>CAJQUN010000019.1:2252769-2771871 GCA_907163345.1 Haberlea rhodopensis
CGGATACCATTTTTGGTTCAGGAGCGAACAATAGAAGCCCTTGCCAGTTTATATGGGAATGCTGTGTTAGCAAGCAAACTTGCTTCATCTGATGCAGAAAGACTGCTTGTTGGTTTGATTACTATGGCAACCAATGAACTTCAGGAAGTTGATAAAGTACCTCCTCATTCTTTGCTACAGTGAAGGTAGTTTTGGCATGCTCTTCAAGGTCGCGAGGGAATTCAACTTTTGATATCTGTTCTGGGTTTTTCATCACAGTAGCATCAAGAATGTGCTGTTGCTTTACTTTGCCTTCTATCCAATGAAAATGATGAAAGCAAATGGGCTATTACTGCTGCTGGTGGCATTCCTCCATTTTCAAATCCTTGAGACTGGCTCTGCAAAAGATAAAGAAGACTCTGCAACAATTATTGGAAACCTCTGCAATCATAATGAGGATATACGAGCTTGTGTTGAAAGTGCTGATGCTGTTCCTGCTTTATTATTGCTACTAAAGAATGGAGTTCCAATGGGAAGGAGATTGCTAGTAAGACCTTAAATCATTTGATCCACAAGTCAGACACAGCAACAATCAGTCAACTCACTGCTTTGTTAACGAGTGATCTACCTGAATCTAAAGCTTATGTCATAGATGCATTAAAAAGTTTGCTCTCTATGGCCCCTCTGACTGATATGATGCGAGAAGGTAGTGCAGCAAATGATGCAATTGAAACAATGATAAAAATCTTAAGCTCTACCAAGGAAGAGACTCAGGCAAAATCTGTGCTAGCTCTTTCTGGAATATTTGACCTCAGAAAGGATTTGCGTGAAACTTCTGTTGCTGTTAAGACTCTTTGTTCAGTCATTGAACTTTTAAATGTTGAGTCTGAAAATATCTTAGTTGAATCTTGTCGTTGCATTGCCGCAATTTTTCTGTCAATCAAAGTGAACCATGATTTGGCTGCTATTGCTAGGAATGCATTTCCTTCATTGCTGGTGCTTGCCAACTCTTCAGTGTTGCATGTTCAAGAGCAAGCAGTGTGTGCTTTGGCAAATCTCCTTTTAGATGGTGAAGCATCAGAGAAAGTTACGGTGGAAGAAATTATCGTGCCATCGATAAAGTTACGTGAAGGTACAAATGTAGGAAAGATCCATGCTGCAGCAGCAATAGCCCGCTTTCTCCATTCTCGTGAAATTAGCCCTGCTTTGATTGACTGCGTAAATTGTGCTGGAACGGTGCTTGCTTTAGTTTCATTCCTGGAAATCTCTGATAGTGGGTCTATTGTTGCATCAGAGGCACTTGATGCTCTTTCTTTCCTATCAAGGTGTGTTGGAGCTATTGGACACATCAAACCTCCTTGGGCAGTTCTTGCTGAATACCCAAGTAGCATTACTCCAATAGTTTCATGCATCGTAGATGTCACACCAATGCTGCAGGACCAGGCTATTGAAGTATCCCGGTTGTGTCGGGCCAAGCCTATTGCTCTTGGTAACACAGTTGCTGGTTCCACTGGATGCATTTCATCCATTGAAAGAAGGATAATCAGCTCTTCAAATGCAAGGGTCAAAATTGGAGGAGCTGCTCTTCTAATCATCAATGGGTAATTGAAGATTTAAGTAGTTCAAGTTCATGGGCTTCGCTCGTCCATTCTCTTGTTGGAATGCTAAGTTCTTCAGAGTTTTCTCAATTTGTAGATCAGGGAAACGAGGATATTATAAGCATTTTCAGGATAGCTGAAGAAGAGGCAAGCAGCCAAGACTCTAAGAAAAGTACGTCAGTTATTAATGGTGCCAATATAGCTGTGTGGCTTCTTTCTGTATTTGCTGCTTATGATGATAAAAGTAAAGTCGAGATCCTGGAGGCTGGTGCAATTGAAGTTCTTACTGAGAAAATTTCTCAATCCTTTTTGCTGTTTACACAGGTGCTAAATTCATAGTTTTATATGCTTTTTACAATGATTGCACCTGTATTTGAAAAAATTCTCGTATTGCAAAAACATGGCTCATTTATTTTTTTTCTATTTTACCTTGTTCACTCACGGTGTCACTCAGAATGCTGAGCTTGATCTGCTCTAACGGTCTCATCAAATTTGTCAACATTGTTAGGCTGACTTTAACGAGGATGACATATGGATTTGTGTGCTATTGTTAGCAGTCTTATTTCAAGACAGAGATATCGTTCGTGCTAATGCAACAATGAAAGCTATTCCAACACTAGCTAGATTGTTGAGCTCATAGGATTCGGCTAACAGATATTTTGCTGCCCACGCTGTGGCCAATCTTGTCTGTAATGGTAGCAGGGGAACTCTTCTATCTGTTGCAAATTCAGGGGCAGCTGCAGGACTCATTTCCTTGCTAGGTTGTGCTGATGATTATATCAATAACCTTCTGGAATTGGCTGATGAGTTTGTTTGGTTCATTATCCGGACAAGTGGCTCTTGAAAGATTGTTTAGGGTCAGTGACATCAAGGTTGGGGCAACCTCGAGGAAATCTATTCCAGCCCTTGTTGACTTGCTTAAACCTCTCCCGGATCGCCCAGGGGCACCTTTTCTTGCATTGGGAATTCTAATCCAGCTTGGTAGAGACTGTCATCCTAATCAGATTGTTATGGTGGAGTCCGGGGCCTTGGAAGGGTTAACAAAGTATCTCTCTTGGCCCACAAGATGCATACGAGGAAGCTGCTACTGATTTACTCGGTATTCTGTTCAGCACAGCTGAGATAAGAAAGCATGAATCTGCATTGGGTGCCGTCAGTCAACTCACAGCAGTTTTGCGTTTAGGTGGAAGAGCAGCAAGATATAGTGCTGCTAAAGCCTTGGAAAACTTATTTTCCGCTGATCATGTAAGGAGTGCAGAATCTTTGAGACAAGCTGTTCAACCTTTGTTGGAAATGATAAGTTCTGGCTCAGAGAAAGTGCAACATGTGAGTGAGAACCGGTCCAGAGCCCTAGTGGTAGCTGATGTTGAGATGAATGCTGTTGGATCTGAAAAGGGACGCTGCTGAGTTGTGTTTTGTTCATTTTGGCAATACAAAAATCAGATCTAGTGTAGCTTCCGCACGTTGTGTAGAACCTTTAATTTCTCTCCTTATCTACGAGTATAGTCCCACTCACTATTCAGTTGTCCGTGCATTAGATAAACTACTAGAAGATGAACAGCTGTCGGAACTTATTGCTGCCCATGGGGCAGTTATTCCTCTTGTAGGGCTTTTTCATGGTCAGAATTATTTGCTCCATGAGGCTACATGTAGAGCTCTAGTAAAGTTAGGAAAAGACAGTCCTGCATGTAAAATCGAAATGGTGAAAGCTGATGTGATTGAGAGTGTGCTTAATATACTTCATGGAGCACCAGATTTCCTATGTACCGCATTTGCCGAACTGCTCAGAATACTTACAAATAATGCAGCCATAGCAAAAGGTCCTTCTGCAGCGAAACTGGTCGAGCCTCTCTTCTTATTGCTGACGAGATCAGAGTTTGAAACGAATGGACAACAGAGTGCAATGCATGTTCTTGTGAATATTTGAGTGCACCGACAGTGTAGTGCTAATTATACCCTGAGGTCTCAGCAAGCGTTAGCTCCTCTCCTGCCTTTACTCGACTCTCCTTCTTCAGCAGTTCAACAGCTTGCAGCTGAGCTTTTGTCTCATCTTTTTTTAGAGGAGCATCTTCAGAGGGACCCATTAACACAACAAGCTATTGGTCCGTTGATACACATTCTTGGTTCTGGTATACCCATTTTACAACAGAGGGCCGTGAGGGCTCTTGTCAGGGTTGCAGGAACTTGGCCTGAATGAAATTGCAAAAGAGGGTGGTGTGAGTGAACTGTCCAAAGTCATTCTTCGATCTGATTCTTCGCTGCCACAGGTTTTGTGGGAGTCTGCTGCTTCTGTGATATCCAGCATTCTGCAGTTTAGTTCTGAGTATTATTTGGAAGTACTCATTGCCGTGTTGGTTAGGTTGCTTCATTCAGTTTCGGAGAGTACGGTTATTGATGCTCTAAATGCTCGTCTAGTGTTTAGACAGTGATGATTGTACAATTGCTGAGGCAATGGCCGAAAGTGGCGCAATTGAAGCGCTTCTGGTGCTTCTTAGAAGTCATCAGTGTGAGAAGCAGGCTACCCGGCTACTTGAGGTATTGTTGAACAATGTGAAGATCAGGGAATCTAAAGCTACCAAATCCGCGATTTTGCCACTATCCCAGTACCTTTTGGATCCTCAAACTCAAGGTCAGTTGCTGGCAACTCTTGCCCTTGGCGACTTATTCCAGAATGAGACCCTTGCTCGATTAACAGATGCTGTTTCAGCCTGCCGAGCATTAGTGAATCTGCTTGAGGATCAACCCACAGAAGAAATGGAAGTAGTAGCTATATGTGCTCTACAGAACCTTGTCATGTATAGCAGATTAAATAAAAGAGCTGTAGCAGAAGCTGGTGGTGTTCAGGTTGTGCTCGATCTGATTGGCTCAAGCATCCCCGAGACATCAATACAGGCAGCGATGTTTATCAAACTTCTTTTCTCTAACAATACCATCCAAGAGTACGCTTCAAGTGAAACTGTTGGAGCTTTAACCGGTAAATAATGACATTTTCTTTTTTTCTTTCTTTAATGTTTACTCAATGACTTGATGTAGTACCGATTTTGAAAAATTTGTGGGCCACGGGTACGGTAAATGAGGAGTATCTGAAGGCTCTAAATGCACTATTTGGCAACTTTCCACGTCTAAGAGCCACAGAACCTGCAACTCTAAGTATTCCTCATCTTGTCACATCTCTTAAGACAGTATCCTTAACCACTCAAGAAGCTGCATTGGATGCACTATTTCTTCTAAGGCAAGCTTGGTCAGCTTGTCCCGCTGAAGTTTCTCGTGCACAATCTATTGCTTCTGCGGATGCAATACCTCTATTGCAATACTTGATCCAGTCAGGCCCACCTCGATTTCAAGAGAAGGCAGAATTTTTGCTGCAGTGTTTACCAGGGACATTGGTGGTTATAATCAAGAGAGGAAACAATATGAGGCATTCTGTTGGGGCACCAAGCGTGTACTGCAAGGATACCCTTGGAAATAATCCCCCTCAGCTAACCAAGGTAGACAAATACTTTATTTTTTTTTCCTACCTTGGTTCGGCGGTGTTTCTTTCTTCTGATTTTGGTGACATTAATCTCCTGTACACCATCATATAATAGTGAAATGGGGTTCTGAATGGCCAAGTAAGCTAGCTTTTATTGGAATTTTTGTGATCCCAGTTTCTCTCTCATGCATGAACCGACTGCCACTTGCGCACGTCTTACACGGAAAATGCTTGTATGAACCCAGTTTGGGCCCACTTCTAGACCAGCTCAATATAATTGGTCTAAAATGGTTGGTATGTTAGTTTATATATTTTTTATTTAAAATGTGTATTTTAATATTGAGTTGCCATATAAGTGAGGCCCAAAGCAGGTGTATACAAGTATTTCCCTTTCTTACACTATAGATGTTTGAATTTTGCCGATATTAATTGATGGATTATATGTTACCTGCTCCATTAAATATTAAATGTCTGGTTTGGTTTCAAAAATAATTAATGTGCTCACATGAACAAAAATGTTCTTTGCTTTCAGGTGGTATCAATTGGTCCCAACCCAGAGTGGGAAGAGAGTTTTGCGTGGTCCTTTGAAAGCCCTCCTAAAGGACTGAAACTTCAAATTTCTTGCAAGAACAAGAGCAAAATGGGAAAGGTAAAACTCATGGGACTTTCATGGGACTTTCTGTTAAACCCGCTCCATAGCATGCATCCTCTTAACTGCTGGGAAAGTAACTCTCCAAGTAGACCGTGTAGTGATGTTAGGGGCCGTTGCCGGTGAGTACACGCTGCTTCCCGCCAGCAAAAGTGGCCCTCCAAGAAATTTGGAAATAGAATTTCAATGGTCTAATAAGTAACAATATTTTACCACACTTGGACGACTATTTGATCAAAGACACAGGTCTCTGCAGAGTTGTAATATCATGTATGGCTTCGGAGGTTGGTTTCTATAAATTGAACAACCTAGATAATATTTTTCCACTCTAGTAATGTATGTAGTATTGATGTGTTGATGTGGATAGTTTTGATAATTTGAGTCAGGAAAAGGCGCCTTTGATGTATCTTTTTTGTAATTTTTTTTTCTTGAAGGATGAAGCAAAGGTTGAGCATTTTTTTTCATTTTTTTTTTGTTCAAACATTTGTTGTTTGAATTTGAAGATTTAGGAAAATGTTTGGTTTCATTTTCATTCGTTTGGCAATTGTCTAGGAGAAAGAATTTTGTGGGATAAATTTGTAAATAGAAATGGGGAGGTTGTTTACACTTATATTTCTTTGTCATACGCACACCACCTTTGTTTTTATAGTATAAATTGATGGTTACATTGATTGCTCTTTTGTTTTTCACTAACTTATTGATTGTTCCTAGTTCCAAAATTGAATATCTAAAATTTAGCAACCCAAAAATTTGTGTTTGAAATTCATAAAATTCGAAGTATAGAAACATACACCAAAAATTTAATATTATTCATTGAACTGTTTGTTATTTTATCCTTGTCTTCCAAGATACTAAAGAACCACCTAGCTTAATGCAATACCAATCCCCCAATTTGAATCACAGAAAAATTGATAAAGAGAAAAGAACCTTTTGATAATATGATCCCAATTCCCAAACCCTGGTGCGGATTTCAAGTGTCTCAAATCTTCGTTGTGTTACATCCATGTAAGAAACCTTAGGAGCTTGCATAAACTGGCTCAATGTTTGTGCTTCAAAACAAATATCCGGTATTGTTACATTAAGATATATCAAATTGGCGGGGTTTTTCTTCTATGCATCGTGTGTGCACCAACATCAACAACAACACACATAGATGTTGGTGTTGGTGTACACCCGATGGATAGACGGAAAGTCCAAATTTACCTATTAACCTCTTGTAGGGACCTGGATCTTCAAGTAAATCATCAACTGATTTATCTTGATCCTAGAATCATCATTATTATTCGTTATCAATGTCATCCACATAAACAAACAAAATAGTGACAGCATTATCATCTTTTCTAACAAACAAAGAGTGATAATTTTCTTGATTGTTGATAACCTGCATCTTTCATAAGCTGCACAAACTTTAAATTTCATTACTGTGTTTAAGGCTATATAAGGATTTAAGTAGTTGAGACACAGCTTCCTGCATGTATATCTCCTTATTCAAATATATAAATAAACTATTTGATTCGTTTCACTTTTGCCATTTTCCCATATAGATGTCATATTATAAAGAAACTATAAATAAATAAAAATATTCATTCTATTTAAGATATAAAGAAATTCCTTTTTTTTATTTCCCTTTTTGCCACCCCTTATGACCCTTTTGTGATCCCCTTCTCCTATATAAGAAGCAGGCTGAACAATGAAGCAAGAAGAATCCATTTCTTAATTTGAGGGAAGTTTGTTGCAAATTCTCACCCACCCATTTTCCAAAATCCTTTTTTCCTTCCCTTAAAACACCATTTTTTTATCGATAAAGAAAAATATATTACGTAATTAAAATTGTTCACATACGGTAAGCCTGCTACAACCATCAAAATACGAAAGCAAAAAGTCAAGCCTACAAATTATCCTCTAAGTATAAATCACTAGGTAATAAAGAGTATAAAGTGCTAAAAATAAGAATCTGAATACTACAATCACACGATCCAGGTTCGCCATTGAATTTCTTAGCATTCCGAGCAGTCCAAATATGATATAATGTAGCACCCAAAGCGATTCCACGAGCCTTCATAATACGGGAAGATCCCCGGAAAAATCCTTCTTGAACCGCTTTAATGCACACCGAAGAGTAAACATCCTGAATCTCATATACAGCCAAGTCCGCACCTTACTCCAAACAGAAAACATCCTTTTTTGTTTGTATTAAATATGTATACATACTTAAAAGAATAAAATGAATAAATTTTCATCTGGTTTTCCAATTATATTTAGCACTTTCAAAGTGTATGAAAATGGGTGTTGGAGCAACTTAGGAGTACATATCTGATTTAATGACCAATGGCCATAAAAACCAGGAGAAAGCAGTTTTAAACTGTAACTCAAAAGGTGAGAATGGATTGAGCTTAAAGTTAAGAAAGCAATGTCTTCTTTAAAAGGTGCATATACATAGGTATAAATTTGGCTTCGTATTATGTTAATGAATGAATTCATTTAATTGAACTGTTTAGGAGTGAAATCTATGGAGATAAACAGGAAAAGCATAAGGTCACATTATCAGGATACGTGGAGCAAAGCAAGGTGCTGAAGAAAGTAAAATCAACGGGAAAGAAGGCGAGGATTTGAAATTCTAGTCTATAGTCTTTATACCTTCAGTAATCTACCTATAACTTCACCAAAAAAATAACCAATTTATATTGGTTTAGACGCAACCAAGTTACATGTTTTTTGTTTAGTTTAAAAGCTAACCTAAAATGCAACATTTTATATGTTGAACATTTTTTTAAAATTTGTTCATTTAACTTTGGCAAATTAGGTCGAAACAAAACTGATGTGCAGAACATGGCAAATGTCATTTTAACTTAACACATAATGGGAGAAATCCGTAACTATCACATATATAAGCGAAATTAAGTGCTTCTAGTTGGAGATGTAAGATAACTCAATATTCTATGATTGATCTTTGAGTATTTAAGGTAATTCAATCATCTAATGATAGGAATTTAGCAAATCAGTTCGAGTTGTAGAAATCTAATGAACCCGATATATATCTATGGGCAACTTCAAGGTGGTACTAGTTGCTGAAACATAATTCGTTCCAGTTCACCAAAAAACATGAAATCATTTAGGTCCATTTTCTGGTGAAATTACCAAAATAGACATAATGCAAGACGTAGGGTTTTACTTTCTTCATCGCATCTGTTCATCTCTTTTGCTCCCTCCCTTTCCATCTTCGGTATGGCTGCTTGAAATAACGAAAGGTCTGTCAGACGGTGGAGGAACAACACGAGGCAAAATCGTTTCCGCTGCAAATGTATGTCCTCGCAATTCCGTCCCGGGATCAACGAAGTGTTGGCAGCGGCGCAAGCTAGGGTTTCTATACCCTAGTCGTCGCTTGGGGAAGAAGATGATTAGTAAACCCTAGTCATAACAACTAACAAGGTGGTGCACGTAAATTTTACAATTTGGTGCAGGTAATGTTAACAAATTGGTGATTTTAAAAAGATTGTGCATGTAATTGGTGATTTTAACAATGTGGTGCACCTAAATTTTACAAATTTGTGATTTTAACTAGAATTGGTGCATGTAGTTTTAACAAACTACTGATTTTAACAAGGTGGTGCACGTAAATTTTACAAATTGTTGCGGGTAATTTAACAAATTGGTGATTTGAACAATGTGGTGCACGTAATTGATGATTTTAACAAGGTAGTAAGAAATTGGTGATTTTAACTAGTTGTTGCACATAATTTTTACAAATTGGTGCAGGTAATTTTAACAAGGTGATGCACGTAATTGGTGATTTTAACAATGTGGTTCACATAAATTTTATAAATTGGTGCACGTAATTTTAACAAAGTGATCTTAACAAGGTGGTGCACGTAACTTTTACAAATTGATGATTTTAACTAGTTGTTGCAGGTAATTTTAACAAAGTAGTGCACGTAATTTTAACAAATTAGTGATTTAAAAGGTGGTGCACGTAATTGGTGATTTTAATTAGTTTGTGCACTTCCAAACTGTTACATGCAATTTTAACAAATTTGTGATTTTAACAAGATGTGCACGTAATTGATGATTTTAACAATGTGGTGCACATAATTGGTGATTTTAACAATATGGTGCACGTAATTTTAAAAAATTGATGATTTTAACTCGTTGTACACGTAATATTTACAAATTGGTGAATGCAATTTTAACAAATTTGGTGATTTTAACAATGTGATGCACTTAATTAGTGATTTTAACATAGTGATGTGCCTAATTTTAACAAATTGGTGATTTTAACTCATTGGTGCACGTAGGGTTTTAAGTGCATCATCTACCGATGCATGTAGGGCTTTATGTACACTATCTATCTATGCACATAAGGTTTTGCAAAAAAATTAACGTGCACCATCTATCTGATTTTGGTCCATAACCTCGATCAGAATGCTCATAACAACTCCTTCAAAAAAAATAAATTGCTCATAACAAGGAGATGATGGGGAAATAGAGGCTTCAACTTCAAGCAAGAAAGGCCAGCTGCAAATTCCACCACCAATGCCTCACCCGACTCCTACTCATCTACCTCCTCCTCCACCTCCTCCAGCGCCTCTGCCAAAACCTCCACCGCCTCCCATGGCATCCGCAACCTCAGTCGAAGCGTCTTCCTCGCCATCGAGCTACCACCAGTTTCTTCAAATTGCCGATCATATCGCCTTCATTGCACTTCACACGAACTTTTTCTTCCCCAACCGATCGTTCAACACCACCTCTATAATCCTTACAAAGCCCTAGTTTTTGCTCTTTTCTGCCTTTTGCTTTTGACTGTGGATTCCTCGCAGGTGGAAAGAAAACTTCTTGCACCATGGGGATTTATTTGAAATAAGGGGGAGTTAAACCTAGAATTTCAAATAAGGGTATTATTAAGAATCAAAAAATACATTTTTTGTGTATAAATTGAACCCATGAAATGAAGTTCCCTTAAAAAGTGGATTTAGTTGCACACATTTTTTTTCCCAGATTTATTTGAACTAAGTTTATGCAAATACCATTGTTGTAATTCCCCAATATTTCGTGCTCAACTGAAATTTGATAAGACTGGAGTTGGATATTTTGAGAATTAAATAGTCAGCAATCTTTTTGTTTGTTTTGTTAATGGAGAGGTTTAGATTTAACCCTCTACATATTATAGGATTAGTGAGTTGCAATCACGTGTAGTAACCAATCTAAAGTTTAATTTGATACCTTGAGGCCAAAAGGGAAAAGAAGAAAGAGGTTTCTTTTCGTTGTTACAAAAAGTAAAAGAGAAGATGTTAAAAGAAGTAAATTACAATCTACGGATTCACACTTAATTTATACTGATTTTGCCTCGCCATATTGCAAACGGCAATTAAATCAAAGAAATATAGTTTTTTTTCTATCACAGACTTCCAATTCATATCAGATAGACGGATTATCTACAAAAAACCAAAGAAAATTACCAAACAAAAATGCAGGTTTCACCCTCATCTTGTAAGACTAATATCCTAGCCTTTGGTTCCCCCACACCCCATAATGGATTTAGGCAATTTCCCCACTCTTTCTGCCCCTTCTTCAAAAACAACCCCCATTCCCATATAGAAATGCGACTCTATATGGCAATGGAATGCCCAAGTTCCTGGATTATCAGCTCTAAATCTCAAGGCAGTCCACCCATATGGATGAACTGCCACAGTGTTCTTCATTATTGGATTCACATAATTATAGTTGTTGGGGTCACTGGATACATTGAACTTCCCCAAACCATACCCCATCACCCAAAAATCATGCCCATGTAGATGCCACGGGTGCGTCTCGCTGTTGTTGGGGTTCATAGTATTGGAATTCTGCAGGATCACGTCCACAGTCGAGTTGAACTCCAACCTGTACACTGCATTGCTAGTGGTGGCGTTCACGTTTTTGGCCACCGTATATATATCGTGTGTTGGGTCATATCTGTCTGGTGGCGGGGTCTGGTCGAAACCATGCAACATTTTTTCCTTAAACGCAATCAGATAAGGCGTGTGGGGCAGGCTGAAGGACACGTTATTGACAGACCACCGGACGTATCCGTTGATCCTGTTCTGCGTGTTGAGCATGACTATCACCCTGTCGGATGTGACGGGAGGAGGGTGGATGTATCCACGGCGAGCTTTGGTGGCCAAGCTCTGTGAAATTCGAGGCGAAACGTCATTCCATTGGGGTCCGACAGGGGGATTGGAGGGAGGATTTCTCCTAGGGTGGTTGGGATAATAGTTCAAGATTGCTAATCCATCTGGGGTAGTGCTGTTCCTGCTGACAACTTTTGTGGAAGCCCAGTAATTTCTTGAGGGGTCTTGATCGGCTCGGATCAGAACGGAATAGGTTTCGCCGGAGTAAATGAAGAGATTTTTTACCACAAATGGCTCCACATTGTGGCCATCTGCTTCAACCACGGTCATATTGTGGCCTTCGATTTGGAAGCTGAGTGCGGATAAAGCAGTGAGGCTGCCAATGCGGAGGCGGTATGTTTTACCGGGGATAACCGTGAGTGAGTAAGGGTTGCATTCGGGATTGGTGGCGTTGCAGAGGCCTGATTGGATCCCTGGTGTGTTGCAGTCGAATTTGCCTCTTCCTTGAATCAGGATGGACTGGAAATTAATTCAACAAACCAACAATATGTATATTAGTTAATTGACTATGTTAACTTTGACACAGTGGGTTGTTATTTATTTTATAAAAATCCTCAAAACTTAAGTTGAACACTGCATTAATCTATAATCATAGCATAGTGCTCATGAGGTAGATCCAACCATTCAATATGAGTATATTTCCAATGTTAGATCATAATATACTTCACGGATGATTGGATCTACCCATGGACAGCAAGAACAAATCGCAAAGTGTACATCATTATATTTCTTGACACAAAACGACATTAATTAAAATACCTGAGGCTCTCCAACCCAAACAAAGGGAATAGAAGAAAGGCCAGTAGCTTTTTCATAGGTGCTCTTGTGATACCAATCAGTGAGGATGATGCTTCTGTCGTAGTCATAGCTATAGGGCTCCACTTCCCCATCCGGTAACGATACCCGGATCGACCCGTATAGCCCTGCATCTCTTTGCATACCATAGTGAGCATGATAAAGATATGTCCCTGCCTGCAATTGTTTTATTTATTAATTGTTGGTGATTGAATGAGAGAGCTAACTCCTCATAAAAGCCAGAAAAAGAAACTTACTCTATCCACAACAAATTTGTACACAAAGGTATCACCAGGAAGAATCGGACATTGAGTCACCCCTTCGGTTCCATCCGACCAAGGTGTTCCAATCTGTCTAATTCCATGCCAATGGATTGCAACATTTTCAGTCAGCAAACTATTGGTAAGCTCCACAACAATGGTGTCTCCTTGCTGTGCAATGATACTTGGTCCCGGAGTTTTCCCATTGATCGCTATAGCCAACTTCTTGTAACAATCCGGAGACTTGAATTCATACTTCACCTCCCATTTGTAATGTCTAACTCTTGCGCACTCCACATTTATGCAACAAACCAACACAAATAGTGCTACAAGAAATATCTTAAGAGATCGAAGCATGATTTTGAGGGAAAAAAGAAGCTTAAAATCTTGTGGGTTTTTGGTATAATAAGATCAACTGACGAACTCTCTATAGGGAGATGAATATTATTTTTTTGTACTAGTTAAAATTCCTATGTATACATATCGAAAACAGAGTTATGATAATCTTCTTGTATATATATATATATTAAAAAAAAAGAATTGGTATTTGAGATGGGTTGTTCTTAGAAATTTCACAGGAAGTCTGGTCAACTTGTCCGATGGATCGGACTGGTTCAACGCGCAAAATTAAATAAAATAGTTGACTGACGAAGAATCCAAGAAGTTTCTTTAATTAGTCAGAAGAGCATTTTTTGAAAAAGTCAAGTTTCGTAGGGTTCTTGGAAAACATCACTTTGTCTGGCATAAAAAGCGGCAAAATTCCGTGATAATTTTGAGAATAAACTGATTGTGCCTGGTTTTTAAAAATCGGATAAATCAATCTTTAAATGACCGATTAGTCATCGGGTTTTCTTTCTTAATCGTTTTGTAATCAAAGTTTTAAATTTGTGTTATGATGGGATAAACAAATCATAGAGCTCCGTCAACCATTCGAATTCAGAGCCATCAAAGGATGATGGAGAAATTTTACTATTGAAATTATAGTATCCCAATAGGCATAATCTTATCTGGCCTCACACGTGATATAGCAAAATTAGAATAAATTTTAACATTTACGAAATTTATGGAATTAGATTTATGAAACAGTTGAAGAGAGTACATGTATGTGTGTCTTTGACTCTTGCATTTTGAAATAAGAAACGGAGAATGAATTATATAAATTAATACTCGATAAATTAAAAAAAAATTTAAAATATTTTGATAAGTTAATAAGATATTACTTTTAAGGAAAATCCATATATAAATCTATACTTACGTTAATAATTCTCTAAAATATTTATTATATATGTATACTATATATATATATATAATAATAACAGAAAAATAATAATAATAGTAGTAATAGATATAATAATAATATTATTATAATATATTTAATGATATATTTAACAACAATAATATAATATATATACTAATAATAATAATAATAGTCAAATGTCAACACGTGACATTGACGTGAAAGTCCAATGTCAATCGTGACATTCCAATAATCCGACGTTAACCCGTGAACGTTCAATGTCAACACGGGACATTCCAATAATCCGACGTCAAACCGTGAACGTCCAATGTCAACCCGTGACATTTCAATAATCCGACGTCAACCCGTGAACATCCAATATCAGCCCGTGACATTTCAATAAATTTCAAGTATTATCATAATTCAATTACTAAACGTAAACATAATATGCGTCTATTACTCGTACGTAAACACATAGTCAATCAATACAACAATAATATTATTCGCTAAATGTAACAGTAATCTAGTTACATATGCTCGTACGTCACACGTACCTTAAGGTCGACAAGTGATTTGGACATTCTCGACATCAGGAGGCCCATACAGTATCTATATTGAATATCAATTCAATATTAATCATTAATAACTCCCACAATAACAACAATTATCATATAGACTCGACATGCATCGTATCATACTCAATTACAAGTTACCGTACACCGCATATTACTCAAACCATCACATTTATCCATTACTCATTCAAGTTATCAATTGACTCAAGCATATAGGGCACATCATTCGATGGTTCAATGCATATAACCTCATTTCATTGATAAAGACTTCTCCAAAATCATCACCATCATATAAAACAATTAACACTTTAGGAGTGAAGTATATTCATATCAATGTCTCAACATTATTTCAATATGTTTAGTCATAAAAGACCCCATCTCACAATTCCCCACAAAATAGGAAATTTTCAATTTGTTTGCAGCGATCGATCGATCGCTGTCTGCTCGAAAGTTATGCCAAAGTTTCTGCCGCTAGAGATCGATCCCTGCGAACCTAGAGATCTCCTTGCATAGATATTTCTGAAAAACCTTCAATTTCTACATGATTTTCTCTACCAAATCCTCATCAAACTTGAAATACACCACAATTAAACATCCTTGCACACTCTACAAGGATCTCAACACATTTTTATCTCAAACCACAAGAACCCAAAACCCAACAATTTCATGTTTTTAAAGCCTAAAAACAAACACCAAAACAAGCTCATAATCACGTTCAAATTCATCCAAAACACTTCTAAAGCATAATAATACACATACCCCAAGTTTTCTTCAACAAATTTCAAGTTGAAGAAGAAGAAGCAAATTCTTGGACAAAAAAGAGCAAAGTGGCGTGAAAGGTGAAGAAAAGAGGATGGGTGTTCTTGAATTATGTGCACTCACCAAGAATTAAACAAGTCTTACAAAGAAAATTGCACAGCAGTCCATTGACAAAGATTAGTTATAAATCTTCCCTACATAATTAAATTACACATTGGTCCTTCAAAAAAGTTGTCTAGCAATCTCCCTCTCTAATTCATTACATCATGTTTTCTACACCCAACATCAATAATAATATTCACTATTAACACTCAGATTAAACTCAAGCATCAAAATATCAAGAATTCCCAACATAAATTATTCTAAGTAATTATTTATTCCACTTCGACCAAATTACGATTCCAATTATTTTAATTCTATAATTATCTCATCATTTAACTCAAATAAAATCAACTAATTAAATATAATTAGTTCCGGGCATCACAATTCTCACCACCTAATAAAATTTCATCCTCGAAATTTAAACACACACACATACCAGAAGTGTAAAAAATTATTCACATACAACATAAGTATCAGAGATAGCTTCTGCAACAGTCTTCATTAGATTCTCGGGACTACACACAGGGGCGTAACCAGGAATTTAAAATTGGGGGGCTGAGAATTAAAAAAAAAACGTAATTTAATGTGTAATTTATATTAAAAATGGTAAAAAAAATTCACCGTTTTTGTATGAAAAGAATATATTATTTTCATAATTATTTGTATAAACACTTAATTCGCATACTCGTTAGTTATTTGTTGTTTAATATGATATTTCTGCACATTCATAAGTTTTAGTTGTCACTTCGTTCACAATCTTTTGCAAACATATAATAATTCATTTAATCTAAATTTTAAATTATTAGGAGCTTAAGTTTAGATAGAAAATTTTTTACAAATTTTTTTTTTTAAATAAATAATTTTATATTAAAAATGATGTATGTATCTATATATTTTTAAAAAAATTATTAAAAATTGAGAAGTTTCGACAACTAAATAAGAAATTATTTTCACTTTTATGATTTTTTAAAAAAATATTTTTTGGATATATAAGTAATAAAAAAATAGTATGGGATGATAAATAAATCAAAAAATACTATGGATGATAAATCTGAATATTTTTTGGGCAAATTCTGAAAATATAAGGAAATGGAGTGACCAAGTTTCGAATTCCCAACCTACAAAACACAGATATTTGAGTTTGCCATCTACATCACGCTTTTATTGGTTTATTTGTTCTAAACAATTATATATTTATACTACTTTTGGAATCGGTTGGGGGGCTGAAGCCCACCCTAGCCCCTACTGTAGCTCCGCCCCTGACTACACATATTGTAAGGACTCCACGTCCTAATCTCATCAATAGTGCATTTATTATCGTCACTAGTGCATATATTTATATTATTAGGGAATTCTCATTACATGTTTCGTACTTATGACATAACCTCTATAAATTTTCAACACGATTCCCTCAACTCAAATACGATTCACATATGTATACACTTTATAACGCACTAGTCATTTTCTCAATTCATAATGCAATCTTACTCTTGAATAAATTGCATGCAACATACCAATGAAGAGAGAAATCTCAAGACATTTATACAACCATATACACGTATCAAGATGCTCACAGACGAGCATTTAACAAACGATTATATATATATATATATATATATATATATATATATATATATATATATATATATATATGTGTGTGTATGTATAAAAGACATTACTCTATAACGAAATTGGTACCTTGCTCACAGGAGCATTCTCATCCACCCGTTCAACTCATTTATCAAATCAATGTTGTACATGTTCTACCTATTTAAACATAAACAACCTCCAAGTAGGGTGAGCATACCATAACATGATCTCAGTACAATCAAATATGCAAGAATGAAATGTTGTAATTTAAATAAATACTTCAGTAATGTTGGTATAGACCACCACAACTTTGACAGTAATATGATGGCAAATACACTATTGGAGATTGTACGATGTATTCCTTCGTATGAGATTAAGTGTGTACGGGATAATGTTAAAGATAAAAATGGCTATGATATCTTGTATACGAAGGCATGACGAAGTTTGCAACGTGCAGTGGAAAATATTTATGGTACATGAGAGAGCTTTGTGCGTCTACTTCCAAAATACATGAGTGCATTGTCAAAGTATAATACAAGAACAATTGTGGAGTTGAGGCATTTAAGATCTAACAATCGGGCAGTGAATACATTGAATTATGTATTTTGGGCTTTCAAGCCATGTATAGATGGGTTTCGACACTGTCGCGGAATCATTCATGTTGATGGTACTCATTTGTACACAAATTATAAGCATATAATGTTGATAGCAGTCACTCTGGATGCCAACAATCAGATATTACCGTTAGCGTTCGGGATTGTTGATGAAGAAACATACGACTCATGGAAATGGTTCTTGGAGAATATTGGTCGACATGTTATCTGTGGTGCAACTGTTGTATGTCTTATTTCAGATAGGCATAAGGGAATTATGCGTGCAGTTCTTGGAGAATATCGGCCAAAATGGTGTGCACCAGATGACCCGCATGAGCAAATCCACCAGATGACCCAGCAGGAGCAAATCCACCAGATGAACCGGCAGGAGCAAATCCAACAGATGGGTGGAAACCAATCCCATAAATGTTAGGTGATATAACCCTTACAGTGATTTTCTTGTACCACTGCATGTAGTCATCGTCTGTAGAGTTTGACCTACTACATGGTTTACCATTGACGACATTTCTTAGCCTCATACGCCACGTCCTAAGATGTATTTTGTGAAATTTGGCCCAATCCATATTATGATGACCAATTCGGATGACTTCATGTAGGTCATTACCGTCAAGTGCAGGTAATGAAATTGACTTGTATATATTGAACTGTCGCATCACCTGGTTAGAACGATGAATCTCCACAATTTGGAAGCAGATAAGAGGGCGAACACTTCTCCAAATATCATTATTATATGTACTGATAATGGAATTAAAATCAGCGGCCTTTGTATCATACACGATCCAGTTAAACTGAACATCGATATAATAAAAAAAATGGTCAACCAATAAATATTGAAATCATCATAAATTTTCAAAATTCAATTACATAATTTATGTTTACCTCGTCATTACTCATTTGGTCGAGAGAATGTCATATAATTCTGACCGAATGTATTGCTATGTGGGTGTGACAAAACACAGTATTCCACCTATTAATAAGAAATGTAAAATATTGCAATGTTTTATCATTTTAATATTAGTATTCAATAAAAAAAATTAATTATTACCGTGCACCATAGGATGGCACCGGCTGAGTTGAGAGAGTTGAAAGAACAGTTGCAGGATCTCCTTGACAAGGGATATATACGCCCGAGCGTGTCGCCATGGGGCGCACCAGTTCTCTTTGTGAAGAAGAAGGACGGTTCGATGCGGTTGTGTATCGATTACCGGCAACTGAATAAGGCTACAGTGAAGAACAAGTATCCTCTTCCAAGGATCGACGATCTTTTTGATCAGTTGCAAGGTACCAGGGTGTATAACAAGATTGATTTGAGATCCGGGTATCATCAGATTCGAGTCAGAGAGGAAGATGTGCAGAAGACAGCATTCCGGACGCGATATGGACATTATGAGTTCCTAGTGATGCCGTTCGGCGTGACGAATGCTCCAGCAGTCTTTATGAGTCTGATGAACAGAGTGTTTCAGCTGTATCTTGATCAGTTCGTCATCGTGTTCATAGACGACATTCTCATCTACTCCCGGAGCGAGGAAGAGCATGTGAAACACTTGAGGACAGTGCTTCAGATTCTCAGAGAGCATCCGTTGTATGCTAAGCTCAGTAAGTGTGAATTCTGGCTGAGCAGTGTGGTGTTTCTGGGGCATGTCATATCGAGCAGTGGGATATCTGTAGATCCCAAGAAGATTGAAGCTGTGATGGAGTAGACTGCCCCCACTTCTGTGCCTGAGATCCGGAGTTTTCTTGGTTTGGCCGGTTATTATCGACGCTTCGTCGAGGGCTTTTCGAAGATTGCCAAGCCGTTGACGCAGTTGACTCAGAAAGGAGTGCCTTTCTTTTGGTCAGAAGCTTGTGAGGAGAGCTTCCAGGAATTAAAGCACCGGTTGACGACGGCGCCAGTGTTAGTGATCCCTACGGAGAACTCCAGATTTGTTCTGTAACTGACGCATCACTTCAGGGCCTTGGGTGTGTTCTGATGCAAGATAAGCATGTGGTAGCTTATGCATCGAGGCAGTTGAAGCCGCATGAGACCAGATATCCAGTTCATGACTTGGAATTGGCGGCTATCATCTTCGCCCTGAAGATTTGGAGGCATTACCTATATGGTACTTCATTCACCATATACACGGATCACAAGAGCCTCAAGTTTTTATTCACTCAGGCAGAGCTGAACATGAGGCAGAGGAGATGGATGGACCTACTCAAGGACTATGACTGTGAGATAGAGTACCATCCGGGGAAAGCCAATTTGACAGCAGACGCGTTGAGCCGGAAAGTGAGGAGTTCTGCTGAGGACGTCATCCATTTGTCGGCTATGATGACCTCCTATTGCCATCTGGGCTATGATTTTGATATTGATGCATCACCTGTGTATGTATCGACCTTGCTAGCTGAGCCAGATATTTATGAGAGTATCAGGAGAGCTCAGAGGTCAGATGATGAGGTTCAGAGGTGGTTATGTTTAGTGCATCTTGATCAGCCAACGAAGTTCAGAGTGGCCGATGACGGGTCTTTGAGATTGGGTGACCGATGGGTAGTTCCAAGTACGCCGGAGTTGCGTAAAGAGATCTTGGAGCGAGCTCACAGTAGCAGACTTAGCATCCACCCAGGCGGGAAGAAGATGTATAAAGATCTGCGTGGTCAGTTTTGGTGGAAAAGGATGAAGAGTGATGTCGTCGCTTTTGTAAAGAGGTGTTTGATTTGCCAGCAGGTTAAGGCAGAGAGACAAAGACCTGGCGGCGAGTTGAGAAGCTTGGAGATACCGAAGTGGAAGTGGGAGCACATTTCCATGGACTTCGTGACTCATTTGCCGAGGAGTGCTTCGGGCTTTGATGCTATTTGGGTGATTGTGGACAGATTAACTAAGGTAGCCCACTTTATCCCCTATAGCATGACTTTCACCTTTTTGAGGATGGCGCAGTTGTATATTAGAGATGTGGTGAGATTGCATGGGATCCCCGTTTCCATAGTGTCAGATCGAGATCCGCGATTCACATCTCATTTTTGGGAAGGTCTTCAGTCAGCTTTGGGAACTGAAGTCAGATTGAGTACTGCTTATCATCCTCAGACGGATGGCCAGACCGAGCGCACTATTCAGACGCTCGAGGACATGTTAAGAGCTTGTGTTTTGGAGTTCGATGCCTCTTGGCAGGATTCAGTGCCTTTGGTAGAGTTTTCTTATAACAATAGCTACCAGGCGAGTATTCAGATGGCTCCGTTTGAAGCTCTTTATGGCAGACGGTGTAGATCACCCTTGTGTTGGGATGATTTGGACCGTAGATCGGTCGGAGGACCGGAGTTAATTCGGGAGATGGAAGAGAAGATAAAGGTAATAATGCAGAAAATGAAAGCGGCCCAGGACAGACAGACAGCTTATGCAAATAAACGGCGGAGACCGTTGGAATTTCAGTTGGGAGATAAGGTCTTCTTGAAGATCTCGCCTTTCATAGGCGTTGTGCGATTTGGGATGCGCGGGAAACTGTCTCCGAGGTATGTTGGACCGTACGAGATTTTGCAGCGCATTGGCACCTTAGCTTACCGACTGGCTTTGCCGCCTTCTTTATCTGGTATACATGATGTGTTTCATGTATCGATGCTGCGGAAGTATGAGCCGGATCCGTCGCATGTTTTACAGCCTTCCGAAGTTCAGTTAGAGTCCGATGTGTCTTATGTGGAACGGCCTGTCAGAATTTTGGATCGAGCAGACCGTAGACTTCGGAACAAAGTGATACCTATGATCAAGGTTCAGTGGGATCGCAGGGGTGTCGAGGAGGCTACGTGGGAGACGGAGCGGCATATGGTGCAGCACTACCCGGAACTATTCTCTGGTATGTGTTTATGTTTAGTTTCCTTTTGGGGTAAGTGCATGTGATTTCGAGGACGAAATCTTATAAGTAGGGGAGTATTGTGATATCCCCGAAATGGTTAATTTCATTTGGGCATTAATTGCGATTATTATGATTAATAATGTGGTAATTAATTATGTGTTGGAATTTATTTACCTTATGGAAATGCATGGTCATGTGGATAGGGTGACCCGGGGTTGCATTTCAGGGTGCATGTGGTGCATGTTGGGTAAATATTATTGGAAGCATGATTTATTTGCCATTGGTAGCAATTGATTAGAAATCATGTGTTTAATTGATATTTGGTGCATTATGAGTGAATGCTTTGAAAAATATCATGTTGGGGTGTTTTATACACCATGATTTGTGGAATGCTTTTGATTAAACCCAATCCCCTTTTAATACCCCAACCCCACCTCACCACTCTCACTCTTACTTTACCAAAATCACCACCCAAACCCTTTCCCCTTTCCATTTTCGAGTTGGAGCAAAAAGGTGGAGAGAAAACCTTCCAAAAGTCTTGATTTGTGAAGTTTATTGGGTGATTTGAGGTCCCCAAGAGGTATGGATGCCTCATTGTCATTTTTATTGTGTTTGGTTTAGTTTTGGAAGGGTTTTTAATGATTTTGAAATGGGTTTGTGTTGGGTTGTTATGGTTTTGGTTAAGGGTTAGATTTATGTTTGTTTTGAGGTGTATTTTGGTGGTTTATGTTGATATTTATGTTGTTGGTTGGTTGGTTTAAGTATTGGGATGGATTGGAAGGTTTTGGTATGCAAAAATGGTGAAAAATCGCGAGTCTGTGCGAGGCGATCGACCGCCTGAAATGGGGCGATCGATCGCCGATGGGCAGTACCAAATTTGCGGGATAGGAGATCGATCGCCTGTTTTGAGGCGACCGATCGCCGAGAGGCAGTAGCCATATCAAAGGAATGGCGATCGATCGCCATGTTTAAGGCGACCGATCGCCGAAGGGAAAATTTTGAGGCGATCGATCGCCTGGGTGAAGCGATCGATCGCCGCCTGTGGAATTTTGGAAAATGGTTTCTTTTGTCAAATTTTTGGTATTTGGCTATTATTTGGCTTCTAATATGGGGTTGTGTGATTGTGTAGAACCATCCCAGGTAGCAACGCAACCGAGGAACTGAAGCCAGATCAATTCCACTTTTGGAAAGGTACGTAGTGGACGTACAGGCACCCCAACGGTACATGTATCTTATATACTTATTGTCTATGCATTGTGGATGCAAGTATATATGTGGTATTGCATAGTGGATGCAAATACATGTTATGCATGATGGTTATAGATGCATATGATTATTGGTGCACATCCCATGAGTCGTGGTCATCCCTTGATGATTTTAATGCTTGCCGCTATTTGGTTTGGTTCCGCCAAATGTGAAGCGAGGGGTGGGAGCGCCGCATGTCACATTTGAGCGTGGTTATCATATAGGGCGAGGAAAGGGTATTTGCCGCTCAATGAGAGGCGAGGGGTGGGAGTCCCGCAGTCCATTGAAGCGAGGTTATCCTATGCCGCCTATATGGAAATAAGCGAGGGGCATTAAAATACATTGTGATGGACAGACTAGGGATTGGGGATCAGTATTGGTTATTGATGAGCTGGTATATGTCATGACATGTTTTGACCATTAAAAATAATCTGTTGATTATACTCATGAGTTATGGTACAGGGACAACCAAACGGGAAGCGTTTGAAATGCATGGGAAAACAGGAAGTGTTTTATTATGATTATGCATTTACGCTGTATCTTCATATTGTGTTGAATATGAATGATTATTATTGCTCATGTTTGGGGGTTGTCCTTGTAGGTACACGTTTGGCATGATAGAAGGGCTAGACGGGTTGAGACAGTGAGCTTGAGGATGCTTTTGTGAATTGAAGGACAGAATTGTTTTGCCTAGTGTCTACTCTAGGAGTAGTGTAAAACTAGTTGATAACATTCATTTGATGGGGAATGTAATTAATCAATTTTTGGTAGTCCTTATTTTTTTGGGCATGTAATGCTTAAGCTCATAAACTCAACACGTTATTTCTTACTCTGATCATTTATATTAGCTCTATTATGCCTTAATTCCGCACTTAAGGATTAGGGTCCTTACATTAGTGGTATCAGAGCAGTGGTTAGAGAACCCGGGAACGAGTGAAGGGTAGCCTTAGCATGTTTGGCTAGGTGCTTACATTTGAAGCATGTTTATGCATGTGGTGCATATTAATGTATATCCTGTTATACTAACGTGCTTATTCTCATTCCTGTTATCTAACGGCATAACATATATATTGCTTTGGAATTGTTGTTAACATTTGTGTTACAGCATGGCTGCTAATGAGGAGGTTGGAGATATTGGTAATGTGAACGCAAGCGTTGGTCAAGTGAACCCTCTACCTACACCGGCTGTAGGAATGGAACCAGTAGTTCAGTTATTGCTACCGGGTGAGATTAGTTTGACTCAGTTTCTGTCTTACCATCCGCCCCGGTTTGAGGGGACAGAGTCCGGAGAGGAGGCTGAAGAGTGGCTGGAAAGACTTGAGCAGATCTTTGTATCGGCTCCTTGTGCTGTGACAGCTTGGCTGAGGCTGGCGGAGTTTCAATTAGCCAAGAAACCTCTGATGTGGTGGAGGAGCACAGTAATGGAAATGAGAGCACTGGGTGCTGTGATTGATTGGACGCTCTTCAGGACTAGGTTTCTGAATCGGTATTTCTCCGCTGCGGCGAGACAGACAAAGGAGGATGAATTTACAAGTCTGAAACAGGGGAACATGACAGTGGCAGACTATGCCACACGGTACTCTTCGTTGTTGAGGTACGTTCCCCACATTGCCACCAATGGGCACGCTAAGATGAGGAATTTCATGAAAGGGTTGCGACCGGAGCTCTATGATCGGGTTATCACCAATAACCCAACTTCTTTTGATGACGCTCTCACAAGAGCGGAGCTTGCTGAGCTAGGAGTGGGAGCTTACGCTATGCCACCACCGGTACCGCAACAGAGGCAGACTAGTGACAGTTTGAGGCCCCGGGGAGAACCATTTAAACCCCGTGGTGCCTCCTCATCTTCGCGATATGGTGGAAAGAAACACTTTGGTCAGAAGCAGGATAACAAGAAGGGCAATTGGTCCGCCAACCGAGGATCCACGCAAGGGGATAGGCCGGGAGAGCCGAGGTGCAACAATTGTGGAGGGCCACATTCTTCAAACAAGTGTCCTGCATGTTATGTCTGTGGCAAGATGGGCCACATCGCTCGGTATTGCCCCACACGTGGAGGACAGTCAGAGTATCAGGGCAGCAGGCCAAGGTTTGAGGATAGGACAGTGCAGCAGAGGCAGCAGTTTGGGCCTCGACCATCGGGAGGTCAGACAGCAGGACCACCCCAGGGGCAGGTGTATGCATTGACCAGGGAGCAGGCCCAGGCAGCTCCAGAGGAGGTGATCGCCGGTACGTGTCATTTATTTACGTACCCTGCTTTTATTTTGATCGATACAGGTGCCTCCCATTCTTTGTATCGGTGGGTTTTGTGGAAAGACACCATATGCGCACGTCTTCTTTACCCACGCCTCTCCTTGTCTCGACATTCACTGGAAGAAATGTCGTTGCTGATCAGTTTTTGGCAGATAGCCTCATTTATTTTGAGGGCAACGAATTGAGATCAGACTTGATTGTGCTGGGTATGTCAGACTTTGACTGCATCTTGGGTATTGATGTTCTGAACAATTATCAGGCAGTGGTAGATTGCCGGCAGAGGACAGTGAAGTTCAGACCTGAGTTGGGCAGTCAGTGGACTTTCTATGGCAACGGTTCTCGTGCGAAGATTCCGTTGATTTCAGCGATCAAGATGACTCAGTTGTTGGAACGTGGCCACACGGGCTACCTTATATATGCCGTGGACACGTCTGGAAAGGATAAGGAACTAAGAGTTGAGGATGTACCGGTAGTAGCCGAATTCGCTGATGTATTCCCAGAAGAGATCCCAGGTTTTCCACCGGCTAGGGAATTCGAGTTTGGGATCGAGCTGTTGCCAGGAACATCCGCTATCTCTCGTGCACCTTATAGGATGGCACCGGCTGAGTTGAGAGAGTTGAAAGAACAGTTGCAGGATCTCCTTGACAAGGGATATATACGCCCGAGCGTGTCGCCATGGGGCGCACCAGTTCTCTTTGTGAAGAAGAAGGACGGTTCGATGCGGTTGTGTATCGATTACCGGCAACTGAATAAGGCTACAGTGAAGAACAAGTATCCTCTTCCAAGGATCGACGATCTGTTTGATCAGTTGCAAGGTACCAGGGTGTATAACAAGATTGATTTGAGATCCGGGTATCATCAGATTCGAGTCAGAGAGGAAGATGTGCAGAAGACAGCATTCCGGACGCGATATGGACATTATGAGTTCCTAGTGATGCCGTTCGGCGTGACGAATGCTCCAGCAGTCTTTATGAGTCTGATGAACAGAGTGTTTCAGCTGTATCTTGATCAGTTCGTCATCGTGTTCATAGACGACATTCTCATCTACTCCCGGAGCGAGGAAGAGCATGTGAAACACTTGAGGACAGTGCTTCAGATTCTCAGAGAGCATCCGTTGTATGCTAAGCTCAGTAAGTGTGAATTCTGGCTGAGCAGTGTGGTGTTTCTGGGGCATGTCATATCGAGCAGTGGGATATCTGTAGATCCCAAGAAGATTGAAGTTGTGATGGAGTGGACTGCCCCCACTTCTGTGCCTGAGATCCGGAGTTTTCTTGGTTTGGCCGGTTATTATCGACGCTTCGTCGAGGGCTTTTCGAAGATTGCCAAGCCGTTGACGCAGTTGACTCAGAAAGGAGTGCCTTTCTTTTGGTCAGAAGCTTGTGAGGAGAGCTTCCAGGAATTAAAGCACCGGTTGACGACGGCGCCAGTGTTAGTGATCCCTACGGAGAACTCCAGATTTGTTCTGTAACTGACGCATCACTTCAGGGCCTTGGGTGTGTTCTGATGCAAGATAAGCATGTGGTAGCTTATGCATCGAGGCAGTTGAAGCCGCATGAGACCAGATATCCAGTTCATGACTTGGAATTGGCGGCTATCATCTTCGCCCTGAAGATTTGGAGGCATTACCTATATGGTACTTCATTCACCATATACACGGATCACAAGAGCCTCAAGTTTTTATTCACTCAGGCAGAGCTGAACATGAGGCAAAGGAGATGGATGGACCTACTCAAGGACTATGACTGTGAGATAGAGTACCATCCGGGGAAAGCCAATTTGACAGCAGACGCGTTGAGCCGGAAAGTGAGGAGTTCTGCTGAGGACGTCATCCATTTGTCGGCTATGATGACCTCCTATTGCCATCTGGGCTATGATTTTGATATTGATGCATCACCTGTGTATGTATCGACCTTGCTAGCTGAGCCAGATATTTATGAGAGTATCAGGAGAGCTCAGAGGTCAGATGATGAGGTTCAGAGGTGGTTATGTTTAGTGCATCTTGATCAGCCAACGAAGTTCAGAGTGGCCGATGACGGGTCTTTGAGATTGGGTGACCGATGGGTAGTTCCAAGTACGCCGGAGTTGCGTAAAGAGATCTTGGAGCGAGCTCACAGTAGCAGACTTAGCATCCACCCAGGCGGGAAGAAGATGTATAAAGATCTGCGTGGTCAGTTTTGGTGGAAAAGGATGAAGAGTGATGTCGTCGCTTTTGTAAAGAGGTGTTTGATTTGCCAGCAGGTTAAGGCAGAGAGACAAAGACCTGGCGGCGAGTTGAGAAGCTTGGAGATACCGAAGTGGAAGTGGGAGCACATTTCCATGGACTTCGTGACTCATTTGCCGAGGAGTGCTTCGGGCTTTGATGCTATTTGGGTGATTGTGGACAGATTAACTAAGGTAGCCCACTTTATCCCCTATAGCATGACTTTCACCTTTTTGAGGATGGCGCAGTTGTATATTAGAGATGTGGTGAGATTGCATGGGATCCCCGTTTCCATAGTGTCAGATCGAGATCCGCGATTCACATCTCATTTTTGGGAAGGTCTTCAGTCAGCTTTGGGAACTGAAGTCAGATTGAGTACTGCTTATCATCCTCAGACGGATGGCCAGACCGAGCGCACTATTCAGACGCTCGAGGACATGTTAAGAGCTTGTGTTTTGGAGTTCGATGCCTCTTGGCAGGATTCAGTGCCTTTGGTAGAGTTTTCTTATAACAATAGCTACCAGGCGAGTATTCAGATGGCTCCGTTTGAAGCTCTTTATGGCAGACGGTGTAGATCACCCTTGTGTTGGGATGATTTGGACCGTAGATCGGTCGGAGGACCGGAGTTAATTCGGGAGATGGAAGAGAAGATAAAGGTAATAAGGCAGAAAATGAAAGCGGCCCAGGACAGACAGACAGCTTATACAAATAAACGGCGGAGACCGTTGGAATTTCAGTTGGGAGATAAGGTCTTCTTGAAGATCTCGCCTTTCAGAGGCGTTGTGCGATTTGGGATGCGCGGGAAACTGTCTCCGAGGTATGTTGGACCGTACGAGATTTTGCAGCGCATTGGCACCTTAGCTTACCGACTGGCTTTGCCGCCTTCTTTATCTGGTATACATGATGTGTTTCATGTATCGATGCTGCGGAAGTATGAGCCGGATCCGTCGCATGTTTTACAGCCTTCCGAAGTTCAGTTAGAGTCCGATGTGTCTTATGTGGAACGGCCTGTCAGAATTTTGGATCGAGCAGACCGTAGACTTCGGAACAAAGTGATACCTATGATCAAGGTTCAGTGGGATCGCAGGGGTGTCGAGGAGGCTACGTGGGAGACGGAGCGGCATATGGTGCAGCACTACCCGGAACTATTCTCTGGTATGTGTTTATGTTTAGTTTCCTTTTGGGGTAAGTGCATGTGATTTCGAGGACGAAATCTTATAAGTAGGGGAGTATTGTGATATCCCCGAAATGGTTAATTTCATTTGGGCATTAATTGCGATTATTATGATTAATAATGTGGTAATTAATTATGTGTTGGAATTTATTTACCTTATGGAAATGCATGGTCATGTGGATAGGGTGACCCGGGGTTGCATTTCAGGGTGCATGTGGTGCATGTTGGGTAAATATTATTGGAAGCATGATTTATTTGCCATTGGTAGCAATTGATTAGAAATCATGTGTTTAATTGATATTTGGTGCATTATGAGTGAATGCTTTGAAAAATATCATGTTGGGGTGTTTTATACACCATGATTTGTGGATTGCTTTTGATTAAACCCAATCCCCTTTTAATACCCCAACCCCACCTCACCACTCTCACTCTTACTTTACCAAAATCACCACCCAAACCCTTTCCCCTTTCCATTTTCGAGTTGGAGCAAAAAGGTGGAGAGAAAACCTTCCAAAAGTCTTGATTTGTGAAGTTTATTGGGTGATTTGAGGTCCCCAAGAGGTATGGATGCCTCATTGTCATTTTTATTGTGTTTGGTTTAGTTTTGGAAGGGTTTTTAATGATTTTGAAATGGGTTTGTGTTGGGTTGTTATGGTTTTGGTTAAGGGTTAGATTTATGTTTGTTTTGAGGTGTATTTTGGTGGTTTATGTTGATATTTATGTTGTTGGTTGGTTGGTTTAAGTATTGGGATGGATTGGAAGGTTTTGGTATGCAAAAATGGTGAAAAATCGCGAGTCTGTGCGAGGCGATCGACCGCCTGAAATGGGGCGATCGATCGCCGATGGGCAGTACCAAATTTGCGGGATAGGCGATCGATCGCCTGTTTTGAGGCGACCGATCGCCGAGAGGCAGTAGCCATATCAAAGGAATGGCGATCGATCGCCATGTTTAAGGCGACCGATCACCGAAGGGAAAATTTTGAGGCGATCGATCGCCTGGGTGAAGCGATCGATCGCCGCCTGTGGAATTTTGGAAAATGGTTTCTTTTGTCAAATTTTTGGTATTTGGCTATTATTTGGCTTCTAATATGGGGTTGTGTGATTGTGTAGAACCATCCCAGGTAGCAACGCAACCGAGGAACTGAAGCCAGATCAATTCCACTTTTGGAAAGGTACGTAGTGGACGTACAGGCACCCCAACGGTACATGTATCTTATATACTTATTGTCTATGCATTGTGGATGCCAGTATATATGTGGTATTGCATAGTGGATGCAAATACATGTTATGCATGATGGTTATAGATGCATATGATTATTGGTGCACATCCCATGAGTCGTGGTCATCCCTTGATGATTTTAATGCTTGCCGCTATTTGGTTTGGTTCCGCCAAATGTGAAGCGAGGGGTGGGAGCGCCGCATGTCACATTTGAGCGTGGTTATCATATAGGGCGAGGAAAGGGTATTTGCCGCTCAATGAGAGGCGAGGGGTGGGAGTCCCGCAGTCCATTGAAGCGAGGTTATCCTATGCCGCCTATATGTAAATAAGCGAGGGGCATTAAAATACATTGTGATGGACAGACTAGGGATTGGGGATCAGTATTGGTTATTGATGAGCTGGTATATGTCATGACATGTTTTGACCATTAAAAATAATCTGTTGATTATACTCATGAGTTATGGTACAGGGACAACCAAACGGGAAGCGTTTGAAATGCATGGGAAAACAGGAAGTGTTTTATTATGATTATGCATTTACGCTTTATCTTCATATTGTGTTGAATATGAATGATTATTATTGCTCATGTTTGGGGGTTGTCCTTGTAGGTACACGTTTGGCATGATAGAAGGGCTAGACGGGTTGAGACAGTGAGCGTGAGGATGCTTTTGTGAATTGAAGGACAGAATTGTTTTGCCTAGTGTCTACTCTAGGAGTAGTGTAAAACTAGTTGATAACATTCATTTGATGGGGAATGTAATTAATCAATTTTTGGTAGTCCTTATTTTTTTGGGCATGTAATGCTTAAGCTCATAAACTCAACACGTTATTTCTTACTCTGATAATTTATATTAGCTCTATTATGCCTTAATTCCGCACTTATGGATTAGGGTCCTTACAACTTTAATACATCCATCTCTGAGCTCATATCAGAGATACAATTAGCTCGGCAGTGATTTTCTAGAGCGGTCGTCCTTAGGTGACCGCCTTTAAATTTTGCTTCTAGCTGCTCAAATCCCAGTAACTCAAGACATGCATCTTGCCATTCTCAACACGTTGTGAATCATCTACCCCAGTTACTGGTTGACCATCAACTTTTAGATCCCAAATTATAGAAATATCTTGTAAAATGACGGTAGTCTCACCAAATCTAAAATGAAATGTCTGGGTCTTAGGCCACCATCGCTCAACAAGAGCGGTAGTCAAATGATTATAAATGCAATAGACAGATTGAAAAACATCGTAAAATCCCATATAAGTGATATGCCTCCAAACACGATCGTGTATCACGTTCTGATTATACAACTCCAGATAAGGTCATCTATACGCTTCACTCGTAGAATATTATCAATATTCTCGGAACAAACAATACTGGAGATGTGCGTAGATTTTAGATATAATATTGTTGAATCTTCGGGACCTCGATTTAATGTCATCCTAAAATTAATAAAAAAAAATTTACACACATCAACCATTTATAATATTAATAAAAATATACTATACATACATATTTAAAAATAATGAATTTTTTTATTCATTAAAATTATGTAACAAAAACAATGAACAATTTATAATATTTTAAAATAATTAACTAACCTTTAAGAAATTTACAATGAAGGCGCACAGACGGAGGAATTTTTTGAAGAGAGGAAATAAAAGGTGTGAAGTGGAGGAAAAATAGAGATAAGTGTATTTGATAAAATTTTATCAGATATTTCATATATGATTTTCGAGTTTTGGGTAGGGGCGGATGACATTTAATTATTAATTTGTTTTAATTCATTAGCTGGTACATCGAGAAGCAACCCATAATCATCTGAGTGACCATCTATACAATAGACAACCACCCCTTAATCAGGAGCCGCTCTCTAAGAGAACGGCCCCTAATCACTTAGCGGCTCCTTACATAGTCAGGAGCCGCTCTATAAGAGAACGCCCCTAATAACTTAGCGAGTAGCTTCCTCCACCATGGACAACATACCTGAATCACCGCCGCCGCTCGTAGACTCTTCCTTCTCCTCAGGTGACGACCCACTGTCCCTCAACTCCCACTGCCACGATCTCTCCACCCTACATGACCTCGCCTGCCGCGGCGCGTGGCGCACCATACTCGATAAGGTGGCGCGTGCACGCTCTCTCTCCCTCCTCTCCAAGCCCCATGAGCACCTCATTTACCTCACCTTCAACATTCTCTCCCTCCTCAAGCTCCGCCGCTTCTCCGACGCTCACCAAGAGCTCCAGACCCTCGACGACCACGATCTCGATAACTCTCCCCACTATTTATTCGAATCCTATCCGGATCATTACCCGAATCATAAATCCGGGTCAATGATCCCTTTTGCCCTCCGATGGTTCCACTCTCACTTGCCTTTCACCCTAGGCAATCGCCAATTATCCCTCGATCGTCTCTACGCCCTCCTGCATTTCATCCGAGAGAAGAAATTAGCACGAAATCGCGATGAATTTAGTGAAGTTTCGTTCGACCTTTGGAAGGCGCGCGAGAGTCTGGTGACGAATACCATTATTAGCCACCATTTGAGCCAGAAGGAGTTCGGAGTTTGTTTGGCTTTGTTAAAGGATGAGCTGAGGCGAAAAGAGAATCCCATAATGGTTTCAAAATTAGGGTATGTGCAAATGCAGTATGGGGATTTGGATGGGGCGAAACAGAGTTTTGAGATAGCACAGAAGATGGTGGCGGAGGGAAGCAAAGATGGGGATGTGGGGTTGAGGAATTTGATGAGTAGGAATAAGGCCTTGATGTATTTAGTGGCCAAGGATTATGTTTCTGCAGTGAGGGAGTATGAAGAGTGTATAGAGAGAGATGGATCGGATGTAGTGGCGATAAACAATAAAGCTATATGTTTGATGTATCTGAGGGACTTATCTGATTCCATCAAGGTGCTGGAGAGTGCATTGGAGAGGATTCCAACAATGGCATTGAACGAGACTCTCGTAGTGAATTTATGCAGTATGTATGAATTAGCTTATGTAAACCATGCGGATATAAAGAAGACTCTTGGTAGCTGGATCGCAAGAGTGGCTCCAGATGATTTCGATACTTCGTGTACAAGGATATGAGGTGTGATTGTTTTAAAATTAGGGATTATATATGTTTCCATTGACCTATATATAGATTGTGTCTCAGTGGATTATTGATATTTTTTTTTACAATGCCCTTACTTTGGATCAGTTTCCGGATTTCTTTCATGTATTTTGTCGATAATAGCTTCACAATTTAAAAAGAAAAAAGTTACATGGTACTTGAAATCTTCTAAAGGCATGAGATCATTACTTGGCAGATGCCAGATTGGGCGATAATATGCAGCATGTTTCAGGCCTGCCATCAATTTTTGTAATCAAGTTGATTTTCATGCTTGTGCTACCTTAGGTTGCATTTGGATTAAAAGATTTGGATTTGGTAAAATGATTTCAAGTAACTTCGTTTTCATTTTGTGGGAGTCTGAGATCCATTACGTTCGCCAATAAATAAATAACAAATATAAAGGGATGGATTTCAAGAGTACTAGATTGATTTATTATTGTTGATTTGAAATCCTTTAACTCCAAATCCATCAATCCAAATGCAACCTTATAGTTATAAATTTGGACTCTCGGTTATACGTGGTTGCATCTGGTTATGAATGTCAGAATTGTGGTAAATTTGTGACTCTTAGGATCACAGCATGGACTTGCAGCCGCTTGTTGCTGTTATTTAGACAACCATATGGTATTGTTTTTCTCGGTTGACTGCATAATAATATTGGAGGTTAGTGGCAAAATCCCCAATATTTTTATGTGACGGCTGATATTTGTTTAATTCATAATTGAAGTTGTTGATAGTGGCTTTGGTTAAGGGTCACTGTTTTGAATAGGGTTGGCGAATGGAATGTGTTTGGAGAGAATTGTTCAATCTCATTGCTTGTTAATTATATTAATAAACATTCAACATAGCATGCCATGAATTGTAGTAGACCATTAGAACTGCTGCATGCAATAGATTATAATGTTGGGGTTCCAACTTCCAACAACTAAAACTGTCAAGATTGTAAACATCATGCTCAATATTGTAGGTATTTTGGGATTGTGTTCAGCTTCAAACTAAAACCATTCAGTCTCAGTTCACTTGGCTTATTGCTGGAGTATGGTCGTAAACTTGCTCGCGATTCCTGAGCTTGCTCTTGTAAATTTCTGATATTTGAATTCTAGTCTCGAATAATCCTATTGAGGTTTAGTCTGACATGTTGATTAAAAGAATGTAAACCTCTTGACTGATGTTATTTGATGTTTGAACAAAATAAGGGACGTGACTTTCTTATTATACTTTTTGGGAATTGTATGAACTGGTAAGTAGCAAGAGCTAATGTATGTTACTTTTGTGCATGAAGGCTTGTAGAAAGTTTAATGTGATGGAAAATTCTACATTGAATCAGGTATAAATTGTTTGCATCTAAGAAAACAAATCATGCGATTTATTAAATCAGAGTCTCTGACTAAATAAGCACACACGCACACACTAGACCTTATCAACACGACACAGACAGTCTGATTCAAATGATGTGTAATGTGAAATGATTGCGAGGCTCATTCGCGTTTAAGCCAATTATAGTTTTAAATAGTTGCCAAAGAACATTGGATCTCTAACATGTTAACAATAGATTGATATCATTATGGATTTTGAATAAAGTTTGATGTTAAATTTGCAGGTGAGGATGGTGACAATGATTCATCATAATCTTAAGTTTAAGTAGAACTAGAGGTGTCACGGCACGAACCGTTTAATCGTGCCGGCACGGTTTGGAAGCGGCCCGTGCCGTGCTAGCCCGTTTCCACAATAGGCATGGCCCGGCACGGCCCCTACGTGTTGTGCCATGGGCCGTGCCGTGCCGGCACGACCCATTTCAAGTTTTTCTTATTTTTTTGGCTTTATCGATCGATCGGCACAATAGTGTCGATCGATCGGTCAAGCACATTTTTTTGGCAAGCATTGTTACGACATTTAGCGATCGATCGGGGCATAACTGCCAATCGATCGCTACACTAAAAAAAAATTCTACATTACAGTGCCGTGGGCCGGCGCGGCCCATGTTACCGGTTGTGCCTTGCACGACACGACACTGTAGCAAAATGCTCCGTGACGTGTCGTGCCTCGTGCCGTCCGCTCCGTTTGACATCTCTAAGTAGAACCCACAATCAAGGAAATTTGATGCTACCTCCCAGGCCCTGTGAGGAAGTATCAGATAACCCAATATTGATTGCCGCAGGATGAGCTTTTGTTTTATTTATTTAAGGAACTAATATGAAGGACGTGCGACACACGTAAATACTCGTTATATTATATATGAATTTAAAGAAAAATAAAAAAAAAATTTGATTTTTCTGTATAATACTTATGGTTAATATTTAAATAAAACAATATCATGATAAACGAATAAAATAATAAGTGAAATTGCAAACTCATTAAACTTTAATTTATTACTTTTAACTTTTTAATTGAATTTTCCAAACTCTTCATAATTTTATAGGGGAAATTGCAAGGAAGTGCTCTTTTGAGAAACTTTAATCACTTAAGTCTTGGGAAAAAACTTTAGTGAAAGAAAATCCAAGTTGGAAGAACTTCTATTCAAATAGGTCCAATTTTCAAATTTTCAAATCAATTAGGTGTTTTATTTGAATCTTTTACCCCTCAATGGTTATGTGATATTGCATTCTATTCCATAGGCTTTTGTTTAGCTTACAAAATGGTCTCTATATAATATTTAATTATCTTTTATATCCTTATATTTATAAAAAATTGGCATTTAATGTCTTCTTTTTATAAGTCCCCGTTTTTGCGATCCTTGGCACAAAATGGTATCAGAGCCTAGGTTTATTCTGGAAATACTATGATAATATCTTGAATATTAATTTGTAACCTATACGGAGGAGACGATTCAAGAAATTCATGGACCCGAACGAATGTTCGAAGTGTCATGCATACAGGTGGTATTTCCAGAAATTGGAAAAACTAAACCAGAAGCATATGGCAGAAGCTCAACGTTTCAGCCATAAGTGGAAACTTTTACAAGGAACGGGTTTATTAGACACACCCGGTATAAACCATTACAAGAAACTCGAAAGGATGGCTAAGAGGCTCCATCAAGTGAACCCCAAACTACAGTTCGAGTTAGCTGAACTTCAGGAGGACGATCATCCTGAACATGAAGATGTGGTTCAAGCCACCAAGATCCAACAGGGTCTGGACCGGATGATTAGGATGGGAGAACCAACCTTTCGAGAAATCGAGCCAGATTCTTCTAAGATTTCCCAAGATCTTAGAGAGATCCAGAAGACAGTGCAGCGCTATGGATACCTTCAATACCATGTCCCTGCACAAATCCATCAGATCCAGAGTCAGATGGAGACCATGATTAAACATCAGAAGGAGATTCTTGAAAACCTTCAAGATGTTCAATCCCGAGTGAAGGAATTGGAGTCAAGGCCAAGTCCGACAGGAAGAAGGAACGGAGGATGGTTGCCACCATCTTACGGAACAGAACCCCTTTTACACCAAAAAGGGAAAGCAGAGGAGGTCCGGAGGCCTTTGACGGAGACTGAAAAAATGATTGCAGTCCTACGAGGAGAACCATTACATCCCACAAAGTAATGGAAAGAATCAACCTGGAAGATCTACATGATCTTGCTGATTCATTTGCGGGATTAAATCTCGTAGAAATCAAGACAGGAGAACTTGTACAAAGACCTCCACCATAAGAGAGTTTCGTGTTACACAACCCACCTGAAGGTGATCAAAGTATGCCACACAGGGAAGATTTCACCTCAGCAACTTTGGATCCCCCCGTTGGAACAAGAAACAGTTCCCGAAGGCCAGATATTCATCAGACGCCCTATGGGAAATCGCAGCTAGATCCAATCCATCCATATGGACTTATGCTCAACATGGATATTTTAGATTTCAAAAACAGAGAAATTCTTATTGATGAATGGGCTTCAGCAATGAGAATAGCAGCAGGAACACTTGACTTAAGCAAAGAATGATTCATTTTACTTCTAAAAATGAGTCTGGAAGGATCAGTCAAGATTTCCTGGGATCTTGGAGACCTAGGAACCAAGGAAGAAGTTTTGGCCGGAGAGTCCCTGAAAGAGATCGTGGACAAGATGGCGAGATTTTTTAAAATCTGTTTCATTGGAATAAGCTATTTCGAAGGAATGGAGGAAGAGAAGGCTAAGAAATATAGACAATCTCTAATTAGCCTGGAACTACATGACATCTGCTATATAGACGAATGCATCAAACTCTTTACTGAGTATCGATGGAAGTCGAAGATAGCGGAAAAGGATGCAGCAGAGCTGTTCTTTGCCAAAATTCCGAGCCCATGGAGAGAAATGCTTATCCAGGAGTATACACCGCATGCAATCGAGACGATGTCCAGGAGAATGTCATTTCTCAAAGTAAAGCTGGCGGAGTGGTGCTACCAAGCAAAGCTCCAGAAAAATTTCAAGAAGCTAAGAGGAATCAACAAAATGGCTCCTCTTTGTTGTACGAGAAATGATATCCCTACAATCATTGGGAACTACCCACAAAGGCGAAAGATGAAGAAGCACAGAAGTCATCCATATGCCCGATGAGGTAGTTCAAGAAAAAAATAGGTCTTCATGGAGACCTAGAAAGTTCTGGTCAAAGCAGAAAGCCCGAAGCTACAGACCAGGGCAAAGATCATGACCAACAAGGAGTAGAATCTCGTCAACAGGTTCTAATCAAGCTAGTTCTAGCAGAGGACCAACGAAGAGGACTTTTAGACGCACACCTACCCGTGCAAATGAGAGTTTCAGAGATTGTAACTGCTGGACATGCGAAGCGAAAGGACATATCGCTACAGATTGTCCAGAAAACCAAAGTCGTGAAGTAAGACAGTTCGAGCATACCAAGGAATTTGAAGATGCTGTCTATTTCCAGGATTTGGTGCAGGTGTATCAATTTGAGGATATTTCCTCAGATGAAAGCATCTACGAAGAAGAGATCTATTCTGAGGATGGAGGTGAATCTAGCTCAGAATCAGAGTGAATGAGAGTTCCTTCAGCACGTGACTAGAGAAGAGCCGTCGGGGTTTTTCTCGCATACCACGGTTTCTCATAAAACCTTATAAGGATCATGAAAGAAGAGCCAAAGCTTCAAATGTATGATGGATTTACAATTGGAGCAATGAAAAAAGCCATGGATATGATTGGTCTTCGTAGCAGGAAGCATCAGATTATCCATAGGGTGACAACAGGTGAATTTGCGATCCCAATGGAATTCACAGGAAACCAAATTGAGATGCAGTTAATCCCCTACAGAGAAATCCAGGAGATTAAGAACAAGGTCAAAAGAGAAGTTGCTAACACGCTCTCATGGATTCATATTGGAGCCATTAGAGTAATCATCAAGGCAACTTTCAAGGAAGGAATTGATTCGCCCCTCAACCTGACGATCTTTGACAAAGAATCCCGAACCTCAAAGATTCTTGTTTGGGAGCAGTGGCAGGAAAGATGGCCTTCAACATCTACCTGAGGATTGCATACAATTTAGGATACCGAGACTTCAACAAAATTCTCACGCTTCATCAAGATTTTAAAAGAGAAGATTTGATGAAAGAAGGGAACAGGCCTTACTCGATCACCTATAAGGTGTCATATGCACTCTCGAATACTCATCATTCCGAGGTATTCTTGAGAAAAGAATTCATCGAAGTCCCCAGAATCTTCGAAGACTTCGCCAAAGCAGTATTGTCGGATATTATTGATACTCCGACAATAGGGGAAATCGATATGAGGATACATGATCAACTTGTTCTGCACAGAAGCAGGAGCCTTATGATCGAGCCAAGAAAGATGTCTTTCCAACATGATAGGTTAATCAGCAACTATGCAGGGGAAAAACAGAATGCAGTATCGAGCAGAATTCAAAAAATTCCTGATGTATTCAAAACAATAGGAAAACTGAAATGCCTAGAAGGCTGGAGAGAAGTGCAGATAGTTTTCGACATCACCGAGAAGAACAATATCTTCCCCTGCGATGTCCTATATTATTTGCAACAACCTACAGTTGGCAAGTTTCAAGGAAACCTTCAAATTGGTGAAATTGATCTCACAATTGAAGGAATTGCCGGAAGGATCTTGGAACAGCTTATTCTAGGGATTGAATTTCTCGAGGAACATAAACATTGAGAAAGATTGCAAGATGGAATGGAATTCACGGTCGACGGAAATAGATATCGAATTCGATGACCACCAGTCCATTCTCAATATACATCTCCATTGGTATGTTATATGAGAAGTACCGGGCAGAATATTTTGCAGCCTACATTGACTCAGGAGCTGGAATATGCACTGCCAGGCGAGAAATCTTCCCAAAAGAAGTTGATGAGAATTTACCAGCCATTGCCGGAAGAGACTTTTCCAAACGAATCCTTATTCTTAATGAAGGAGTCCGGGGGAGCGAAAATAATTATCGGAGGAGCAGTCGGTACCCCATGGTACTAAGTCAAAACTCCACCTATATATTTGATACAGGTGCGGATATGCTGTTAGGAAACAATTTTCTACAGACGTTCAAGACATTCTGTTGGGTTTTGGAAACCCGAATAATCTTGGTTTTGATGTTAACAAAACTTGTTATTGTGTTGCTAACATATTTCATCAAGTGTGCGGTTCATAGATCATATTTAAGAGCTTGATGAATTACAAAGAAGTAGCTTGAAAATATCAAGCTGGACCAAGTCTGGAATTCTGGCAGAGCAGATTGTTTTGATCATATCTCATAGCTCGGATATCAAAATGGCGTGCTTCCAAAGAGATTGAACAGCCAACTTAAAATACTAAAAGTCATATTTCACAACAGATCGGCTAGTTCAAATGTTATCAAGGAGAAAAGACGCCTGCAAGATCGAGCTGAACCGCGAAGAAACAGCAAGCTGTTTCAGCAAGCAACTGTCAGTCTGGTGGCCATAACTCTCAGCTCGCTTATCGGAACGGAACGATTCAGTATGGGTTGGAAAGCTAAGACAAAGATCTACAAGTTATCTTTGGAAGTGAAAGACTGAATCGGACGTTACGATGGCCAAAAAGCCTCTGCAAGTCACGCCATGTGACGCCTGTAAGATCGAGCTGTTACAGCAAAGTCCCTATCAGTCTGGTGGGCATAACTCTTAGCTCGCTTATCGGAACGGAACGATTCAGTATGGGTTGGAAAGCTAAGACAAAGATCTACAATTCATCTTTGGAAGTGAAAGACTGAATCGGACGTTAAGATGGCCAAAAAGCTTCTGCAAGTCACGCCATGTGCTGCTGCATCCAGCAAACAGACAGCAGGAGCATCGCCTCGTATTTCGAGCATAACTCTCTCATGCAAACTCGAAATCGAGCGATTCTTGATTCCGTGGAAAGCTAAGAGAAAGGGCTACAACTTTCATGTGGATCACTTTGCCCAGAAATCAAAGAATGAAGAGTTACAAGCAACAGATCGAAGAGCAAGTTTATCAATCTGTTTTTGTATCAAGCTTGTCTTGCATCAGACTGATTTGTCCAGACCAGACCAGCAGACCAGCAGACCAGACTGAACCAAACCACCAGACCAGACTGAACTAGACCAGCAGACCAGACCAGCAGACCAGACCAGTCCGGTCCGAAATACAAACAGCCCAGAAACCAGAATATGACCGTTGCAAGCTCGGGAATAGTGCAGAACCTTTTCCAACGGGCATATTCTTGTGTCTTAACGTATATATCATTACTTGGGGCTATATATACATGATTTGGAAGCTCAATAACAGCTGATTGAAGATCAATCCAAGCCTTCCAAATCAAACCCACTTGGGATTCAATTGAGGAACTTAAAAGACAAAAGTTGCTAAATGAAGAGCACTCCTCAAACCTTTGGCACCTCTTACCTTGCTGTATCAGATTCATTATGGAATCATTTGTGCCTTTGTATTCACTCTATTCATTGTATTTGTGAGCTAAAATAGAAGAGTGAATACCATTGTAACGGTTGATGATTTATCACAACCGATGAGAGGTCTTTGTATGTGAGACATTAAAGAACATACATAGTTGAGTTGCTAGGAGTTCTAGTTGGATGGGGAATTCCCAACTGGATCGGGTTTGTACAACGGGATTGTATAAATCAAAGTCTTCTAGTGGAATCCTTCCATGAGGTGGAAGAAGGGGAGACGTAGAAGGATTACACCACCTTCGAACTTCCATAAACAAATGCTTGTTTACTTACTTTACTTGCATATCTTTAAAATGTCTTTCAAATGTTTAATCGGTTTAGAGCGGGTTATGTCGAGTGTCTTCCGCTCGATTTTGTAATCGAACTCGATATAATCTCTCGGTGCATTAATTCAAGAACACGAGCTATTGAAGCTCAAGTTGGTTGAACTCGGGTGTGGAATGGCAACCCACCCCCGAAATCGATCCTGACAAGTGGTATCAGAGCGGGTTGTTCTTGGAAAGCATTTGAACCGACTTTTGTAGCGGATTTCTTTTAAAATCATTTTCAAAATTTTCTCATGAGCATGAAATATTTTCATAGCATATTTTTTCAAAACTTGGTGTATGAAATTTTTTAGCAAAAAATTCAATTTCATTGCATTCATTTTGCACGAAAATAATTTTAAAATCTATTTTAAAGGTTTAATTTTCGTTCAATTTGTTCTTAACTCGTTTTTTAGTTTAAAATTTTTATTTTGAGATTTTATCTAACAATTTTCGAAGCATTTTTAGTTTTCTGGCAGCTTGCAGCGACTTTGGGAAAATTGGCATAACTTCTTGCTCGGATGTCCAAATGACGAACCGTTTTTTGCTTTACAAACTAGACTCATAGAGGATCGCAGCGGTATAGGTCTTGCAGCCCAAACTTGCTCGAGGAAAAGCAGTTTATTAGTTTAAGTTGAACTAAGTGTGCTGCCATCGCAGAAAGATGAAATGAACATTGTTGAGTTTTGTCAAGAAATTCAAATTTGTTGCCAAGTATGCTTTATGCATCATCAAAAGAGGTTATTTTTATTTAAAAATTTATGTGCATTTTTTTTTTTAATTTGTTTTAGCCTACCCCATTTGCCCATCTCTTACTCAAATTTTCAAACATTTTAAAATTAAGGGGGAGAGTTTAATTTCAATCCTTGAGGGGGAGTAAATTTTATTTGTCTTCCTTTTTGATTCACACAAAAAGGGGGAGAAATATGTTATTTTTAAAAATATAATTTTTCTTGTTATGCAACATTGTGCTTTAATGTTCATATTTTTATTCAAGTTTTGTGATCATCAAAAAGGGGGAGATTGTTGGGTTTTGGAAACCCGAATAATCTTGGTTTTGATGTTAACAAAACTTGTTATTGTGTTGCTAACATATTTCATCAAGTGTGCAGTTCATAGATCATATTTAAGAGCTTGATGAATTACAAAGAAGTAGCTTGAAAATATCAAGCTGGACCAAGTCTGGAATTCTGGCAGAGCAGATTGTTTTGATCATATCTCATAGCTCGGATATCAAAATGGCGTGCTTCCAAAGAGATTGAACAGCCAACTTAAAATACTAAAAGTCATATTTCACAACAGATCGGCTAGTTCAAATGTTATCAAGGAGAAAAGACGCCTGCAAGATCGAGCTGAACCGCGAAGAAACAGCAAGCTGTTTCAGCAAGCAACTGTCAGTCTGGTGGCCATAACTCTCAGCTCGCTTATCGGAACGGAACGATTCAGTATGGGTTGGAAAGCTAAGACAAAGATCTACAAGTTATCTTTGGAAGTGAAAGACTGAATCGGACGTTACGATGGCCAAAAAGCCTCTGCAAGTCACGCCATGTGACGCCTGTAAGATCGAGCTGTTACAGCAAAGTCCCTATCAGTCTGGTGGGCATAACTCTTAGCTCGCTTATCGGAACGGAACGATTCAGTATGGGTTGGAAAGCTAAGACAAAGATCTACAATTCATCTTTGGAAGTGAAAGACTGAATCGGACGTTAAGATGGCCAAAAAGCTTCTGCAAGTCACGCCATGTGCTGCTGCATCCAGCAAACAGACAGCAGGAGCATCGCCTCGTATTTCGAGCATAACTCTCTCATGCAAACTCGAAATCGAGCGATTCTTGATTCCGTGGAAAGCTAAGAGAAAGGGCTACAACTTTCATGTGGATCACTTTGCCCAGAAATCAAAGAATGAAGAGTTACAAGCAACAGATCGAAGAGCAAGTTTATCAATCTGTTTTTGTATCAAGCTTGTCTTGCATCAGACTGATTTGTCCAGACCAGACCAGCAGACCAGCAGACCAGACTGAACCAAACCACCAGACCAGACTGAACTAGACCAGCAGACCAGACCAGCAGACCAGACCAGTCCGGTCCGAAATACAAACAGCCCAGAAACCAGAATATGACCGTTGCAAGCTCGGGAATAGTGCAGAACCTTTTCCAACGGGCATATTCTTGTGTCTAACGTATATATCATTACTTGGGGCTATATATACATGATTTGGAAGCTCAATAACAGCTGATTGAAGATCAATCCAAGCCTTCCAAATCAAACCCACTTGGGATTCAATTGAGGAACTTAAAAGACAAAAGTTGCTAAATGAAGAGCACTCCTCAAACCTTTGGCACCTCTTACCTTGCTGTATCAGATTCATTATGGAATCATTTGTGCCTTTGTATTCACTCTATTCATTGTATTTGTGAGCTAAAATAGAAGAGTGAATACCATTGTAACGGTTGATGATTTATCACAACCGATGAGAGGTCTTTGTATGTGAGACATTAAAGAACATACATAGTTGAGTTGCTAGGAGTTCTAGTTGGATGGGGAATTCCCAACTGGATCGGGTTTGTACAACGGGATTGTATAAATCAAAGTCTTCTAGTGGAATCCTTCCATGAGGTGGAAGAAGGGGAGACGTAGAAGGATTACACCACCTTCGAACTTCCATAAACAAATGCTTGTTTACTTACTTTACTTGCATATCTTTAAAATGTCTTTCAAATGTTTAATCGGTTTAGAGCGGGTTATGTCGAGTGTCTTCCGCTCGATTTTGTAATCGAACTCGATATAATCTCTCGGTGCATTAATTCAAGAACACGAGCTATTGAAGCTCAAGTTGGTTGAACTCGGGTGTGGAATGGCAACCCACCCCCGAAATCGATCCTGACACATTCACTCAAGAGAATGAAACGAGAAGACTTATTTTCACAACTCTGTGTGATCATAAGATTAGGGTACAGCGATTACGGGAGGCGTTTCACAGAAAATTCCCCATTCGTTTTCGTAACAAGCGTGGTGATGAAGGAAAACTTCGACACCCAAAGATGAAAGATCAGCGGAAATTTGGAGAGGCAATTCTTCAGTTCCGTCAATAAGGTCCTAGTGAAAGGTATTCACAAACTTTTGACTGGGTTAATATCATGTCTTTCAGATAGCAGGATGAGGAAAGAGTAACTCCAGAAACCCTGTTGCTACTGAAAAATGCTTTACGAGAAGAAGTTCCCCAACCTGAATCTACCCTCGAAGAGCGAATCATTCTAGAGGATGTAAAAAGGAAGATTCGTAGGAACTACAACGAGGATCCACTGGCATGGTGGAACAAAATCGAGCTCAGAGCTACTTTGAAGGTGAAAACTGGAAAAGAAAATGAGTTTGTTAGGTACAGGCCGATCCCCATGAACCAGGAAGATCAGAAGGATATGCAGATCATACTTAAGGAGCATCTTGACCTTAAGTTAATCTCAGCAGGTATTTCTCCATACAGCAGCCCAGGATTTCTTGTACGGAATCATGGAGAAATTAAACGAGCAAAGCCGAGATTGGTGATCAACTATAAAGGGATCAACGAAATCTTGGAGTTTGATGGATATTTTATCCCAAGCAGAGAACATTTGGTAAATAGCATCAAGAATGCCAAAGTGTTTTCTAAATTCGATTGCAAGTCTGGGTTTTACCAGATTAAAATGGAGGAAGGAAGCAGAAAGTTTACAGCATTCTCCACACCACAAGGACATTATATCTGGAACGTTATGCCAATGGGATTGGCAAATGCTCCCTTGATATATCGAAGAAAGATGGATAATCTGTTCAAGGATTACTTCAGCTTCATGTTCGTTTATATTGACGACATCCTCATAGCGTCAAAAAACATGAAAGAACATCTTAAACATCTGGAAATCTTTTCAGATGTTTGTTACAAGGAAGGATTAGTGCTTTCCGAAAAGAAAGTAGTAATTGCTACAAGACAGATCGAGTTCCTTGGAATCGAGATCGACGAATCTGGAATCATCCTGCAGAATCATATTGTTGAAAAAGTACAAGGATATCCGGATGACCTTAAGGATTTAAAACAACTTCAGAGTTTTTTAGGAGTTGTTAATTTTGCTGGGATGTTTATCAACAATCTAGCAAACCACATGAAGGTGTTCAGTCCACTACTCAAAAAAGATGTTAAGTTTGAGTGGAATGAAGATCACAGACAAGCTGTCAAACAGCTGAAGGAAGTTTGCAGGCAACTACCAAAGCTTGCAATACCAAACGACGAGGATGAACTGGTATTATACACAGATGTCAGTGATCATTGGTGGGCTACAGTTCTCATGAAAATTACACCATAAGGAGAAGTGTCATGCAGATATTGCAGTGGGTTATTTGATAACAACGAAGTTATCAGATGGCACATCAACGAGAAGGAGTTCTTTGCTGTTCTAAAGGCTTTTAAGAAATGACCACTTTTCCTACTTGCAAATAAATTTATCTTGAAAAGAGATAATACGAGTGTCAAGGCCTTTTTAAAAAATAAAATAAAATCAAAACCAGAAAAGGCTAGACTTTTAAGATGGCAAGCTGAATGCCAATATTATGATTATGATATTGTCATTGTAAAATCTGATAAAAATATTCTTGCAGATTTTTTGACGAGAGATGGAAGCGAGTGAAGCTAATTCCATCATCACGAGATCAAAGCACCTCCGAGAAAATCTGGAGGAGCTAGACAAGAAGATCAACGGCCTGGTGATTAATTCTCAGGTTGCGGGTCAAGTACATGAACTGGATCTCACAAAGGTCCAATAGGCTATGAAGGCTATCATGCAGACTCACACCTGTTTATGGGACAGTCTTTATATTCCCCTCCGACGGAATGCTTCAGCGGTGAAGCTAAAGTCGTGTTTCAGAGAGCCGGACTCATCAACCGGTGTGGAGGATTCAAGTACCGCCAGTATAGGTCCTAGTATTGATCCTTTCGGGGAAGATACAGAAGGAAAAATTGATTCCAAGGCATCGGGGATATCTGAAGAATCAAGCCAACCCAGCACCTCAGGGGTTAAAGAGGGAGAGATTAATCTTAGGCCATCGGCGGGCAAATCTAAGGTTAATACTAACGAGAATATTATTTCCCCAACTTCCCCTTTACAGGAATATCAAAGATCATGGGAGAAACTTTGTACAAGAGTGGGTATAATTCCTGGAAAAATTACAGCAGACTAGTCAGGAAAATACCCAAGAATGTGGATGCATCCTGGTGTCAAACCAGAAAGTGTGGTTTGATTTTGGCTGCCTAGCCCCAGTCTTTACCACAGCACCAAGTTTCCGGAAATCGTAAAATTACCGAAATGGATCTATGAAGGAGTGTATGACTCATGGCAAAATAATCATACACTTGGACGATGAGATGTTCTGGAGCTGAAATTCATTACTGCAGCCCCAGAAATCACAGGAAAAGGTCTTCACCCTAGCTTTCATTTTGTAAAGTTACAGAGACCTAACTGGAAGGCGATGGATCAAATAAAACCACCGCCTGAAGGAACAACATTAGTTTCCCTGCTCACCGAAGATGACATTACTACCAGAAGAGCTTGGGGATTATGGGTATGTCTTACTGAGATGGACAAAGTCAAGTATCCGTTCAAAATCTTCCAGAAAACAGTGAACGGATCATTCATGGTTAACTCCATGACAAGCCATACTACAAAATCTGCCGAGGACATCTTTGAAAAGAAGAGGCAAATATTATGGGAAAACAAGATTCCGGCGACCAAAGAAACTAGCCGGAAGTTCTGCAACATGGCTCATGTAGGAAGATGGCAGGACTACATCTGCCCGAGCTGCCTAGAGCAGAAAGAGCCACTGTTCGGGAAAGGGTTCCCTGTCAAAAGGGACCAGAAGAAAGATGACAAAGCAGGACCGGGCAAACGTGGAAGATTCCCACGCGGACTGCAAAAGCCAATTTTTAGGGACCACAGGGAGACAAGAGCCATGTGACTCTGACGAGGACCACTACCATTTGCTAAAGAAAACAAAATGGTAGGGCCGCTCTTCGGTCGAAAGTCGAAGGGACCACAAGATACCAAACAAGAGAGAAGACGCATGCAATGACGTCTGATTATAAACATGAATTGAAGTCCGGATTTCTCATCCACCTCCAGACTTCTATAAATACCAAGGCATTCAGGAAGCTAAGGACATCGAAAATTCTCCATAGTTTTCTGAAACATAAATATTGTAGTCTCCAAGTTTTGTAATCTTCAGCTTTCTTAGCTTGGTAATATTTCTTTTCTTTCTTTTCATTAGTGTCTGTAATATTGTTCTGTTTGTTACAAGTTTATGTGTTCTTGAGTCAAGCTTCATCTATATGAGAGGCTAAACAAGTCCGTCTCCTCCCAAAAGGAGATGTTTTAATGTAATAGATGTTATAAGTATTCCATAATAAAAATAAGGCTGTTGCCAAGCTATCTCCCAGATTTCTTTAAATCTTTTTTATATCTTGAGTATACCTTACGCCCTAAGGTAGGAAACATTAGGGTTGTGCTGTGCGGTTTCTGAAGGAGTCGGATAACTGGCAGACTAGCCTCGCCCGTGAGCTGAGGTTGAATGGTGAGGAGCCATTCGTAAAACATCTGGAGGCAGTAAGTTTTCGACTGGTGGCGTTGCGATCCCTCACCCTGTGTCGTTATGGTCAAAATGGTATATTTAAGTTTGTTAAAATTTTATTGTAATACGGAAGCATGTTGGGCCTTTTATTTATTTTTAACATGATCTTCAAATCGGGTTGTGAATTATAATTAGAAGAACGTTATATGAACTGTGAGTCCTTTGCAAAAGTATGATCTTGGGTTCGCCCGAGATGACAGAAACTGAAGGATCTCATGTTCATAAATGCTACTATTTCATGAATGAAATGTTAAAGACGATGATAAATAGTATATATATGCTTATTTGTTCTTGTAAACATTTTCTTAGGGTTAAGAATGTAATTTTATTAAGAGTTGTGACCGCTTTATTTTTAAACAGAAAATATTTCAAAGTGTAGTGTGAAGCGATTCTACCGCAAGTGCACGGTTGTCAAGTTTTAGTATAGTGAAATGTAAGTAAAGGTTGTCGAATCCACAGGGACTAATGTATAAGTACCAAATAAGACTAGCAAAATTATATTTAGCCTACGATTAACAAAGGAGTAGATTAACTAATGCAATCTTCGAACTAAAGGACAAAAATAACACAAAAATGAAATAAAACAAATCGGATTCCGGACATGCAAAGGTAATTCGCTTGAGAAATTTATCTCGCTCTTCGTTCAACTGTATTATCTTTAATGATTCGTCTGAATAATCAATTATCAAACAATTCATCCTTAAGGTGAAAGGTTTTCGTTATTATTCAATACACTCTCTCGAGCTGTAAAGAAACTAATATCAAATTAGAACAAGTCACTCTCGTGCACCTATTTACTAATCCAATATTGCATAAATCTTCAAAACCTCGTTACTCTAAATCTCTCGATTCAAAGTTCTCACGTGTGCGATTTCATCTCTCGATCTCAATCTTAACATACATCATGAATTAATATAGCGTATTATAACGTTATCTCTCGATCTCGGTTATAAATCACAGATTTCAACCAAAGTTAGCTAGGCTTTGATCTTAATAAGCGTTTAATTCATGAACATAAGAACTCAATCCACTTAAACACGAACAAATCAATAAATGAAACACAATTTTACTAAAACTCAATAAAATAAACTAGATTCAATTCAAATCAATTACATAAGAAGTTTAATCGTCTCTCAACCTAGAAAACATCAAATGAGAATGAAAATAAAATAAATCAAAGTTTAGAAATACGATAAACGGCTGGAATGAATCCGTGCGTTGCACCGTGATTTCTTCTCTTACTCCTTCCTTGCACTCCGGATTGTACGCTCAAGCTTGGATGAAAACCCGAAGAAGATGGCTCTCCTTGGCGACGGCTAGGCGGCGGCTAGGGTTCTCTTTTTCTCGAGAATTTTAGTCTGATATGATATATGGAAGGGAATGAATGATATCCCCCTTAAAACCCCCGAAGATCAACTTAAATTTGGAAGATAAGATTTTTCAAAAATCGTGTATCGATCGATCGAGAATTATGTCCGATCGATCGGTGCACTGTTAACGTCACTCTTTGAAACTCACTGCCTCGCTCGATCGATCGAGATTTTCCTTCCGATCGATCGATCCTTCGATACTTTTGATGCTCAACATTCTGCCTGGCTCGATCGATCGAGAAATAATCTCGACCGATCGAACCTTTGAAAAATCAAACTTCTTCTTTTCATCTCTTTTTCGCCTCGATTTTGCCCGTTTTCTTCATTTTAGCTCATTTCTTCCATTTTCGATCTATTTTCCTGAAACAAGCAAATAAATACCAAAAAGCATAATATCATCCAGGAAAAAGTATGAAAAACGGGAATAAATTATAGCTTAAAACACTTAAAAATCTAAGCCTATCAACTCCCCCAAACTTAGACTTGATCGTCATCGAGCAAGCAATAAGCTCAAAAAGAAGAGTTAACCTTAATACTATGCATGAATCATCTTTACAACTCACGTAAAACTCAGAAATCCTACTTACACATCGATAAGAGTCATTCAAAATTCAACAAGAAGCAATTTCTCTTAAATTAAACAATACATCGCAACATTGGAACGTGCGTGTGTGCTATTGTCAAACATGAGTAATGTACATATCTTTAAGATCAAAATGTGCTATAAAAACTCAAAGTCAAGAATACTTTGAATTACTCTACAAATCTACTATCCAACACTTCTCCACTAATGTAATTATTCCCTAGACTTGGATCAAAAGGTCTTTTAAAAGCTTATAACGTTAAGCATTTTGGTGTCGGTTCCAAAGAAAAAGTAGGATGAATGCAAAGAAGAGAGTATAATAAAATCAGTTCAACACTTTTTTCCCACACTATTGAGCTTCTCTTCAACTTTTTCTAGCATTGGCCACTTTGGGTCTTATTTGAATTTTTCTTTTCAAGGCTTTTCTCTACATCTTTTCTTTTTGCTCATTCTTTTGTTCATTTTATTTTTCACAATGAACTCATTTACATATAACAATTCAGTGCAATGAATGAGATTCATTATACTCCCTTATGGATGGATAAAAATTTTCTTTTAGGCTTAAACCAAGGTAGGTATAATGAGGTTTCCAAGAATGTCGAATGGGGGTCTAATCATATGCAATGCATATACCATTCTTTTTCAAAAGGCTCAAGAGGGGACACTAAGGAATGATGTATAAAAGGTAGGTTTGAAAGACACAAACGGTCCAAAGATCGCCTAAATCATCTCCAAGTCAAGTTCCTAATTATAAATTTCACCTCAAAGTGCTTTCAAATAAATTGTAGCGTTATCTAAGATGCTCAAGACTAATCATAGTTAACACAAGTTGTCACTTTAATCAATACATACTTCACTCAATCATGACTCAAAACGTGCTCAAATTATTCCTCAATTTTGACATATGCTTAACAAAGGATATAAACAAACAAGTTAAACATTTTCATGACTCCTATCTAGATGAGGATTAATTTCATCATGTATTACCGTTGCAAATCTAATTCCTCATTTCTCAAGAATAACTCAATAATTTTTTTTTTTTGTTGGTAATGCTCAATGATGAATCAGTCACAAAATCGTGCTTTCATGCAAGTAGAGAAGCAAGACAAGTAGCAAGAAATGCAAAAACAAGATATATACAAATACACAAACCCCCCCCCCCCCCAAACTTAATATGTGCATTGCCCTCAATGAACAAGAAAAATAAATGCAATGGCAAAAACACATACCATGACAACGATCGTCACTGATCATCGTCCTCATCATGCTCCGGAGGGGGAACTGGGTAGTGATGCTCCTCGCCCTGATATGGCGGAAATGGTGGGTATTCAGAAGGTGGGGGTGCATGCGGCTGATATGGTGGAAAGTGTGGCTCTGGCGGGAACTGGAAACCTGGGAAGCCCTGGGCCATGGCAGTGTTCCATGCACTCTGGTAGTGCATAAACTCCATCTGACGCTGAGCTACCTGCTCATGGTCCATCTGCAATGCTCTCTGCATGCTATGAATGTCCCGCTGCATGATATGAATGCTCTGCTGCTCCAGGCGAATATCTTGGAGATCCCTGTGAAGAGAGTCCAATGTAACATGTGTACGCTCTGCAGCAGAGGATGATGATGCTTCGGCCTGTCTAGTGTCTGAGGGTCGTGGTGCAGACCTTCTTCGGCCTGTAGGTGGTGGTGGGCCGTCAACAACAATCGGGGTCTTTGGTGGAAGTAGCTCCTCGTCCTCTCCCCATTGCACTCCGCATCGCTTTCATAAAGCCGTGATGGTAGATAGAAATGGTAGTGAGGAGGTAGGTGGGCTGCTACCGATCTCATGGATGTGATCACTAATGATCTCACCCAAATCCACATCCTGCCCTGTGAGAATGGCAAAAACCAGGGCCGCTCTGTCTTTTGTCACCTCAGAAGTGTGGGTCGAAGGCATGACCCGTGAGGCGACAAATGAGAACCATGCTTGGGCCTCTGGTGTCAAATGCTTCTTGAGAACCACCTGTGGCTCTCCTTTGTCATTCCGCTGCCAATCTACTCCCGGCATGCCAATAACTGCGAGTACCTCATCATAATTGGTCGTACTCTTTCGAAAGGATTGGTACGCACAGTTATGTATGACTGGCATCCGGTAAATATTATTGATTGCTGCCTGATCTACCAACACATCCTTCCCTCGAACATAAACATTTACTTGGTGCCCTGGTGGAATAACTCGAAGATTTGTGTAAAATTCCAGCACCAGTGGAACCACAACATCAATAGGTGTCTGAACAAATTGAAACCACCCTCTACGCCGTACTGTCCTAATGAACGGACACTCAATTTTTTCCATGCTCATGCCCCTTTCACGACTAAGGGGTTTCTTATGATAAGTGGGATATAACTCAGCAGCTGTGGCATTTTCAAACTTCTGTTCGTCATACCCTGGCTCAGAAGTGGTGGCCTCCGCCTGCTTTTGCTTTTGTGAAGCCTCTGACTGCTTTGACCTCTTTCTCGGAGACATTTTCTTGCTAGGTTATTCTCAATTATCTCGCTTAACTGCAAACAAAACACCACCCAACAACTACTGCAAAGCCGACACCCCTCAACACACAATTTTCCCCAAACTTTGATCCTTCTTTACCCTATTCAACTCACCAATGTAATTGCACCAAAAGAGAAAAAGATGTGAAATTTGAAACCAATTACCACTTAAAAATCTGATCTTTGAAGAGTTTGGCACTTGGCGTGGAATTCTCTTTTGGATGCACTTCTACCCAATTTGGCTTGTAATTCTTCAATCTGCAATTAAAATCTCATCAGATCAATTATTACTTCAAAGATTTGAAACAAATTGGAAATTTGATGGAATATGGATGAGAGAAGATGAAAAATTTGAAAGAGGCGATTTGGGTCTATGTTGGAGAGGAGAGAAAATGAGTCTGATTGTGCAGAATGCTCTTCGGTGCCCTAGTTTTTTTTCAAAATTTTCTTTCACTCGATCGATCGAAAATAATTCTCCATCGATCGAGCGAGGCAGTACTCAAATCATATTTTAAAAGCTTCGGGCGATCGATCGAGATTTTGTCTCGATCGATCGCCAGCACCAGAAGACAAAAATTGACATCTTTCTCAAACTTTTCTCTCGGGTTGCCTCGCCTACATCCTTATTGCTCTTGTTTTTACACCTGTAATAAAATTTCACGAATTCATTCACGGAAAAACTAAAAACACGAAAAAAAACAGATCAAACTAAAACAAGGAATTAAAAACAAAAACTCGAGGAAGGAAAAGAAAGTTCTTAATTTATAGTCCCAAGCTGGACTGTCACCTCCTCGTCTGTCAATTCGATTGCTCCTTTGGATTCTTTACAGAATCACTCGGGAGCGTACCTTGCGCCCTTCCCAAAATCAATGTAGCCAACTGCCCTATTTGCACTTCCAAATTCTTAATTGATGCATCTTGATTTTGCATCCTCACCTCAGTCGACGAAATCAGCTTGGCCATCAGTTCCTCCATACTCGATTTTTGTGTGAACCCCGCCTGTGGTTGTGGGTTCAACACATTCTCCTGGTTCGACCATCTCAGATTTGGGTGGTCCTCCACCCCAGATTGTAGGAGTTCGAGTACGGATTATTCTGTTGCCTGTTTCCTACAAAATTCACCACTTCATTAGTTTGCAAAAATTGGTTACATGCCTGACACTCGATGCTAGGATGACCGCCTCCACACAAGTCACAGAAGATAGCTTGAGCTTGCATCGTTGCTGCTCCCATGCTGTCTATCTTCCGGTTCATAGCTTCCAACTGAGCCGAAAGAGCAGTAATCTCATCCACTTGATGGACTCCTATTGGTTTCAATGGCGTGTTCCTCTCTGACTGCCATTGATAGCTATTGGACGCCATTTCCTCCAATAGTTCATATGCTTCTTCCGGTGTCTTCCGCATAATTGATCCCCCAGATGCTGCATCTATCATTGAACGGTTAGCAGAAAATAAACCATTATAGAAAGTTTGTACCTGCAGCCAGATGGGTAGACCGTGGTGTGGGCATCTCCTCAACAATTCTTTAAAACGATCCCACGCTTCATATAACGTCTCGGGGTCGAACTGCCCAAATGTAGTGATATCGTTCCGCATCTTTGCCGTCTTGGAGGGAGGAAAGTACTTCGATAAAAATGCTTTTGTCATCCCTTCCCACGTTGTTATTGATCCTGCAGGTAGTGAGTTTAACCAGGATTTAGCCTTGTCCCGTAATGAAAAAGGAAAGAGCCTTAACCTGATGGCGTCGTCGGAGACGCCATTATGTTTAAACGTGTCACAAATCTCCAAGAAGTTGGAGATGTGATTGTTCGGATCGTCCGTGGCAGCTCCCCCAAACATTACAGAATGCTGTATCATTTGGATAATCGCAGGCTTTATCTCAAAGTTGTTTGCTTGAATCGTCGGCCTCGTTATACTGGATAAAGATCCATGAAATGCCGGCTGTGCAAAGTCCATCATTGATCTAGGGTTCTGTGCTTCGTTATTGTCAGCCATCGCTCGAGCTTCTCGTAATCTTCTTAGTAGAGTTCTCTCTATTTCCGGATCAAATGGCTCGAGAATGGGCTCCTCTCTTCTGAGCATGCACTAGGCAATTGCTTCATGTACTGGATCAGACAAAAGGAGACAACAACGAAAAAAAAATATAAAATTATTAACAAAGATCAACAAAAGAAAGAGAAAGAAAAACAGAAAGGCAATAATAAAAATTGGCTAAATTACAATTAACTAATCTCGTATGATATTATACAGATTAGTCCCCGGCAACGGCGCCAAAAACTTGACCGCTTTATTTTTAAATAGAAAATATTTCAAAGTGTAGTGTGAAGCGATTATACCGCAAGTGCACGGTTGTCAAGTTTTAGTATAGTGAAATGTAAGTAAAGGTTGTCGAATCCACAGGGACTAATGTATAAGTACCAAATAAGACTAGCAAAATTATATTTAGCCAACGATTAACAAAGGAGTAGATTAACTAATGCAATCTTCGAACTAAAGGACAAAAATAACACAAAAATGAAATAAAACAAATCGGATTCCGGACATGCAAAGGTAATTCGCTTGAGAAATTTATCTCGCTCTTCGTTCAACTGTATTATCTTTAATGATTCGTCTGAATAATCAATTATCAAACAATTCATCCTTAAGGTGAAAGGTTTTCGTTATTATTCAATACACACTCTCGAGCTGTAAAGAAACTAATATCAAATTAGAACAAGTCACTCTCGTGCACCTATTTACTAATCCAATATTGCATAAATCTTCAAAACCTCGTTACTCTAAATCTCTCGATTCAAAGTTCTCACGTATGCGATTTCATCTCTCGATCTCAATCTTAACATACATCATGAATTAATATAGCGTATTATAACGTTATCTCTCGATCTCGGTTATAAATCACAGATTTCAACCAAAGTTAGCTAGGCTTTGATCTTAATAAGCGTTTAATTCATGAACATAAGAACTCAATCCACTTAAACACGAACGAATCAATAAATGAAACACAATTTTACTAAAACTCAATAAAATAAACTAGATTCAATTCAAATCAATTACATAAGAAGTTTAATCGTCTCTCGACCTCAAAAACATCAAATGAGAATGAAAATACAATAAATCAAAGTTTAGAAATACGATAAACGGCTGGAATGAATCCGTGCGTTGCACCGTGATTTCTTCTCTTACTCCTTCCTTGCACTCCGGATTGTACGCTCAAGCTTGGATGAAAACCCGAAGAAGATGGCTCTCCTTGGCGGCGGCTAGGCGGCGGCTAGGGTTCTCTTTTCTCGAGTATTTTAGTCTGATATGATATATGGAAGGGAATGAATGATATCCCCCTTAAAACCCCCGAAGATCAACTTAAATTTGGAAGATAAGATTTTTCAAAAATCGCGTATCGATCGATCGAGAATTATGTCCGATCGATCGGTGCACTGTTCACTTCAGTCTTTGAAACTCACTGCCTCGCTCGCTCGATCGATCGAGATTTTCCTTCCGATCGATCGATCGATCCTTCGATAATTTTGATGCTCAACATTCTGCCTGGCTCGATCGATCGAGAAATAATCTCAATCGATCGAACCTTTGAAAAATCAAACTTCTTCTTTTCATCTCTTTTTCGCCTCGATTTCGCCCGTTTTCTTCATTTTAGCTCATTTCTTCCATTTCAGATCTATTTTCCTGAAACAAGCAAATAAATACCAAGAAACATAATATCATCCAGGAAAAAGTACGAAAAACGGGAATAAATTACAGCTAAAAACACTTAAAATCTAAGCCTATCAAGACCACATGGTGGTTTTATAGTCATTTCAACCAAGAATGGACCTAAGTGAACTAAGGTTTTTTAACTAGACTAGGATGAATTAAGTTTCAGGAAAGGGTATGGGCCCGCAATTTTCCCATTTTTGTAATTATTTAGTAAATGCTATGTAGTTTGTCATGGCAAACTTATACGTGGTTATCAAATAAACAGTTATATTATTCAATAAACTCATATGATAATTAGTAAATATAATTTTGTTAGGATCGGTCCGGAGTGTTTAGAGGGGGGGGTGAATGAACACTCCTTGTAAAATTTAATCCCTTGTGATTTCTTTCGGATTAGTGAAAGAAATCTGTTTCTTAATCAACTTTTGTACAGAACAAACCACTGAAAGTATAAGTGCGGAACGGTCTGTTCTTGTATATGTAAGAACGGCTCGATGGCTAGTATGAAAGAACAAGTGCAGAAAGATAATACACAGGATATGTTTCTGGAAGTTCGAATGTGGTGTAATCCTTCTACGTCTCCCCTTCTTCCAATTAAGGAAGGTTTATACTAGAAGACTTTGATTTATACAATCCTGTAGTACAAACCCGATTCAGGCTGGATTTACCTCACTACCAGTCTGAAACTCCTAGTCACTCGATCTGCTCAGACACACTTTGTGTAATGACCCGACACTTTACATGATCATGCATAAGCATCATGGCATATATTTTGACATTTTATATGTGCATTGATAAGCATAGAGATTGGGCATAGGATAAAGGTGAAAAAGAAGAAGAAACATAAAGTGAATAAATGGGAAAATATTGAGTAAATTTAATGATTAATATAGATAATGAATAGATTTCAATTGATTTAAAAGTATGATATTGGTTAAATTGAGTAAAGAGATTATATATTGAATATATTGAATAGATTATATTGAATAAAAGTGAAAATATTGACTAAATTTAGTAAGATATGCAATATATATGGAATATAGTGAATATATGGGTTAAGTGGTAATTTTCGAAAATTGAAAGGGTTAAATTGTAATTTTCGAAAATTAAAAAATTAAAAGGGTTAAATTGTAATTTTTGGAAAAAAAAAATTTAAAAATTAAAAACGAAAATAAAGTCGGGAACCGACTGAAAATACAAGATATACACACATTTACACCTTCACTAGGTGAAAAAGCCGTGAGCTTTGCTAGAGAGAAGAAAGAAAGAGAAGTTTGGGTTTCGTTGATTTTCGGACTTCGAAACGACGTCAAAACTCGAAAATAAGTACATATCTGGAATCCTCGCCTCGTTACCTTCCTTTTGAGGTAGTTTTTATTTACTTTTTCTTATGTTTAGGGTATGACTTAATTTGAAATAATGCCCAAAAATTATAAAATTCATATATGTGATAGATTAAACAATGATAAACAATATTTAACAAGAAACTTGAGATTCTGTTGTCGTTTAGAATTTATACAAATTTTATGGGTATAAAAACGTCATGTGCATATACTGGTTACACAAAAATGAAATTGAGAAAGCATAATTGTAACTGTGAGAAATAATGAATAGTAGAAAAGTAAAATTTCACTTGGTATGAACATTTCATGCATAACTATAATTAATTCATATTAAAACATATGATATTGAGTTTGGTTGTGCATTTGATATGCATTGATAGGTTCTACGTTTGATATCGGCACCAGTAAGGCGACTTAAGCACTTCCTATATGAGATAGGAGTATCGCTTGTGAGTATATCCTTATAACTTGGTATTTAACTTTATATAAGTATGTGATTTGTGTTATATAAGTATCCTGAATTGGTGAATGAATTGCGATGAATGCAATATGTTGTGAAAGAACTAAATTGAGTTCTGAAAGGTACATGTTGAGACGTGATGTTATACGTTTTATATGATGTTATTTACCCTATGATTTGATGTTATGCATATGATTATGACATGTGCATTAATAAGAGATTAAAGAACTCTGTTATGGCCACTAATGACCTTGAACCATGTGTTATTTCATTCTGAGTACGGTCAGAATTACAGAATCAAAATAAATATCGATCCCGAGTTAATAATTGAACTCAAGAGGGGATCTACAGAGTGCCGGCCATATCGTGATCACGGATTGTTCTTGGTATTAGTTGGGTCATAACAGAATAACAATACAGACATACATGTGCATCATTTCATTTTATATGAATCATGTGAACTGATGTAAAGCTTGATGATGAATCATGTGAGTATATTCATGTGCTTATGTTGATAGAAATTATATGCTTGTGTGATTTTAAATACTATGTTATTGAATATGCTCATTGAGTTTGCAACTCACCCAAATGCAAATGTTGTTTTTCAGTTGCTGTAAATAAAAGTTGACTCTACAAGGTGTTTCTACGTAGTTGGAAGTCATGGATCCAAGGTCGGCTGGCTGACTCTAGTCCTTCTCCCTCAGCTCATCATTTGCATATACTGTATAGGTTTTTGGTTGGGTTGTGAGGGGTACAACCTTGGTCATTTTTGTGGCTTACTGTCTTGTAAATTATTATAAGCTGCTAAATTTCTTGATTGCATGACGTTATGAGATTGAAATTTCCGCTGCCATTAAATATTATGTTATATGCCTCATGTGTATGTGTTATATGTGCAAGGGGTGTCACAGTTGATTTGGTATCAGAGCCCATGTTAGAGGTTCTGTAGACTGTCACATGTGCATTGTCATTATCTGGTAAATGGTTGCATAAGTCAGCATTTATGTCATATAGGTTTAATGATGAGCAAAGTATTCATGGAGGGGGATGAGCAAAGTATTCATGGAGGGGAAGGATCAGCCGAGCCTGAGTCACATTCATCATTTTCACTTCCACCTCATGCACACAGAATACCTGCTGAGGCATATCGACAGTTTCCACCTGTTTATCCTCCGGAACCACGTGAAAGGAGGTATGATAAATTAAGAAAAATGGGAGCTGTTGATTTTATGGGTACTACTGATCCAGCTGAGGCAGAGAGTTGGCTGAAACGTACAGAAAGGATTTTGAATCTGATGAAATGTACACCTGAGGAGAAATTTGATTACACAGTGTCACTTCTTCGGGGGAATGCTTATGATTGGTGGGAGACTATTCCACATAGTACTGATCAGCCATCTGTTTTGACATGGGATGATTTTCTGTTGCACTTTAATGATGCCTACCTACCTGAAGTTTATAAGGATCAGAAAGAGAGAGAATTTCTTGATCTGAAACAATGGAATCGATCAATAGCGGAATATGAGGTACTCTTTAATCAGTTATCTCACTATGCTCCATATATGATAGCCACAGAAAAGAAGAAGTGTAGCAGATTTGAGGCAGGACTTCGATTTACTATTCGTGATCGCCTCACACCTTCAGACATGGAATCGTTTAGCAAGTTGAAAGCTGCAGTGGTACGTGCTGAAAAGTTGGAAGCTGAATCAAAAGCTTTCCAATTGAATTAAAAGAGACAAAGTGAGGAAGTTGGTGGATTTGGAAGGAAGAAGGGATTTAATGTACCTACACAGAAAAGTTTCCCCAGTGGTTCTAAAGGTGTCAGTTCTAGTGGTGCAACATCTGCTGCTAAAAGTTTTGGTTGTACACCGTCGGTTATGACTTGTGTGCAGTGTGGTAGAAATCATTATGGACAGTGTAGAATGTTTACAGGAACATGTTTTTGATGTGGAGAACCTGGACATATAGCAAGGAATTGTTCAAAGCCACGTGAAGAACCTACAGTTCAGCAAACCAGGTCAAGTGGTTTTACACCTAACAAAGGCAGAGATCGAGGACGATTTGGTATGGGCAGAGGGACCAAGACAGAGGAGAGTAAAGCCAATAATCAGGCCCGCGTTTTTGCTATGACACAGGAAGAAGCAAATGCAGCACCAGCAGTGATTACCGGTAATTTATCTATTTCTGGTTTAACAGCTTATGTTTTATTTGATCCTGGTGCAACACATTCATTCATATCACAATTATTCATGATGCATTTGCATGAAACACCAGTATCATTGGGTTATGATTTATTTGTTTCAAACCCCAGTAGGGAGCATGATTGTTATAAACACTGTGTATCAGAATTGTAAAATGTTCATTGGGAATACTGAAATGCATGCTACTTTACTGGTTATGCCGTTAAAGGATTTTGATGTGATTCTGGGTATGGATTGGTTAACTGAATATCATGCTAAATTGGATTGTTTTACCAAAGAAATAGTACTGCAACTTCCTGATCAGTCCCAGATAGTATTTCAAGGAAAAAGGAAAATATTGCCTACATGTGTAATATCTGCATCTACGGCATTCAGATTGGTGAAGGGTGGTTGTGAAGCATATTTAGCTCACATTATAGATAGCAGATTATGTGGTTTGAAACTTGAGGATATTCCAGTGGTTAGAGAATATCCCGATGTATTTCCAGATGATTTACCAGGATTACCCCCAGATCGAGATACTGAGTTTACAATCGAAATACCAGTGGGTACAGCGCCAATTTCTATTTCTCCTTATAGAATGGCACCTATTGAATTAAAAGAATTGAAAACTCAATTACAAGAACTATTGGATAAAGGATTCATTAGACCGAGTGTTTCACCATGGGGAGCACCGGTATTGTTTGTTAAAAAGAAGGATGGTACTTTGAGGTTATGTATAGACTATCGGCAATTGAATCGAGTGACTATAAAGAATACATATACATTGCCTAGAATTGATGATTTATTTGATCAGTTGCAAGAGGCTACAGTCTTTTCAAAGATTGATCTGAGATCAGGGTATCATCAGTTGAAAATTGTTGAGTCTGATGTGTCAAAAACAGCTTTCAGAACCAGGTATGGCCACTATGAATTTTTGGTAATGCCTTTTGGTTTGACTAATGCACCTGCTGCATTTATGGCATTGATGAATTGTCTTTTTGGGACATGTTGTTTGTAGTGATGGTATTAAAGTTGATCCAGTGAAAATTGAAGCTGTAACTAAATGGGAGTGTCCGAAAAATGTTGCAGAAGTTCGTAGTTTTCTTGGTTTAGCCGGGTACTATAGGAGATTTGTTGAAAATTTCTCTCTTATAGCAACTCCATTGACAAAAATTGTTGCGCAAAGGTATTTTGTTTAAGTGGACAGATGAATGCCAAAAGAGCTTTGACGAATTGAAAGAACGACTCACTACTGATCCAGTTCTGACAATACCTTCAGGTATTGATGGTTTTGTTATTTATAGTGATGCTTATTATCAAGGTTTGGGATGCGTTTTAATGCAACATGGTAAAGTTATTGCTTATGCTTCTCGGCAACTTAAACCATATGAGATGTCTTATCCTACACATGATCTTGAACTTGCCGCAGTTGTTTTTGCATTAAAGATATGGAGACATTACTTGTATGGTACCACATTTCAAATCTTTACCGATCATAAAAGTTTGAAGTATTTATTGAGTCAGAAAGAGTTGAACATGCGACAACGAAGATGGCTTGAATTATTAAAAGATTATGATTGTACTATTGAGTATCACCCTGGAAAGGCAAATGTTGTTGCTGATGCTTTGAGCAGAAAATCATATGGTACTGTTTCTTATATGTCAGTGCATTCATTACCATATTGTTAGAATTGAGAAAGATGAATATTGCCTTGAATGTTGATGAGCTTGGTATTATCTGTGCTTCACTTTGTATCCGTCCAGTAATGACTGAAAGGATTAAAAATGCTCAATTTCGTGATGATAAACTAATCAGTATTGCAGAAAAGGTGAAACAGGGAAATAGTACAGAATTTGTTATCAATGATGATGGTAGTTTATCAATTCATAATCGACTCTGTGTTCCTAATGTGAATGACATAAGGCATGAAATAATGGAAGAAGCACACATTGCACCTTATGCTATGCACCCTGGTAGTATAAAGATGTATCAAACGCTGAGAACCCATTATTGGTGGCCTAGAATGAAGAAGGATGTAGCTGAGTATATATCGAAATGTTTGACATACCAACAGGTGAAATCTGAACATCAAGCACCAGTTGGGAAATTGCATCCATTACCTATTCCAGTTTGGAAGTGGGAGCGTATAACAATGGATTTTGTTTATGGGTTACCTGTAACACCAAGGAAGAATGATGCAATTTGGGTGATTGTAGACCGATTGACAAAATCAGCTCATTTCTTACCATTTAGATGGGGATCTACACTTGAAAAGTTTAGCAAAAAGGTATGTGAATGAAATTGTTAGATTGCATGGTGTGCCTTTATCTATTGTATCAGATAGAGATCCTCGTTTTACATCAAGATTTTGGGGAAGTTTACAAGAAGCTTTGGGTACTAAATTACATTTTAGTACAGCATTCCATCCACAAACAGATGGACAATCAGAAAGAACGATTCAGACTTTAGAAGAGATGCTTAGATCATGTGTTCTTGATTTTAGAGGTTCATGGGATGATTATATTGCTTTGATGGAATTTGAATATAATAATCAGTATCATAGTAGTATTGGCATGGCACCATATGAAGCCTTATATGGTAGAAAGTGCAGAAGTCCAGTATGCTGGGATGAAGAAGGAATGCGCATAGTAGAAGGTCCAGATCTCATTCAAGAGACAGTTGAAAAGATAAAAATTGTAAAAGATCGATTGAAAGCAGCACAAGATAGACAAAAGAGTTATGCTGATCAACATAGACGAGAAATGGATTATCAAATTGGTGAAAAGGTATTTCTTCGTGTTTCTCCTTGGAGAGGTATTTTCAGATTTGGAAAGAAAGGCAAATTGAGTCCGCGATACATTGGTCCCTATGAGATTCTTGATAAAGTTGGACCGTTAGCTTATCGTCTTGCCTTACCTCCTGAACTGTCCCAGATTCATAATGTGTTCCATGTTAGTATGCTTCGGAGATACAGATCAGATCCATCTCATATCCTGCAAAATGAACCGATTGAAATTTCTGAAAATTTAAGTTATGTTGAAGAACTGGTTGAGATATTAGAATACAAGGACAAACAGTTAAGGAATCGCGCAATTCCTTTGGTAAAGGTTCTATGGAAAAATCATTCTGAACGGGAAGCTACATGGGAAACAGAGGAACATATGAAAACACAATATCCCTGGTTATTTCTGGATACAGGTATAAATTTCGAGGCCGAAATTTTCTAAGGGGGGAGGAATTGTAATGACCCGACACTTTACATGATCATGCATAAGCATCATGGCATATATTTTGACATTTTATATGTGCATTGATAAGCATAGAGATTGGGCATAGGATAAAGGTGAAAAAGAAGAAGAAACATAAAGTGAATAAATGGGAAAATATTGAGTAAATTTAATGATTAATATAGATAATGAATAGATTTCAATTGATTTAAAAGTATGATATTGGTTAAATTGAGTAAAGAGATTATATATTGAATATATTGAATAGATTATATTGAATAAAAGTGAAAATATTGACTAAATTTAGTAAGATATGCAATATATATGGAATATAGTGAATATATGGGTTAAGTGGTAATTTTCGAAAATTGAAAGGGTTAAATTGTAATTTTCGAAAATTAAAAAATTAAAAGGGTTAAATTGTAATTTTTGGAAAAAAAAAATTTAAAAATTAAAAACGAAAATAAAGTCGGGAACCGACTGAAAATACAAGATATACACACATTTACACCTTCACTAGGTGAAAAAGCAGTGAGCTTTGCTAGAGAGAAGAAAGAAAGAGAAGTTTGGGTTTCGTTGATTTTCGGACTTCGAAACGACGTCAAAACTCGAAAATAAGTACATATCTGGAATCCTCGCCTCGTTACCTTCCTTTTGAGGTAGTTTTTATTTACTTTTTCTTATGTTTAGGGTATGACTTAATTTGAAATAATGCCCAAAAATTATGAAATTCATATATGTGATAGATTAAACAATGATAAACAATATTTAACAAGAAACTTGAGATTCTGTTGTCGTTTAGAATTTATACAAATTTTATGGGTATAAAAACGTCATGTGCATATACTGGTTACACAAAAATGAAATTGAGAAAGCATAATTGTAACTGTGAGAAATAATGAATAGTAGAAAAGTAAAATTTCACTTGGTATGAACATTTCATGCATAACTATAATTAATTCATATTAAAACATATGATATTGAGTTTGGTTGTGCATTTGATATGCATTGATAGGTTCTACGTTTGATATCGGCACCAGTAAGGCGACTTAAGCACTTCCTATATGAGATAGGAGTATCGCTTGTGAGTATATCCTTATAACTTGGTATTTAACTTTATATAAGTATGTGATTTGTGTTATATAAGTATCCTGAATTGGTGAATGAATTGCGATGAATGCAATATGTTGTGAAAGAACTAAATTGAGTTCTGAAAGGTACATGTTGAGACGTGATGTTATACGTTTTATATGATGTTATTTACCCTATGATTTGATGTTATGCATATGATTATGACATGTGCATTAATAAGAGATTAAAGAACTCTGTTATGGCCACTAATGACCTTGAACCATGTGTTATTTCATTCTGAGTACGGTCAGAATTACAGAATCAAAATAAATATCGATCCCGAGTTAATAATTGAACTCAAGAGGGGATCTACAGAGTGCCGGCCATATCGTGATCACGGATTGTTCTTGGTATTAGTTGGGTCATAACAGAATAACAATACAGACATACATGTGCATCATTTCATTTTATATGAATCATGTGAACTGATGTAAAGCTTGATGATGAATCATGTGAGTATATTCATGTGCTTATGTTGATAGAAATTATATGCTTGTGTGATTTTAAATACTATGTTATTGAATATGCTCATTGAGTTTGCAACTCACCCAAATGCAAATGTTGTTTTTCAGTTGCTGTAAATAAAAGTTGACTCTACAAGGTGTTTCTACGTAGTTGGAAGTCATGGATCCAAGGTCGGCTGGCTGACTCTAGTCCTTCTCCCTCAGCTCATCATTTGCATATACTGTATAGGTTTTTGGTTGGGTTGTGAGGGGTACAACCTTGGTCATTTTTGTGGCTTACTGTCTTGTAAATTATTATAAGCTGCTAAATTTCTTGATTGCATGACGTTATGAGATTGAAATTTCCGCTGCCATTAAATATTATGTTATATGCCTCATGTGTATGTGTTATATGTGTAAGGGTGTCACACTTTGTCTGACAGTTACAATATGTTTCTCACTTCTATTTTTCAACACAGAAAACACAAGATGCGCACAGTGATCCTAAATGATCAAATGTTACAAAGTAAACGTGCTTAAGAATAATTTCAGCTCGAGAGCTTCTGAGCTTGTAAGCTTATGCTGTTTTGCTTTCTTGTGCGTTTTTCAATTGATCAGCGAGAGTCGTCTATATTCCTTTTGTTGCATCCCTTTTATAGTTGTAAGTACCAACGACATTATTTCCCTTAATGTGCAACTTTGACTCTGCTTAAACTCTGAGTAGGCTACAGTCTTCTTCTTCAGGACACTTGCCGTTCTGGTTCATACTTTCGGCGACTGTCAGGTAAGCTCTTCTTTGTCTTCTTACCTCTTATGGCAATCTTCAGTCTTTGGTCCTTTGTAGCATTAATTACGACATTAAATGCTACAATAAATAGTCGTTAATGATTCGGACTGAGGAACCATTCTTTATGTATCCTTGACTGCTCTGATCTGATAGAGATTGAGATCGATCTGAAGCATCGGTTTAGTCAGTCTGAAATCCATCGATCCGGTCTGATATGCTTTGTCATCTTATCAGCTTGACCTGTTTTGGGCGATCGATCTGGTCAGTCTGATTTCACTCGATCCGGTCTGAAATGTTTTGTCATCTTTAAAATCTCATCGATAAGGTCCGGAACTAACAAATTCTCCCTTTTTGATGATGACAAAACCTAGCTTCTAAGTCTGTTTAACTAGTCTGATAAGAACTCTGAAGCGAAAACTTTCGGATCGATTACTTCCTCTTTGTTCAAAATAAATGAACATTATTAAGTTGGATCGATTAAGCCTTTATTAAAGTTCAAAATAAATGAACAAGGACTTAATAAAGAAAGATTTTTATTGATAAAAAATCTCGCATACAGTCAGTCTAAAAATTTAATCAACGAGACTGCTATCTTCTTGAAGTTTGAGGCGGCTTGAAGTCTTTCTTCTTTTCCCCCTTTTTGTCAGCAGCAATCTCTTGAAGAAAATCAACAACTTGTGCGAGCTGCGCGCTGATAGCGTCAAGACGAACGTCTTGAGCGCGGAGGGAATTGGCAACAGATGCTCGGACTTCAGTGGCCAGCTCGATCTGCTCTTTTCTCAGGCTGTTCTTATAAGTGGCTTGCTGAGAAAACAGATCATTCAGTCTCGCTGAAGGCTGCTTATACTGGCTGTCATCTTCTCTTTGAATGAATCAAAGTCCAAAGTTGTAAGCCTCTGACCTTGATGAACTTCTAGAACACGTTGAGAGAGTGACATGCAGTTGTCAGAGAAATGCTGGAGAGTCCGTGCCAGTGATGGAGGTGCATCAGATAGCCGGCTGGGAGAGTGATCTGATGATGACAGTGTAGGATCATCTTCTTCAGCAATCGGCATAATGGAAGATATGGCAGCCTGATGACTTTCGGATCGGATCAGGGTGACCAAATCCGAAGAAAATTCTTGAATGAAGGCCAGATCTTCATCTGATTGTCCCGGAGGAGTGCTGGGACTGAGAGGCTCCTCAATCTGTAAAGCCGCAACAACTGTAGACACCACTAAATCCGGATCGACGAAGTCTGGTGCGTCAATTGATGCAAGTGCTGCGGTTGGACTGATTTGTGCACGGGAGGCTGATGACCCCAAAGGAATAGATGTTGTTGGAGAGTCCAACAACACATTCAATGGTTCATCATCTGTAGCAGACGGAGCATTAGGCAATGGCTGCTCCGCTGTCTGTTCTGCTGGCTGATCTGATACTAGCTCTGCAGTCTGAGCTGCTGCTTGATCTGCAGGCTGATCTGCGGCTGGTTCTGCAGGTTGCGCTGCTGGCTGATCTTCAGTCTGGTCTGCTGCCCCAGAGGGAATAACTTCAACAAAAGGTTCTGCCAGAGATTTGCTTGCAGAAGGATGATCCGGGCTGGTTGCTGGAGTGGATATACTGATCTTCTGTCGTTGAAAATGGACAGCTAAGTGAAGAGCATGAACATCCATCTCTAATTGAGCAATAACTGCCCCATCATCTCTGGCAGTTGGAGCATTTGGATCGAAGTTCTCTTTCTTAGCAGTTAGGAGCAGAGTGGCCAGTCTGAATCTTTGAATTGCCGTAAATAGCTCTTTGCGCTGCACAGCAAGCCGAACATCATCGGTCTCTGTTCCTTTCAGAACTTCCTCTTCCATCTTCTTCAGTCTGCTCAACTTTCCGAAGAACATCTCAATGTGGTTGATAGTCCGGTACTGGACGTATTCATCAAAGACCACAATGATTCCCTTCACCTTCTCATCAACATCCTCCATAGCAATGTCGATGGCTGTCTGCGCTGCAGATTTGGGTTTAGAGGGGAGGGGTTCGGAGAGAATGGCTTTTCCCTTGCCGGCGGAGGAAGGGGATTTGATTCCTGATTGGGTATAATCTCCCAACTCAGTGATAACTATCCCTTTGACCACGGGAATGGCAGAGCGAAGTCTAACGGTGACTTTGGGTGCAGGGGTTGAAGTGGTTGAAATTTGTTTTGAAGGTTGGGGTGCAGGGGTGGCTTTAGTTGGTGGCAAAATGGGTAGGGGTAGAGTTTTGATTGGTTTGGTAATCTGGGTTCTGGGCTTCTTGGGAAGTGGCTTGGTTGGTGGCGAGGGAGCAGACTGAGTTTCTTCAGAATCAGTCTGGATGGTCAGCTTTCGCTTGACCCGAGGTTTGCGCGTAACAGCTTGTTCTTCGCCCTTCTCAATCTTGACTGCAGCCAGAGTGGCAGGAGTAGGCGGAGCACTCTTGGACTTCAGCAGTGCTAGCCCTTTGAAGTTTAGAATCTTGAAGGGACTGAGAGCGGACTGCTTTCCCAGCTCGATGTCTAAGGACTTCCGGTAGCTTGCTGAGAGGAACAGCAAAGCATACGGCCTGTTTGGATGCAATCACCGTTTCCATCAGAACTCCAAAAAGAATCACGGACCAGTTCATCTTCTGTCCGGATACAATAGCCGCCATAGCCCTGAACTTCTCTGCGGTTACAGCATCAAAACTTCCTGCTTTGCCCAAAAGAGGTTTGCCAACGATTTCGCACAGCACCTGGAAATGAAAGAGCATTTCCTTCTTTTTAAACGAGGGTTGCAGGCGGTGGCCAAAAATAGAGATCTTTCCTTGAAGATCTGAGAGTGACGCTTGAGGAATCTGTCCAAATTCTGTCAATCCGGAATTGGGGAGGCCAAAGGTTTTGGCCAGCGTCATCGGCGAGATCTCAAAAGATTTGCCCTTGACAGTAGTGGATATTGATGTCTTCTGGGAGACGGCATTGGCGAATAGTTCGCGGATTTCTGATTCATAAACAACTGTGCCGCACTCCAGAAAGTTTCTCAGACCAGATGATTCCAAAGCTCGGAAGATGGACACCATCTCTGCATCTTCTGCCCTGTAAATATCATTAAACTCAACGGAGAGAGAGTTGTGAGTAATGGTAGCCATTGGAGTGAAGGTAAACGAGTGCGAAGATTTAGGAGAGTGAGAGAATAAGAAAACATATAGCGGTAAATTGTAAAAAGTGAAAGAAGATGAAATGTTCAGCCCGCTAAATAGGAGAGAGAAGACACGTGTATTTATCTCGATGACTGATAAAAAGAAATTCAAAATAAACGGTCAGGATAACAGATAGATAAGGCGGTTAAAATGCGATCAGTCCGGGCTGTTTTTGTACAAAAGATGTATTGACTAGACAGATCATGGGATAACATCAGATTGACATGGATCGGTCTGAAAGTTCGGACCGGTCTGTGTCTTTCTGAACATTGTATTATCGATCTGTGGCAACAAAAATCTTTAAGTGCGAAAGTAAGAGAACATCTAAACTATTAAGATAAGTCAATTAAACCAAGAATTTGACGGAAATAATTAAACTTAGCCTCTGGGAGCGGTTTGGTGAAGATGTCTGCTGCTTGCTACTCTGTTGAGATGTGCTCGATCCGAATTTCCTTTTTGCCAACATGATCTCGAATAAAATGATATATCAATGTGCTTTGTTCGAGAGTGCAGAACTGGATTATACGTTATAGCGATTGCACTTGTGTTGTCGCAAAATATCGGAGAGTCAACAGCTTGGATGCCATAGTCTTTGAGCTGGTGTTGAATCCAGAGCATTTGAGCGCAACAGTTTCCAGCGGCTAGATACTCTGCTTCAGCTGTAGATGTGGCAATCGATGTCTGCTTTTTACTGAACCAAGAGATCAATCTTTCACCTAGAAATTGACATGTTCCACTGGTGCTTTTACGATCAATCTTACACCCAGCGTAGTCTGCGTCTGAATATCCGATCAAGCTGAAGTTTGAATCTTTGGAGTACCAAAGACCAACGTTCTGAGATCATTTTAAGTATTTCAGAATACGCTTGGCAGCAATAAAATGTGATTGCTTTGGTTCTGACTGAAATCTGGCGCACATACAGACTGAGAACATAATATCAGGCCGGCTCGCTGTAAGATACAATAGCGATCCGATTAGTCCTCTATACATGGTTACTTCAACTGCCGTTCCCCCTTCATCTTTGTCTAACTTGATTGTTGGACTCATTGGAGTTGATGCAGTTGAGCATGTTTCCATTCCAAATCTCCTGAGGAGCTCTTTGGTATACTTGGTCTGGTTGATGAAAATACCATTGTTGAGCTGTTTTACTTGGAGACCCAAAAAGAATGAAAGTTCTCCCATCATGCTCATCTCAAACTGTCCCTGCATTAACTTAGAAAATTTCTCGCACAATTTGGGGTTAGTTGACCCAAAGATTATGTCATCAACGTAAATCTGAACTAATAGGGTATGTTCCCCCTTAATAAATTTAAAGAGAGTTTTATCTACTGAGCCGATCTGAAAATCACGGTTCAGCAGAAATTGAGATAGAGTGTCATACCAGGCTCTTGGAGCTTGTTTCAGACCATACACTGCTTTATTCAGTAGGTATACATGATTGGGATACAAATGGTTCTGAAATCTAGGTGGTCGCTCAATATAGACTTCTTCCTGAAGCTTTCCATTAAGAAAGGCGCTCTTAACATCCATCTGATATACTTTGAAGTCTTTAAAGGCAGCATATGCAAGAAAAATTCGGATGGCTTCAAGTCTGGCGACTGGTGCAAATGATTCATCGAAGTCGATTCCTTCTTCTTGTCTGAATCCTTGTGCCACCAGTCTGGCTTTGTTTCTAACCACAGTTCCATCTGCGTCCAGCTTATTTCTGAAAACCCATCTGGTTCCAATGACAGGCAGATCGCTTGGTCTGGGGGTTAGACTCCAAACTTGATTTTGTTCGAATTGATTTAGCTCTTCTTGCATGGCCTTAATCCAGTTGAAATCAGTTAGAGCTTCATCGATCTTCTTAGGTTCCAGAGTTGAGATGAAAGCAGCATGTGTGAATTCATCCATCATCTGTCCTCTGGTTCTGATCGGTGCAGAGGGACTACCAATTACTAGATTAGGTGGATGCTTCTTAGTCCATCGATAGCTTGACTCTGGATTGTCTGGTCCGGTCCGGTCAGATGAGTAGTAGCAGCATGATCAGCATCTGCTTTGATATTTGAGTGAAGAACATCCGGATCAGCTCGATCTGAAGAAGCTTCAATGCCTTGATCCGGTCTGTCTGGTACTTCTGGTTCTGGTGGGTTGTCTCTTGACCTGTTAGCTACAATCTCATCATCACTGTTAGCTTCGAGATGGATATTTTTCATCTGATTTTGAATTGATTCTTTGTTGCCCTCAACACATAAAGATTCATCAAAAACTACATGAACAGATTCTTCTACAGTTAAGGTTCGATTATTAAAAATTCGATAAGCTTTGCTAGTTGATGAATATCCCAAGAATATTCCATTATCTGACTTAGCTTCAAATGCTGTAAGATGATTCTTACCATTGTTATGAACGAAGCATTTGCAGCCAAAAATATGAAAGTGAGAAATAGATGGTCTGTTACCAGTCCATATTTCATATGGGGTAAGGTTCAGCTTCTTGTTGATCATAGACCGATTTTGAGTGTAGCAAGCAGTGTTTACAGCTTCTGCCCAGAACTTTTGCGAAATTCCAGAATCAGCAAGCAGTGTTCTTGCTGCTTCCTTGAGCGTTCTGTTTCTTCGTTCTGCAACTCCATTCTGTTGAGGAGTTCGAGCGGCTGAGAACTCATGCTTGATTCCATGATCTTCTAGAAAGGATTCAAGATTCTGATTTGAAAACTCAGTGCCTTTGTCACTACGAATCATGTCTATGCTGGATGATTTCTCGTTCTGAGTGCGTTTCAGCAGCTTGATCAACTTCGGACCGGTCTGATCTTTACTGCTCAAAAATATAGTCCATGTAAAGCGTGAGTAATCATCAATAACAACAAGAGTATACCGCATTCCCCCTAAACTTGTTATTGGTATAGGACCAAACAAGTCCATATGCAATAATTCTAAACAGCGGGAGGAGGATTTGGCATTCTTGTTTTTGAAGGATGATCTGATCTGTTTGCCCATTTGGCAAGCTTCGCAGATCTTATCCTTAGCAAAATCGATCTTGGGCAGACCGATAACTAAATCATGTTTACACAGGCTGGAAATGGTCTTAAAGTTTATATGATTCAAGCGCTTATAAATAAAATAACTCTATTTGTATAATCCTCATTATAAATAACATAAACTTTCAAAAGAAACAAATGAAATAATAGCAATAATAATAGAAGTAATAATAAAAACAACAATACTAATATCGCACTAATGGTAAAAAGATTCAAAGATTTTATATTTTTCAAATTAAGGTAGTGTTGCCTTTTAAAATTTACTTCGTGTTGGTTAAAATGTTATCTTTTGTTACGATTGTTATGCTAAACAAGGTTTCTTTAAATACAGAGGTCTTTTGACAAACAAGTAATGAGCATCAAAATTAAAATAAACAATTCATTGTTAATTGAAAACACAAAATTCCCATAAAACACAACAAAAAACACATCCAAAAGACATTGAAGGAAGAAAAAGAGGAACATAATCAAACAATTGTGCAAACAAATACGTCGATCTATCATTAATAAATTTGAGCTTATTGCATAACAAAACTTAATCATTTCTTTGAAAAAAATAACGTAATTGTTGTAATAAGGATAATTTAGACTTAGAAATAACTAAAAAATAAAATGGATTTATTTGAAAGTGGATTTATTTGAAAAAAAACTTAATAGATTTAATTGAAACATTTTTTAAAAAAACCGATATCGATAAGGTGATTTCCTCAAAAGATAAAGCGTCAACGTGGTGGCGCCCAAAATTCGGATTTCAAAAGCAATATGGCGGCCCTGTTAAAAAACACCCATCATCCCCCAATTGCATACTCGTAAAACCCCTAATAAAATTCTCCGGAATCTTCGTCCGATTCCTCCGTAAGGTCAGCCTAATCGTTTAATTCTGCTCTTCATAGTTCCTGACTATTTATGCAGTTTGTTTCATTACTTCTTTAGTTTAATAACTTCGTAGATTGTGGTTTGCCGAATCGAGTGAGTTCCGATAATGTCTGAAGGGAATGCTGCTGACGGGTCTAATAAATCGAGGTCAGTTTTAGGTGATGTTACAAATCGGATTGGTAAAAGAGGATTTTCTGAAGGAGACAGAAATGTGGTCAAGAGTAAACATACCGTCAAGCATACCCGCGTTTCACCTCACCAATCTACTGAGGTTGATTTTTTTAAAGATGAAAATAGTAGTGCGTTTTCTGAGAGATCAATTGTTTTGAAAACTGACTTGACATGTGTTCCTCGTAATAGTGAGGAATTTAATGGTAAGAATGCTGTAAATCTCAGTGAAAAGATGGCAAAGTCTCGAAACGTTGATCCGATGTTTTCTGTTGACAATTGCTCGGTAAATACTCTTGGAGATATGCCGTCTTTTGTGGATGATGCAGTGATGATGATAGAAAAGATTGGTAGTCGAAATTGTGACCTTGAGATGTTTAGGGTTATTAATTCTGTTGATTCCAAAACCGGTGGTTGTGTGCCTTTTGGTAAGATGGATTTGTTAAAGGATAATTCGATGTTGGAAATTCCTAATTCGGACACTGAAAATACGAGCCCAAATGTCACTGGTTCCGTTAAGAGCAATGAGAATGTTGTTACAAGAAACAGTTCCGAGGATCATTCGGATCTTGGTGGGGGCAATGCTCTTCCGTGTGTCAACATCAAAGCTAACAATAAATTAGGCGACATCACTTCTGTTAATACTTGTAGTACAGTGAGTGAAACCGGTGGTGATTGCTTTCTTGATTGTATCAATTGTGTTGCTGGTGAAGCCAAAGTCAGTTTGGAAGGTACTCAAAAGAACCTCGTCAACTATCCCAATGAAGTTGAAGGTCACCATGCTGATAATTTTATTATGAGTCAGTCTGACTCTATTGACTGTGCAGTTCTCCCCGACTCATTGGAATCCATAATATTTGGAGTTGAAAAATCCTTTGAACCAAAAGAAGGTAAGGAATGCTTTTATAAGGGTGGAGGGGTTGATGCAATAAAAACGTGCTCGTGTTCCTTTTGCATAAAAGGTATTGTGCCATGTGATTTTTATTTCATTTTTATAGCTTGAAATTTTGGTAGTTTAGAACATTTAATTGGATTTATTTGTTGCCCATTTTACAGAATTATAGTTGCTGTGAGTTGATTAGTCCATATATCTTGTTTTGACATACAGCTGCTTATATGTGGTTGGACCTCCACTACCAAGACATTAGGGGTCGAGTATCAGGTCAGTCGGTTTCACTTTCCAATAGTTAATATGTACTAATGATCGGATTGTCCATTTGAAATCTCCCATTTTATCTAATTGCAATAATTTAAAGTCTTTAGTGACGAGAAAGAGCCAGAAAGAAGCTAGCATCTTGGCCGAAAGATATCGCATGACCAAGGAAACTGAGAAACATAATGCTCAAGGATCTTCCAAAATATCTAAGTTAGAAACAGATCTGATGGATCAGTGGAAATTCCTGTTTCAGCACATGGCAGGCATATGGGAGCAAGAGGGTGACCACCTAGTAAGTTAATTTTTTACATATCTGATTTGTGGTTAAAAGAGGTTTTCTGGAACATTCCAAGTTGCCATTTTTTGAAATGTGAGGATTCTTACTGTGTAGAATATAATATGATATCAGTAAATGTAATATTTCTTGTGTGTTTGACAGATGTCGATGATATATTAAGATTCTATGATTATTCACTAATAATGCTGGTTTGATGTATAATTCTGAAAAAAATTGATTGGCAGAAAATTAGTATACCTCCCAAATTTGTCATAATCATGAGGTGTTTCATGCTAAAATTTTGTTACCTGAGTCCTAGTGTTTTTCTAAAACCAGGTTTCCATTTTTTGATATTAGATCCTTGACATAGAGTAATGGCAATCTTTTTTGTTTCCTTTTTCCTTGTTCTTCCCACAGCTATGCTTCCCAAATTATGAGCTCCTTTCTACTGTCAAAGTTCTTAAACTATACTCTTGTGTGCATGTATTTCGGCATGTATGTTTATGGATTAAGAGTAACAAACTATCAGTTTAATTTCTTTGATCGTGATCTTTTTATTCAATTATTTGCCTATTGAATTGAGTAGAAATTTCTGACTTGATAACTCTATACCTATTTCAGGAAACTAGTCTATTACCACTAACTGATTTGAGAGAGAAATACAGAAGAGATTTGGGCTCTAATTGATGCTTCACTATTTAGAAAAATAAAGGCTGTTTCAAAGTCATGTAATATCTGTAAGGTGATTGTTTTTACTTTAAAATCAGTCATTTTGAATTTTACCTCAAATTCCAATTTTAGTTTGGCTTTTAGTATTTTAAACATGATCATGTGTAATATACCGTTTGTTGTTCCAGGTATATTTACCCCAACAATATATGCACTGTGGTATTCAATTTATGAATCTTCATCTTATTGTTCAGTTATATGATGAAAACAAAGCTTACTTATCTAGTTATCTTTATTGTGCTGTTATCTAGATCAATTTTCTTGTGATAATCGTTTTACAATTGGAATCTGATTTTGACTCAGTGATGGTTTGTTAGCTGTTAACATTCATTCTAGTTAAACTCACTCGCAACTTGGAAGTTTGTCCTAGTTACAAAATTCAGTAAAATAATGAGCAATTTTCTCACTTGAGCTTTCTAATGGTGTAAAGTTACGTTAGATGCTAAACTTCCATTACATAATTAATCATGCGAGCAAAATGAGCAAATGTTATGTGGTTGATGCAAATAAATTATTTACTTTTTATAAAGGTCGCCTAATTTGAATTAATTTGATCCTTACTGTGAATGATAATTCATGCACAAACTGCATTTCATCCTTATTTAGCATGGATTCAACCAGTTTTATCATTCTTTTTACCAACGAAACTCTAGTTGTTTTGTGAAGATTGTTAACAGCAAGAAGAAAGGCAATAGTGTCATAAAAAAGAAGAGAGCTTCAAACTCTTTAATTACAACAGGAGTATTCTATCTTGTTAAAGCTATCATCAATTTATAATAATCCTCTATCGGAATTGGTCCGGCCAAATGACGTGGCGGATCATGGAAAATCTTCCATCATCTTTCAAATTTGACAAAACTCCTGTCGCCTGCAACTTCTCTCGTTTTGATCCATTATTGTTTATTTTTAAATGTTGGCAGTGCATATATTCCTTCAGATTTTGACAATGAAGGGTTGTCTTCCACTTCAACCTGGAAACAAATATGCATCATTAATTCAATTTTTTGTTAATTCCATCTACTTGAGCTAACTTTTGATTCAAGATTTGTTAATTTCATGTAGACATATCTTGAGGAATTTGACTGATGGATATTTCTTGTTGAGCCGCGCAAGGAGCTCCATAACCTCCTTATCACGTACATTGTTACAGAACAAAACGATTACTATATAAGCCTCTTGCTTTATATATACTAGTATCATAGTTTTTTTTTTAAATTTCTTTTTCGGGATTTAATTACAAATATTATGTGATATGATAATATTGTAATTGATAATATTATTAAAGGCAATACTGATATTTCAAGAATATAACATATTATGATAATGAAATTATTAAAAGTCTCGAGGATTTTTCAGTCATTTTTTATATTGGCATATTATGTGATTAGTAAAAGATTTAAGGGTATTTTGTAATTGCATGCCCATACGAGACCATAGTAGTTTCTGTAGACTCATCTCCCTTTGTATATATATATATATATATATATATATATATATATATATACATGTGTGTGTGCGTGCGTGTGATTATGATACCATGTTGTCTAATTCTTTATTAGTTTAAATTACTGATTTTTACATTTTGATTAATAAAAATTAAAATCGTATTTTTTAGCTTTTTTAATCAATTCACTTCAGAATTTTTAAATAATTATTAAAGGAATTAAGAACATAGTGAAGTTAATTAATCAATTACAGTGTACCAAGAAAAAAATTAAATACACATGTACATGCCACATATGCATGGAAAAATTGGGATTTAAATTGTAAAATATGTTGAGAAAAATGAAATGAAATTAAATATTGCACCCTTTCACGAATTATAGTAGTTGTAGATTTTCAAATCACATGGATGTAATATATCTAGGGGTGTAAACGAATCGAACATGCTCACAAACTTTCCGAGCAAGCTCGATAAATATTTGATTCGAATTTGAAATTCTAGAATCCGAGCCGAACTCGAACATGTTCGAACTTTTTTCGAGTCGAATTCGAGCCCAAATTACTTTGTTCGAGTTCGCGAGCTACTCGAGAACTTTAATGCTCGAACTTTAATATTTTATTAATATAATATAATTATATATTAAATAAATATATTTCGAACCTTTCGAGTATTTATTTTCGAGCAATAATTAAAATAGCTCGCGAACATGTTCGAACATTTTCTAGCCGAACTCGAACTTTGATTCGAGCTGAGCTCGAGCCAAATTTTTTAAATTATTCGAACTTCGAATCGAACTCGAGCTCAAATATAACTATTTTGAGCCGAATTCGAACCTTAAAATTTTCTGCATATTCGGCTCGATTCGGTACGTTTACATCCACCTATTTAAAAACCACAAGAGTGTTCGTTGTCAATAATAACCAGAAAAATATACATAAAAAGTTATAGACCTCATACAATATTATACTTTCTCATCTTCTATTTTACAATGTTAATTGTAATATGAATAAATCTAGCTATTTAATTTTCATTTGATTGTTACTTTGATATATGACATTCTATTCGATTTTTAAGCATTGTGCTACGCATATAATCATGTGATTTTTTTTTCCTTTTCAAATGAGAATGTAATGAAAAAGAAAAAAAAGGCATATAAACGAAAAATATTTGAATCTGGTTATATTTTTCTAATAATCTATAGATACTTTGTGTGTGCTTATAAACATTTGTTGAGAAATATATTCAGGTTGGTGAGATATGCTATATTTATTTTTTTGAGATAAACATCTAATGCCAATTGTCTCACAATTATAAATAATATATTAAATTAAAATACTACACCTAATTTAGGATGAGAAATTAAATTAAAATCAATCATTATCTATCTATGCTACTAATAACGTGTGAGCATGCTAAATCGATAAAATGGTCCGACCTACTAAATCAAAATCTAATTACACTAATTCCCCTTATAAAATTGTTACTTATTATCTTAAATTTATTAGTAGTCGTAAAATATTATAACATACATTGCATATATGATTTCTCGACACATGACATCCATGCATTCCATCCAAAAAAATCTTCAATTTAATTGCTCATTATCGTGAGAGCCGATATTGCCGAATATCAATTTTCATATTTATATGGTTCTCAAGTCCGAATACTTATAATGAAAGAATTGAAAAACATAATATTCTATTTTAGTTTGAAATATTATTCAAAATGCAAACAAAATAATCTTTGAATACTAATTCACTCAAGTGCCAACTGGTCGTAAAGCAGGAAGAAAGCCTGCGCAGGAACATAAGTCACCTCGACCACTCATTAATGGCGATCGATTCTCCGAAGCCCAAGGCTAAAGCAGGCACCAAGGTGTGGCTTTTTTCTTTGTTACTGACGCTTCAGTATGGTGCTCAACCACTTATCTCGAAAAGTTTTACCAGGTTTTTTTTTTCCCTTTCTATAACCTAATCTATCTGTTCACGTTATTGTTTTTGCGAATCACAGAGCAGAAAAGCGAGAAATTTGCTGTGCATTTGAAATTGTTTATCGCGATTTGCCTTGGCTTTAATGTACTGGTCAAGAGGGGAATGAGAGGCTGTTTTAATGTTTTTTAGCTTAAGCTTTTAAAATATTGTAACTTTCCAATCACGGTTCTTGCCCCTTGCTCGGGCTACATGAATTCTTGATGAGGTGGGGTGCGATCGCAGATTTTAGTCCATTGAGCGATGATATATGGATTCTTTAATATAAGTTGGGTGGAACTCTGGTTTTAGAAAAAAAATTTAATAACAGTTGAAATATTTCAGCTCCGCTGATCACCAGATTCACCCTTACTATGTCTGTCCTAGGTGAGGTAAATCGGTCGTTAATCTAGTTGTGTTTGGATTGTGGGAGCAATATTTTTGTAGAATTGGGGGAAATTTTAAGTAAAATTTGGTTTTTGGGTTGAGTGAACCAGCTTAACATAAATATGGATAAAAATGCCTTCAGTCAGTAGTAGCTGGTTATTTTAGTTGATTTAGATTATTTGAATTTAAATTGCTGGTGATGACACTGTTGTGAGAATTGTTGCGATGAAATGATAGCTGGATCTTAATCTTGAATTTCATGATAGCTTAGAAGATTCTGTTTCATTTGATTGATTCTTTAGTTATATAGTTATATCACTAAGCATCCACTATCAAGTCACTGCCATCGAACATAATTATCATATATAATGGATAAGCATATAACTGATGCCTTATGCTTTCTATCTGCGACATGATATTCATGCGTCATTATGTCATATGTAGCTAAGTAGTTTCTAAAAGGGTCTTTCCTAATGATGTAATGAATCTATCTCTGGTGGACAAGCAAGGTGGTTATGATATGGGCGATGGCTTTGTTCATAATATAAGCATTGCAAAGTCTGAGATGGATTATTAGGGCTTAAGTAATTTGTCAATAAGCTTTTTCACTCGATCTTCTATCTTCATTCTTGGGAAGGGCTGGGTGTTAATGAATGAGTTGTTTTAGAAAATTTGTTACTAAGAATTGTCAATGGAGTGATGGACTAATAGTTTCCCTTGCCTCTGTTAGTTATTCTTAATCTAATATCTGGAAAGGGAGTCTTACCAAAATAAATAAATATCTGGAAAGGGAGTTTTAAGATTTTATTAATCCTTGTTTACTTCGATTGTCAATTGACTGAGCACCACGCACTGTTGAATATTTTAATCTAAGAGGTGGAAACATGGAAGGAAGGTAAATGGTTCGCCATCACATGTTTTTTTAGTCTGTGCCTTTGATTTGATTTAAATCTGCAAAAAGATATAAAACATATAGTTTAATTAGCAAATTTTTTGAAACTTTATCAATAATTTTGTAGATCTGGAGAAGAGATTCTGCTTATAGGTTATTAGTTTTGGTCGTCACCTTGTTCAGTTTGCCCATATTGAGTGTCTGTAGTTTTGAATCACTTCTGAGCAAACCACAGGAGTGCCTAATCTTGTGATCCAGAAACTTCTCGTTCTATACCTGTTTTTTTTTACCCAGTTAGCTATTCTTTGTTATTACTGTTATATCTTTCAGCACTGAGTGGATTAGATTACATAGGCAATCAAACACTTGAATTTAGTTTTTTCTTCTTTTGTGCATTTAATATTAGTTGGACACTTCCTACGTGATTTTCGGAGTCAGCGTCCTAAAAGTTTCTTCTATCGTAAGAAATAGATATTCCTTCCCATCAAGTTAAATATTTTTTTTGCAAATCTCCACATCTTCATATATTTTTCGGCATCTTGCAACTTACCATCCTATACTTCCCACATACTTTTTGATGCAGCCGACAAGTTATTGTGACTTCATCTGTTTTGGCATGTGAAGTGGTAAAGGTAATTCTTTCCTACTTATTTTCAGAACTTCAGTTTTTATAAATGATTTCACACTGATACTCATAAGTGTGCAGGTAATCTGTGCTTTGATCATCTTAGCAAAAGACGGTACTTTGAGAAAGTTATGCAAGGAGTGGACTTTGGTTGCCTCTCTGACAGCATCAGGACTACCAGCAGCCATCTATGCACTGCAAAATAGCCTGTTACAAATCTCGTATAGAAATCTTGACTCCCTCACATTTTCAATGCTGAACCAGACAAAACTGTTCTTCACGGCGTTGTTTACTTATATCATTCTTAGGTATTTCATCATTTGGGCGAGTTGCATTTCACATAAGTGTGTATGATATACAAATTTTGATGCATAGATTGTGTATATCGTCTTGAAAGTTGCCAACCCCCTATGTTTTCAAGCTTAGCTTTAATTGACGTCTATAGGAGCATTACCAAGCTTTTTGGCAGTTGATGCTTTGGATGTTCAAGTTAAAATTTTTGCTAATTAGAATTTCCATGACTTCTTATATCCTCTTTTTCTTTTGCTAACATTTACAGGCAAAAACAGTCAATTCAACAGATCGGGGCCCTCTTCTTGCTGATAATTGCTGCAGCTCTTCTAAGTATTGGTGAAGGCTCGAGTAAAGCAGCTAGTTCTAGTAATCCTGATGAGATCTTATTTTATGGAATTGTACCAGTACTGGTGGCTTCTGTACTTTCTGGTCTGGCCTCTGCATTGTGTCAATGGGCCTCTCAAGTAAGCAAAATATTTTCACGTTCATTTCTGAGTTAAATATTAATGTATCAGATATATCATCGTTTCCTTTTGGGTTTGCTTCATATGAAAAGGTTAAGAAGCACACCTCTTATTTGATGACTGTGGAGATGTCTATAATTGGGAGCCTTTGCTTACTGGCCAGTGCTTACAAGTCTCCAGATGGATTAGCTATCAGACAACTTGGATTCTTTTATGGCTGGACTCCATTGACAGTGGTAAATAACTTTAATGACCATATCTCTTTAGGAAATATACACGTTTTCTTAATTTGAGATTTGTCAAAAGTTGATGTTAAATGTTCTTGCCTCAACAATTGACGACGACAACAACAACAATAACTAGACCTTTAATCCCATGAATTGGGGTATGCTACATGAACAATAGAGATAATCAAGTTGGGTCGGACACTTGCGTCAGTTTTCTCCAAGCGTTTCTATCGGTCAGAATATCCTCATTGATCCCCTTGAACTCCAAGTCTTTGCGTATAACTTCGAGCCATATCTTCTTCGGTTGTCCTCTCGCTCTCATGAAATGGCCGAAATCTGTGGACTCCACTCGACGCACAGGTGCATTGCTGGGCCTACGTCGTACGTGACCAAACCAATGTAATCGACTTTCTTGCATATTCTCTTCTATACAAGCTACACATACTTCAGCTCAAATCGTTCCTTTTTTCATCTCTTATGGTCTTACCGCACATCCAACGAAGCATACGCATCTCTGCCACACTCAGCTTTTGGATGTGATTCCTCTTGGGTGCCCAGCATTCCGTCCCATACAACATTGCAGGTCTAATGGCGGTTCTATAAAACTTTCCCTTCAATTTCAGCGGGATATTATGATCGCATAGGACTCCAGTGACGTTTCTTCATTTCAACCAGCTCGCCTGAATCATGTGGTTAACGCCACTCTCAATCTCTCAATCTCTTCATCCTTTGGATAACTGAACATAGATATCGAAACTTGGTGCTCATTGATACCTCTTGACCATTGAGTGCTACAACACCGGAATCCCAAAAAGTACGACCACTAAATTTGTACTCTATATATTCCGTTTAGCCTACTCAATTTAAAACCATTTTATTATGTCTCTCTCCATAACTCCAATTTGGCATTTACCTCTGTCCTAGTCTTGTCGATTAACAAAACATTGTCAGCGAAAAGCATGGTCCAAGATAATTCAGTCTGTATGTCTTTTGTTATCTCATCCATCACTAGGGAGAACAGGAAAGGGCACAATGCAGACTCTTGGTGCAATCCAATAGTGATTGAGAACTCTCTTGTCACCCCCACTGCACGTTCTCACATTGGATGCTACTCTATCGTACTTGTCATTGATTATATTGACATACTTGACGGGAACTATTTTCTTCATCAATGCCCATCATAATATCTCCATTGGGACTTTATCGTAGGCCTTCTCCAAGTTTATAAAGATCATATACAAATCTTCACAATAGCGCTCGACAAGTTGGCGAAGTAAATGGATAGCTTCCATAGTTGAACGTCCTGGCATGAATCCGGTTTGGTTCTCTGAGATCTTAATCTCCCCTCTCAACCGACATTCAATTATCATCTCCCAAAGCTTCATTGTATGACACATGAGTTTTATACCACGATAGTTTGTGCAACTTTGAATGTCACCTTTTTCTTATAGATAGGGATGAGAGTATTCTTTCTCCATTCATTTGGAATTTTCTTACCCCTCCAAATCTTGTTAAATAGATCTGTTAGCTATTTTATATCCGTCGGTCCTAAACATCTCCATACTCCAATAGGAATTCCATCAGGACCAACTGCTCTTCGTGCTTTCATTTTGTTCAAGGCTTCTTTAACCTTACATTCGCTAAGCGAGTAAAATCACGGTTTACATCATGTTGATGGATGCTAAGATCATCTAAATCTTGGCTATAACCACTATTGAATAAGCTGTTAAAATAATTCTTCCATCTTGTTTTGATGTCTTTATCTCTAACCAAGACTTTATGGTTGGCATCTTTTATGCATTCACTGCACATAAAATAATTCTTCCATCTTGTTTTGATGTCTTTATCTCTAACCAAGACTTTATGGTTGGCATCTTTTATGCATTCACTGCACATAAATCTCTTATCTTCCTCTCCCTCGCTCGAGCAATCCTATAGATATCTTGTTCTGCTTCCTTGGTGTCCAATTTATCTTACACTACTTTGTAGGCTTTATCTCTAGTATCTCGAACCACTGTCTTTATTTCGAATAACCTTCTTCACGTCTTCATTCCACCATATGCGTCCTTACCTGGTGAAGCCTATCCTCTTGACTTACCAAACAGCTCTTTAGTTGCCATCTTAATGCCACAATTCATTTTGTTCCAGGTGGTATCTGGATCATCTCTTGACGTCCAATTAGCTTCCTCGACTATCTTCTCTACAAAAGCTCCAGGGTTACCTTCTTTTAATCGCGACCACTTAATGCTAGATTCTAACTTATGTTTAGTTCTAGCAGCCATATTTGTAACCTAACATCTAAAACTAAAAGTCGGTGCTGGGTGACTATACTCTCTCCTGGGATTACGTTACAGTCCAAACATTTAACTCTATCTATCCTTCTAGTCAAAAAGAAATCTATTTAGGTTGTACTAGACCAAATTCTAAAGATGACCTCTTTTTAAACCATGTATTCGTTAGGATCAAGTGTTATGACATGGCAAAATTCAAAAGTGAATTATCTACGGCTTTCCTATCCCCAAAGCCATAACCTCCATGGACACTCTCATGCCCATCCCGATTAGACCTTACGTGCCCATTGAAAGCCCCCCCCCCCCCCCCCCCCCCCCCCCCCCCCCCCCCCCCCCCCCCAACACACACACGCACACACCACCAACCCCCAAGAAAATTTTCTCAATAAAGGGTATTCATTGCACCACGTCGTCTAGATCTTCCCAAAATTTTAGTTTAATAGCCTCATCTAGACTGATTTGTTGTGCATAGGCACTAATGACATTAAAAATATCATTGCCTAAAACTAGCTTAACTAACATTATCCTATCTCCGTCCCTCCTAACTTACATACTCGAGTAGTTAATCTTCTACGATTACACCTACCCAATAACGGTTCTTATCCTCACCCATGTACCTACCCAAGTTTATAGCCAAGGAGCTATAGTGGTGGTTTTTTTCACCTACCCATTTGGTATCCCGCACACACGGAATATATTTTTCTTCTAGTCATAGTCTCTACTAACTCTGTTAATCTACCGGTACTCCTATGGTCCTGGTTTCGAGCCAACTTCTGTACCACCACTCGCTCGAGGTGAGGGAGCCCTTGCTCATTTGACACCACACCCACCGGTCGATGTGGCGCGTCGCCCGGAAGTGACGACCTAACAACCATTGGCCACTTACCACTACACCCAGGCTCCGGTGCAGCGCGTCGCTGTGTAGGGAACGCCCCAACGAAATTCATCTTATAATTCATATCAATAGATGTGATTATTTTATCCGGTTGGCTGTCACAGGCCTACTACTACCCTACTCTTTTACCCTGGCTTGAGACAGACAGAGAGACATCAATAAATATAACCGGCGGAGTTGCCTTAACAATTGACTATGAACATCAAATATAAATGTATCAAACTGTTACATCATCATCGGATGCACACATGCAGAAACTGAATGCATTTGTTTGGAATTCACATGTCACCATTAACTTTAAAAGCTTGCATACTTATAGGTTTATTGTTGGAACTTCATTGATCTTACATGACATGTTAGTCTTTGGTACCGCATAATCTGAATTGTCATGATATCTTTCTCATCAGATACCTGTTATACTCAATGCCGTTGGTGGAATTCTAGTCGGTCTTGTGACAACTTATGCTGGTGGCGTTGGAAAGGTAATTCTAGCACTATAAGCTGTATTAACTTGCATGTTACAAATATTTAGTGGGTTTTATTTAGTGTTTCCCGCTCTAGGTTGATTGGCCTGAAACGTTGAAAACCAAGATTAGTTTTGCAATAAGTCAGAAAGCTTTCAGCGCTATAAGTTGGATGTGTAATATGAGTGATAAAAAATTGATAGATATATGTAATTTATGTAGTGTGATTAATCATATAGTGATTGTTTTGTAGGTTGAGTGTGAGTTGAGCAAGCATTGCTCATGTTATCGACCACACCAAGTAATAGTGCATCATAATACCCGGGTTGCTTTTTTTTTTTTTTACTACAATGACTGCCTTGATTTACTGGGGGATAGATTTAGGTTAGAATTTGAAAGTAATTTTCTTATAAACATAAGTTTCGCAGATCCATAACACACTAGATCACTCTGTTGAACTAAATGCATGCTACTGACTTAGTGTAGCTGTTTAACATCACCATCTTTCTCGTTTCCATAATGGTTTACATTTTTTTCTGGTCGGCTGATGAATATCCAACTAATATGCAGGGATTTGTCATAGTTTCCGCGCTTCTTGTCACGGCTCTGCTACAATTCATATTTGATGGGAAACCACCTTCACCATACTGCCTTGCGGCGTTACCGCTGGTTGTCACTAGTATATCGATATACCAAAAGTACCCGTATCGTGTTAAGAAGAAGACGTCCTAAGTTGGATGTAATTTTATTTTATTTTATTTTTAAAAAAATGAGGTTAATTTGATTCTTCATTCAATGGAGAGTTTAGCCTGTGTACCGCAGTTATGTTATTTGTCGAACGAGGAAAATATCTCATATTTTAAAGGAGCTGGAGGACAAGGATCTTGAAGATGATGGCATTTCTTTACGAACCAATGTAGCTAACGCCGTATCGTCTACCTATATGGAGTAATAGTTTATATAAAAATTAATTTTGATCATTTGATTTGTTACTTCTTAGAAATTGGGTTATATGGAGTAGTGGTTTGTAAAAGAAAATGTCGTTATTTCATCATATCATTCGACAAATTTGGGTCAAGACTTTTTCTTTTTAAGATCATAAAAAAAATTAATATTTTTTCATTTTTTACTCTAAAACAAATTGTAAAATTATATTATATCCACTTAAAATTTATTTTGTTTTAGTTTCTTCTAAAATCGTGCCGGCACGGCATGGCACTCATAGTTTCGCGCCGGCATGGCATGGCCCGTTTGACACCACTAAGTACTAATAAAAAGATGGTTTCTACTAAAAATACTAAAACAAAAAAATAAAGTTGGGTAACGTTTATATTTTATTTGCTTAAATAATGTGTAAAATAAAGTTAGTTAATGAACAGATTTAATTTACATACCATCTTCACTTATGGTAAGTATTAAAAAGAAAAATCAAGATGAGTTATGTTTATAATTTAGTTTAAATAATTTGTAACTGATTATTTGAAATAACAAAATAAACTCAAAAGATGGAATCTAGAAATAAGTTGGGAGCAACTGAAATAAGTTGAAGATGATTAATGAAGAAAACAAATTTGAGCAACTCAAGAGATAAATATAATTACTGAAAAATTTATAATTAATTATATTTGATATTAATATTTAGTTAAAAATGTGAAGATACAGTTATTGCTCTTTAAAAATTAAATAAACATCTTTCAAAAATAAAAATAAAAATTAAATAAATATGTGAAGGGTAATCGTGCATTTACAAAACCGTAAAATTTTATTCATTATCCATAGTTTTATAGATCATAACTATAATGATATGATTCACTATGTCTCACATAGCTTATTTCTTAAAATTTCACAATCTTGTGAATTTTTTATTCACTATTCTTTAACAATTTGACATTTTTTCATGAAAATCTTCTAAGGAAATAAAATGTGTGCATTAATAATAATGAGATAGTGATGAGTTTGAACGATTAAATAAAATTATTTTAAATAGGAAATATTGACTACTAATGTGAATAAGAAACTCTTCTCTTTGAGTTCCTTATTGTTGGATTAATATTATTGGGTTGTTGGATTGTGTAATTTTTTCGCCATATTGCATTCATGTGGGGGATTGTGTAATTGTGTAATTGTGTAATTTTTTCAAAGTACTCTCAAATCTTCATCTAGGTGCATTGTGTAATTTTTTCGCCATATTGCATTCATGTGGGGGATTGTTGGATTAATATTATTGGGTTAATAATAAGAGCCCAATAATTATGTTATATTTTGTTAATGAGAACAAAATTATGGTAAGTTATTATGAAAGGTAATTAGGCTAAAGAAATCCCACATTGAGATTATGACACACTTATGGTTTGATTATATTGAGATACAAATCATTAGAGTGTAGTTAAGTAGTAAAGATGGGTGCCCCTCGCGCGCCGTCCGTCCGTCCGCTCGGCTCGGCACGGCACGGCACGTCACGTCTCGTCTCGTCTCGTCTCGTCTCGCCTCGCCTCGCCTCGCCTCGCCTCGCCTCGCCTCGTCTCGTCTCGTCGCGTCGCGCGTGTCGCTGCCGCGAAGGCAGTCCTATCTTTTTACTACACGGATTTCTGAAATGACTTTTCATCTGCCTGACTTTTCATATTCTGCTGAGTATTAAGTTTGAGACTTTTCACCTACCTGCAGAATTGATGTCAGATTTAAGTGTGAGACTTAAATCCGAAATGAATATGATGTTTAAGTGTTGAGACTTTTCATCTACCCCATTAATCTTTACACTTAATTCTGAGACCTTTGGAGTGGTCTGCTGCTCAGCTATATAAGCTGCTTCAGCTTTATGTTTTCTTCATCCCGAAATTGCATTTCATATCATATCATATTATCTTGAGAGTACTACACACTGTTCAGTGTTCGAGTGAGTCTGTCTGGGTTTCTGCTTCAACCCATACAGAGGTGTTTGGGACGTTGTACCTTGGAACTCTCTTGTCCAGGAGGCCAGAAGTTGTAGGCGGGCAATTTAGAGTTTACGGGCACACGGTTTACTGTGGCCTCGTCCAACAACAAAGTTTCTGCCCAGTTTATTTAAACTGTTTGTTGTAAGTTTCTACTGCTTTCAAGTATTTTCTTTTATTTATAAAACAGTGTATGTCATCTTATGAGTTTTCTCGTCATCTTCAACAAAAGGAAAATAACCAACAATCGTAAACTCTAAATTCTTGTGTAATTTTCTTTTGTTGTTCTGTCAAACCTAATTGTTTTTCATCTACTGCACTTTAACAAATTGTTACTGTCAATTTTCATATTTAGTTCAGACACTGATTATGTACTGTTGAAAGGTTTAATCCTACTGTTTCAAAAAACTGTTTTGATATTATTTGTGCTCTTCTATTTCTGTTCTGTTTTAGCTTATGGCTGACCAGATTCCAAACCGAGTTGCTGAGAATACTGAGATTCCAGTGGTGAAAGCTAGCGGCGCTGAGGTCGTTATGCCAGTTCTGAGAAACCCAATGCCGTTCTCTCAATTTGAGAAACCGGAAAAGTTCAAGGGTTCCAACTTTAAACGTTGGCAACAGAAGATGATGTTCTTCTTGACCACTTTGAACTTGACCAGGTTTCTCAAAGAGGACAAACCAGTGGAGGACAAAGAGGATCCTCAATCTGCTGTGATAGTTGAGTCCTGGATGAGTGCCGACTACCTTTGTCGTAACTACATACTGAATTCTCTTGACGATGCACTTTTTAATGTGTATTCCCCCAAGGAGACTGCTAAGAATCTTTGGGAATCGTTAGAGATAAAGTACAAAGTTGACGACGCAGGCGCAAAGAAATTTGTAGCCGGGCGATTCCATGACTATCGAATGGTAGATGGCAAGAGCGTTGTTGAGCAATGCGAAGAGCTGCAGCTGATATATCATGAACTTGCTGCCGAAGGTATGGGGCTAAATGATGCTCTCCAAGTGGCGATGATGATTGAAAAATTACCGCCATCTTGGAAGGACTTCAAGAGCTACCTAAAGCACAAGCGAAAGATGATGAGTCTAGAGGATCTTATCAGGAGGCTGCGCATCGAGCAAGACAACCGAAAAGTTGACAAGAAATCATTTGGAATGATTTCCAAGGCCAACGTGGTTGAAGTTGGGGACAACTCCCATGGGAATAAGCGCAAACGTACTTTTGAACCCAAGGGAGATACTCAGACAAGGAGGTTCACCGGTGACTGTTATGTGTGTGGTAAGCCTAACCATAAGGCCAAGGACTGCACTCAACGTCAAAACAACTGCACTCAACGTCAAAACAATGACGGTAAGAGGAAGATAGTCCCTTACAAAGGCAAAGGCAAGAGGCCTGCACATGCCCACATTGCTGAGGACAATCTGAGCTCTGACATGGATGACATGCATCTGAGTGCTGTGGTATCGGAGGTGAATCTTGTTGGAGGGAACTCCAAAGAATGGTGGGTGGACACTGGGGCTACTCGCCACATTTGCGCCAACAAATGGATGTTTAAGACCTATCAACCGGTGAATGATGAGAACTGCTATATGGGAAATTCAGCAATCTCAAAAGTTGAAGGCAAATGGACGGTTGTGCTAAAAATGACTTCCGGAAAAGAGTTGACTCTTACCGAGGTGCTCCACGTGCCAGAGATCCGAAAGAATCTCATCTCCGGAGCAGTGCTGAACAAGAAAGGCTTCCGGCTTGTGTTTGAGTCCGACAAAGTCATTCTGTCCAAGGGTGGTATGTTTGTGGGCAAAGGCTACTTGGCCAATAACCTCTTCAAGATGAATGTAATGACTTTAGCTCCTAAGGCTAAGTCTAGTGTAGATGTTGAGGTTGATGTTAATGCAGCAAATGAGGCTAGCACAAGCAAAAATAATGTAATGACTGTTGCCAATGTGGCTAATAAAACTTTAAAGTTTGATTATTCTTGCAAGTCTTTACATTTGTGGCATGGTAGATTAGGACATGTGAATTATAAGTCCTTACAAAGGCTAATGTCTCTTAATCTATTGCCTAAATTTAACATCAATCATAAACACAAGTGTGAGACTTGTGTAGAGGCCAAATTAGCCAAGTCATCATTCCACTCAATTGAGCGAAGCACCGAACCGTTAAACTTGATTCATACGGATGTATGCGATCTAAAGTATGTACAATCTAGAGGCGGTAAAAATTATTTCATAACATTTATCGATGATTGTACAAGATATTGTTATGTCTACTTAATGAGAAGTAAAGACGAAGCAATTGATATGTTCATTCACTATAAGAATGAAGTTGAGAATCAACTTGATAAAAAGATTAAAATTCTTCGAAGTGATCGAGGCGGTGAATATGAGTCACCATTTGCACAAATATGTGCTGAAAGTGGCATTATTCATCAAACCACTGCGCCTTATTCTCCCGAGCAAAATGGTATTGCTGAAAGGAAGAATAGAACGCTTAAGGAAATGATGAATGCAATGCTTATAAGTTCCGACTTACCTACGAATTTGTGGGGAGAAGCTCTGCTTTCTACCAACTATGTGCTAAACAGAGTACCACATAAAAAGTTGGATAAAACGCCTTATGAATTGTGGAAAGGTCGTGCACCTAGTTACAAGTTTTTAAGGGTTTGGGGCTGTCTAGCAAAGGTACCAATTCCTCCTCCTAAGCGGACTAGGATAGGACCTAAGACAGTAGATTGTGTATTTATCGGATATGCGCAAGATAGTAGTGCCTATCGTTTTCTAGTGCATAAATCAGATAATGCAGAAATGCATGTAAATACTATCATTGAGGCTAGGGATGCTTCGTTCTTTGAGGAAATCTTTCCCCACAAAACTCCGACAATGCCTGAAACCAATGTTGAGAGAAATGTGGGGGATAGAGAATCTCAAAAGAATGTAGAATCGCCTAGACGAAGCAAAAGAGCGAGAAAAGAGAAAACTTTTGGCTCGGATTTTCTAACATATCTGTTGGAAAAAGATCCGACTACTTTCAAGGAAGCAATGTCTTCACAAGACTCTGATCTTTGGAAAGAAGCGGTAAATAGTGAGATAGAATCTATCTTACATAATCATACTTGGGAACTAGTGGATCTTCCTGCAGGTTGTAAACCACTAGGACATAAGTGGATCTTCAAGAGGAAGATGAAAGCTGATGGTACTGTAGATAAGTACAAGGCTAGACTTGTAGTCAAAGGCTACAGACAAACTGAAGGTGTTGATTATTTCGACACATACGCTCCTGTATCCCGGAAAACATCTATAAGGTTGATAATTGCATTTGCTGCATTATATAACCTAGAGATCCATCAAATGGATGTTAAAATGGCTTTTCTAAATGGAGAGTTAGAAGAGGAGGTTTACATGGAACAACCTGAAGGGTTTGTAGTGTAAGTAACCCCATGAGCATACAACGCAGCGGAATAAAATTTTGGGATTACAAACCAGTGATCTATACATAGGGATTCATATCGGATTAGAGAATTACAAGTGTCTTACCCTTGTAGCGTGTTTGAAGCCGAATCCACGGAGCTGCACCACGTCCTACGCCTTTTCGAGTCACTAAGCAAAACTCGATTGGTTTTGCCTCAACGGTATCCACACGATCAAATCGGGTGAAGGGATGGATTAATAACACGTTGCTAGACAAGTTATTAATCCTATACACGAAGCTAACTCGATTCACAATCGAAACAACCACCAAACCATCAAGATCACTCCTCGGTTATCAAGAAAAACCGAGAGCTTCTCCTTGAAGTCGGCGGCCGTGAGCTTCACTTGTAGGTTATGATATTGTGTAGTGTTATATCAATTGTCTTACAATTAAAACCCATGCAATCATATTAAATATAATTAATTAAAGGCTTTCTTAAAGCTTCATGGGCTTAAGCCCATGATTTAATTAATCCTTATGATTATTAATTAAGACTCCTCTTAATTATTAAATTCATCTCATGAATTTAATTTCCCTTCTCGATTTAATCTTTTGTGCGACCCGATAGGATCTCGTAATGTTGGCAGTGACATAAAATCTCATTTTATGTTGCAAGCATTGAGCGGTATCTAGCAACACATCGATGCTACCCAAATTACGAGAATGTCAATGACTCGACATAACCTTTAGAACTTGTGATAATATTAATCATGTAACTTAATCCCTTTGTCCTTTGTGTTTAGATTGAACACGAGTCATGGAATAGTCATACTCGTATATCCAATCTTTATTTCTTGATCCCCAAGTAGAACTAGAATAAACGAATAAGCTCGATATCTCATATCGACTCATTCGAGCATGGCCATGCATTTTAGTTCTCACTTGATCAAGGGCCTAACACATCTCCTGTTATATAGGAGGGACAAATCCTATCTCGATCAGTCAACATCCCTCTACATAATTCGTAGTGTATCCAATAGTCGCCTTTATAGTATATCCTGTTACGGGTAACGTTTGACGATATCAAGATACATAACTCCTTATGTTGGGATCTCTGATGATCACAAGTCGTAAGGATTACATACATTATTATCACTATGAGAATTGCATATGACGATCATATAACTATCCATGTTGCATTCTCATGGTGGGTCTGTTCAGTACATCGTTCTCTAACATGTACCCATATGTTGATTTGATATCTCATATCAATGAACAATTCATCGATCAACATATACTAGTCTCTACGTATTATCATTATCCCTTTCATGATAATACTTGACTAGGAACATCTTTAAGAATAATACAATATTATTCTAAGGACATTAACATATATATTAATTCATAATGCACAGTTAAAAGAATAATATATAATAATGAATTGCCATTCATAAATCCATAAACATTGTATGTCTTAAACAATCATCTAATGACTTGTCTTAGGGCATATCCCAACAAATCTCCCACTTGCACTAAGACCACTCAGACATATACCTAATGCCTAGAGATCTAGTATGACGATCATGCTTCTGCTGTGACAGCGGCTTCGTCAATGGGTCAGATACATTATCATCTGTTGGTACTTTGCATATTTTAACATCTCCCCTTTCAACGATTTCTCGAATGAAATGGAAACGCCTAAGTATGTGCTTGGATCTTTGGTGAGATCTTGGTTCCTTAGCCAATGCGATCGCTCCATTGTTGTCACAATAGAGTTCTATCGGATCTTTAATGCTAGGCACCACTCCAAGTTCAGAAATGAACTTCCTCATCCAAACAGCTTCCTTTGCTGCATCCGAGGCAGCAATATACTCAGCTTCCGTTGTAGAATCGGCTACTGTTTCTTGCTTTGAACTCTTCCAGCTCACAGCACCTCCATTCAGGCAATACACATATCCAGATTGCGATCGAAAATCATCTTTGTCGGTTTGGAAGCTTGCATCAGTGTAACCCATTACATTGAGCTCTTCCTCACCTCCATAAATCAAGAATGTATCCTTAGTCCTTCTCAAGTACTTCAGGATGTTCTTGACAGCAATCCAGTGACCTTCACCTGGATCAACTTGATATCTGCTCGTCATGCTCAAAGCATACGATACATCGGGACGAGTACATATCATGGCATACATGATAGATCCAATAGCTGATGCGTATGGAATCTTACTCATGCGTTGTCTCTCATCTGGTGTTGAAGGACACTGTTCCTTCGAGAGATAAATACCATGTGTCATAGGCACGAATCCTTTCTTGGATTCTTGCATGCTAAACCTTTTAAGCACCTTGTCTATGTATGTACTTTGACTTAGACCAAGAAGCCTTCTCGATCTATCTCTATAGATCTTGATTCCTAATACATAGGTAGCTTCTCCTAAGTCTTTCATTGAAAAGCAGTTCCCTAGCCAAATCTTTACAGATTGTAAGGCAGGGATATCATTTCCAATAAGAAGTATGTCATCTACATACAACACTAGGAAAATGATTATGCTCCCACTGACCTTCTTGTAGACACAAGGTTCATCTTCATTTTTGATAAAACCAAACTCTTTGATTGCATCATCAAAACGAAGATTCCAACTCCGAGAAGCTTGCTTCAATCCATAAATGGATCGTTGTAGCTTGCATATCTTTCCAGCATCCTTTGGATCGACAAAACCCTCGGGCTGTGTCATGTACACATCCTCGAGCAGATTTCCATTAAGGAAAGCTGTTTTGACATCCATCTGCCAGATTTCATAATCATGAAATGCAGCTATTGCAAGTAAGATCCTTATGGATTTAACCATGGCCACTGGTGAAAAGGTTTCATCATAGTCAATACCATGAATTTGTTTGAATCCTTTTGCAACCAGCCGACCTTTATAGGTTTGTACATTACCATCCATATCGGTCTTTTTCTTGAAAATCCATTTGCACCCTATGGGTCGTACCCCTTCAGGTGGATCAACCAAAGTCCATACTTGGTTTGCATACATGGATTCCATCTCAGATTTCATGGCCTCTTGCCATTTCTCAGAATCATTGCCCATAATAGCTTGTTGATAAGATGACGGCTCATCCTCATCAATAAGTAGTAAGTCACCTTGTTGAGTCACAAGAAATCCATATCTCTGTGGCTCCCGGTGTTCTCTTACAGACCTACGCTGGGCTTGTGTCTCTTGAGCAGGTGCTTCTTCCACAACAGTTTGTGGTGCCAGCTCTGTTTCCATCTCAATTTCAAGTTCAGTGTTTTCTTGTGGTTGAACTTCACTAAGTTCTATTTTTCTCCCACTGGTTTTTCTAGAAATAAATTCTCTTTCAAGAAATACACCAGTCCGAGCAACAACTATTTTGTTCTCGGTGGGATAATAGAAATAGTATCCTTTCGTTTCCTTAGGATACCCCACAAATAAACACTTATCAGATTTGGGTCCAAGTTTGTTAGTGGCGTGACGTCTAACGAAAGCCTCACAACCCCAAATCTTCATAAAAGACATACTAGGACGCTTCCCAGTCCATATCTCATATGGTGTCTTTTCCACTGATTTAGATGGAACACGGTTCAGTAAGAAAATCGCTGTTTCTAGAGCGTGTCCCCAAAATGATATCGGAAGATCTGCATGACTCATCATTGATCTAACCATGTCTAACAAGGTTCGATTTCTCCTCTCGGATACACCATTCCATTGTGGAGTATACGGAGGAGTGAGTTGTGGGACTATCCCACACTCCTTTAGATAGTCATGAAACTCTTGGCTTAAGTATTCTCCTCCTCGATCTGATCGAAGGATTTTGATACTTTTGCCAAGTTGGTTTTGTACTTCATTCTTGAAATCTTTGAACTTTTCAAAGGTTTCATGCTTATGTTTCATTAGGTACACATACCCATATCTACTGAGGTCATCAGTAAATGTAACGAAGTATTGAAAACCACCTCTAGCTGGTGTACTTATTGGTCCACATACATCACTATGTATTAGTCCCAATAAAACATTTGCCCTTTCAACGTGTCCCTTGAAAGGGGCTTTAGTCATCTTGCCCATTAAACAAGATTCGCATGTTTCATATGATTCAAAATCAAATGAATCTAATACTCCATCCTTATGAAGTTTAGATATACGGTTCTCGTTTATGTGACCCAAGCGACAGTGCCAGAGATAAGTCGGATTACAATCATTATTTTTAATCCTTTTAGTATTTATGTTATAGATAGGCATATCAAGATTTAATACATAAAGACCATTCACCATTTGTGCATCAGCATAAAACATATCATTTAAATAAATAGAACAACAATTGTCCTTTATTATAAATGAAAAACCATACTTGTCTAAACAAGAAATAGATATAATGTTTTTAGTAATTGAAGGCACAAAATAACAGTCTTTTAAAATCAACGATAAACCAGAAGGTAAAGCTAAATGATAATCTCCTATAGCTAATGCAGCAACTCTTGCTCCATTTCCAACTCGGAGATCAACTTCACCTTTTGCCAATGTCCTACTCCTTTTGAGATCCTGCACATTTACACAAATGTGAGATCCACATCCAGTATCTAATACCCATGATGAAGAAGTAGATAAATTGACTTCTATAACAAAAATACCTGAAGCGGAAGTCACACTTCCTTTCTTTAGATCCTCCAGATATACTTTGCAGTTCCTTTTCCAATGGCCGGTCTCACCGCAATGGAAACAGTTCCCTTCCTTTGCTATCCCTCCCTTTGGCTTCAGTGCAGAAGACTTCGGCTTAGATTTAGCAAAGACCTTCTTTGCTTTCTTGTTGCCTTTGGCTTTGGCCCTTCCTTTGCCCTTATTCACAATAAGGACATTTGTGGCCTTAGTCTTCTTAGTATTTGCTTCATATGTTCTCAACATACCAAGCAACTGAGGCAGAGTCTTTTCCATACCAGTCATATTGTAATTTACTACAAATTGACTGAAGCTCTCTGGCAACGATTGCAAGATTACATCGGTGGCCAACTCTTGGTCCAATGGAAAACCTAGCTTATCCAGATTCTCAATGTACCCAATCATCTTGAGCACATGAGTTCCAACTAAGCTTCCCTCTACCATCCTGCACTGGAACAACGCTTTAGAGACGTCATACCTCTCTTGTCTAGCTTGCTGTTGGTACAACTGCTTTAAGTGTTCGATCATATCGAACGCCTCCATTTCCTCATGTTGCTTCTGAAGCTCAGAGTTCATAGTGGCAAGCATGAGGCACCCAACATCAAGTGCGTCACTCTGATGCTTCTTGTAAGCATCTTTTTCAGCTCTTGTAGCTGTTAGGGGAGGTTCCTCAGTGAGCAAGGGTTCCTCTAGAACATACTGTTTCTTTTCTTGTTTGAGGACTATCCTCAAGTTCCTATGCCAGTCTAGGAAATTCGTCCCATTTAGTTTGTCCTTCTCAAGGACCGATCGCAGTGATAAAGTGCTAGTAACGTTTGTAGTTGCCATGGATATCTACAATATAAATATGCAAAATAAGTTTATGATTTAAATCATTTAACATGGTCTTATATTAAATGATACTCCCACTATTTTATTTGAAAAATATCAACCCTCGAAACTTTTAGTGGGCCAAGATCCATATTTCACTTAATCTTGAGTTAGCTTTGGCTAATCGCCCAAGACTCGGTTATTTAGGTAGACAACACTTTGTCAATTACATCACATATAATTCTTGGATAGTTGGACGAACAACACTTTGTTCAATTCATCAAATGAATTATAATCCAACCCATGCCTCTAGGTTCCCAATCCTATTGAGATAACCTAGTTAAGTCGTACCCAATTAAAGTATGACGGATATCACTTTTATCCTTTCGCGCCTTACTAAGATTGCCACGGTGCTTTGCTTTGGCAAACCCACACATGTACAATCGAAGTTATTGACGAGTACTTTTATTTGGAAGGCATCTAAAACTTAATATTTTAGAGGGATTTATTGATCTCATGATTAATTTGATAATTTAAAATATGTCCACTACATATAGTTGTATACATATCTACATATATGTGTAATACTATTATCAAACTAAAACATAAGATAAATCATGCATCAACATACATAATTAAAACGTGACATGGTTATAGCCCCTACTAATGAGTTTCTCAAGCCAATGAGAAACTCCTATGAGTCAACCTAAGGTAACTTCATAAGCACCTTCCTTTGGCTCCAATTTGTGAATGGCCTCCTCATCCCGGCACGATGCTCCATCTTCATTGATCACCATCAATAAAATAAACTACACTATTTTACAAGATATAGAATTCCTCGATTCACATTCGAGGGGAACATAGGGGAGGGATAACATTTAGAATGAAATAGAGAAAGGCACGACACGCAGGTCGTATAATAAATTACAATCATTCACAAATCCTATCTAATAGGTCAAAGGGCTATAACCACGCACCATGCTCAAACAACACATAAAGCATGCATTAACATTTAATTAATTAAATTCTAAACAATTTAAATTTAATTCTAATTAAAACTGTAAAATAATTTTTGAAAAATTATCGTACGCTCGGGACATCACATGCCACGAACTAAAGCGACTAAAACACGAACCACCATGGTTCGAACCAAAACCCACGGCTGGACCAATAGTGGGCCTAGGGTTCGAAACCCTAGCCCATGGCCGAGCCATGGTCCATGCGGCGGCTTGGGTGCGGCGCTGCTAGGGTTCAAAACCCTAGCCGCCTTGCACCATCTTGATTCTATCGAGCCAACTTGCACCTTCTCAATACTTTATCGAGCCAAAAGAGTTCAAAACCCTAGATAGTGCGACGGCTTGACCCATGCTCGAGCCAGGGTCCGAACCCTAGCTCTTAGGCGGCGGCCGAGAGGCCAATTTGACTAGGGTTCAAAACCCTAGCCACTTTGTAGCGACGGCCGAGCCATGGTGACTAGGGTTCGAAACCCTAGCACCTTGGTGGCCTCGGCCGTGAGCCTACACGAGCCATGTTCCGGTTTTTGATCACGAATTATCATATATTTCGATCCGTCAATTATATCATATATATTATCATACGATGATCTTCACAAAATCGATTTTTCCATATCATATATGAAAATACAGTTTTAAATAGCATGCAATATTAATTCTAACATGATTAAACTATTTAACCACATAAAATCCGATATGAGCCTTGTACACGGCTCTGATACCACTGTAAGTAACCCCATGAGCATACAACGCAGCGGAATAAAATTTTGGGATTACAAACCAGTGATCTATACATAGGGATTCATATCGGATTAGAGAATTACAAGTGTCTTACCCTTGTAGCGTGTTTGAAGCCGAATCCACGGAGCTGCACCACGTCCTACGCCTTTTCGAGTCACTAAGCAAAACTCGATTGGTTTTGCCTCAACGGTATCCACACGATCAAATCGGGTGAAGGGATGGATTAATAACACGTTGCTAGACAAGTTATTAATCCTATACACGAAGCTAACTCGATTCACAATCGAAACAACCACCAAACCATCAAGATCACTCCTCGGTTATCAAGAAAAACCGAGAGCTTCTCCTTGAAGTCGGCGGCCGTGAGCTTCACTTGTAGGTTATGATATTGTGTAGTGTTATATCAATTGTCTTACAATTAAAACCCATGCAATCATATTAAATATAATTAATTAAAGGCTTTCTTAAAGCTTCATGGGCTTAAGCCCATGATTTAATTAATCCTTATGATTATTAATTAAGACTCCTCTTAATTATTAAATTCATCTCATGAATTTAATTTCCCTTCTCGATTTAATCTTTTGTGCGACCCGATAGGATCTCGTAATGTTGGCAGTGACATAAAATCTCATTTTATGTTGCAAGCATTGAGCGGTATCTAGCAACACATCGATGCTACCCAAATTACGAGAATGTCAATGACTCGACATAACCTTTAGAACTTGTGATAATATTAATCATGTAACTTAATCCCTTTGTCCTTTGTGTTTAGATTGAACACGAGTCATGGAATAGTCATACTCGTATATCCAATCTTTATTTCTTGATCCCCAAGTAGAACTAGAATAAACGAATAAGCTCGATATCTCATATCGACTCATTCGAGCATGGCCATGCATTTTAGTTCTCACTTGATCAAGGGCCTAACACATCTCCTGTTATATAGGAGGGACAAATCCTATCTCGATCAGTCAACATCCCTCTACATAATTCGTAGTGTATCCAATAGTCGCCTTTATAGTATATCCTGTTACGGGTAACGTTTGACGATATCAAGATACATAACTCCTTATGTTGGGATCTCTGATGATCACAAGTCGTAAGGATTACATACATTATTATCACTATGAGAATTGCATATGACGATCATATAACTATCCATGTTGCATTCTCATGGTGGGTCTGTTCAGTACATCGTTCTCTAACATGTACCCATATGTTGATTTGATATCTCATATCAATGAACAATTCATCGATCAACATATACTAGTCTCTACGTATTATCATTATCCCTTTCATGATAATACTTGACTAGGAACATCTTTAAGAATAATACAATATTATTCTAAGGACATTAACATATATATTAATTCATAATGCACAGTTAAAAGAATAATATATAATAATGAATTGCCATTCATAAATCCATAAACATTGTATGTCTTAAACAATCATCTAATGACTTGTCTTAGGGCATATCCCAACATGTAGTTCCAGGTAAAGAAACGAATGTGTGTAAACTTGTGAAATCCTTGTATGGATTAAAACAAGCACCTAAACAATGGCACGAAAAATTTGATAGCGTCATGCTTTCAAATGGGTTTAAAACAAACCAATGCGATAAGTGTGTCTACGTGAAAGGAGACAATACAAACTATGTGATAGTATGTCTATACGTAGATGACATGATAATTGTTGGTAATAACGATAACATCAAAATTACCAAGAAAATGTTGTCACGAAATTTTGAGATGAAAGACCTAGGTCTTGCAGATGTGATTCTTGGAATGAAGATCACCAAACATGCAGATGGATATTTTCTCTCCCAGGGTCATTATGTCGAGAAGATACTTGACAAGTTTGACAAGGGAAATAATACCATCGCTAGAACACCTATGGAAGTGGTGTCAAATCTTTGCAAGAATCGCGGAGAAGGTGTGCAACAACTTGAGTACTCTAGAGTCATAGGCAGTCTCATGTACCTCATGGATTGCACTAGACCTGATATAGCTAATTCTGTCAATACATTGAGCAGATATACGAGTAATCCCAGTTATGAGCACTGGAAGGCAGTAGTTCGAGTTCTTAGATATCTAAGATATACTTCTAACTACGGACTACATTATACGAGATACCCAGCAGTAATTGAAGGGTATTCAGATGCGAATTGGATATCAGACTCCAAAAATATAAAATCTACGAGTGGATATATATTTATAATTGGCGGTGCTGCTATTTCATGGAAATCATGCAAACAGACATGCATTGCTAGATCAACTATGGAATCTGAGTTCATAGCTTTAGATCTTGCGGCAGAAGAAGCTGATTGGCTTCGGAGTTTCTTGGAGGATATTCCAATGTGGTCAAAACCAATGCCACCCATTAGTTTGCACTGTGATAGTCAGTCAGCTATGGGAAGAGCACATAACAATGTGTATAATGGGAAATCACGACACATTCGTCGGAGACATAAATCCGTGAGAAATTTACTAAAAACCGGTGTCATTTCTTTAGATTATGTGAAGTCTAAAGAAAACATTGCAGACCCATTTACGAAAGGTCTGACGAGAGACCGAGTAGAGATTTCATCGAGGGGAATGGGGTTGAAGCCCATGAAATTGATTTCCAACCATGATGGCAACCCAACCTGAATTGTAAAATCCAATTTGCAGGTTCAATGGGAAAACCGAATTGTGGGGGGGCATCGAACAAAGCACTCGGGAAATTGAGTTCCTTACCTATTCCTGTGATGAAAGAGTGATAGACCTGTACTTTGGGAAGGCTGAGCTCATGCTCTTAATGATTCTTCTATCTCGAGATGATAAAGTGGGGTATTACAGGATACTCTTTAGGAGAAATCACCTATGTCGAATGTGAAGGGGCCGCTTCTATGAGATGACCTGAGGGCTAAATCTCTAGAGCATTCGATGAAACATCCAAGGCAGTCCAGGGCCAAAATGGACAACAACGAAAGAACCAATAATAGTGTGGAGATGAAGCTGTGTGAGTATTGTTGTCTTGTTATACATAAAACGTCGAACAGTTCAAGGCATCGCGTCCACTGGTTGACAAGTATATCCGATGATATTTTACTAAGGAAGGTTCAAGGTTAATCACCACCTATCCTGATGCAGTGGATTCTCAAAGTACTCTCAAATCTTCATCTAGGTGCATTGTGTAATTTTTTTCGCCATATTGCATTCATGTGGGGGATTGTTGGATTAATATTATTGGGTTAATAATAAGAGCCCAATAATTATGTTATATTTTGTTAATGAGAACAAAATTATGGTAAGTTATTATGAAAGGTAATTAGGCTAAAGAAATCCCACATTGAGATTATGATACACTTATGGTTTGATTATATTGAGATACAAATCATTAGAGTGTAGTTAAGTAGTAAAGATGGGTGCCCCTCGCGCGCCGTCCGTCCGTCCGCTCGGCTCGGCACGGCACGGCACGTCACGTCTCGTCTCGTCTCGTCTCGACTCGACTCGCCTCGCCTCGCCTCGTCTCGTCGCGTCGCGCGTGTCGCTGCCGCGAAGGCAGTCCTATCTTTTTACTACACGGATTTCTGAAATGACTTTTCATCTGCCTGACTTTTCATATTCTGCTGAGTATTAAGTTTGAGACTTTTCACCTACCTGCAGAATTGATGTCAGATTTAAGTGTGAGACTTAAATCCGAAATGAATATGATGTTTAAGTGTTGAGACTTTTCATCTACCCCATTAATCTTTACACTTAATTCTGAGACCTTTGGAGTGGTCTGCTGCTCAGCTATATAAGCTGCTTCAGCTTTATGTTTTCTTCATCCCGAAATTGCATTTCATATCATATCATATTATCTTGAGAGTACTACACACTGTTCAGTGTTCGAGTGAGTCTGTCTGGGTTTCTGCTTCAACCCATACAGAGGTGTTTGGGACGTTGTACCTTGGAACTCTCTTGTCCAGGAGGCCAGAAGTTGTAGGCGGGCAATTTAGAGTTTACGGGCACACGGTTTACTGTGGCCTCGTCCAACAACAAAGTTTCTGCCCAGTTTATTTAAACTGTTTGTTGTAAGTTTCTACTGCTTTCAAGTATTTTCTTTTATTTATAAAACAGTGTATGTCATCTTATGAGTTTTCTCGTCATCTTCAACAAAAGGAAAATAACCAACAAAACTCAATTCCACCAATAAATATGTCAATCTTATTATTTGATTTATGATGCTTTTTATTTGGTTTGAATTGCTATTAATATTTTTTGGATTTGTATTAAATTAATTTATTTTAAATTGAATTGGATGTAATTATTTCGGGATTTATAATAATTATAAATATTTGGATATTAATTTGAATTTTTAAATCTTGTGGTAGATTGTTGGAAATATAAGTTTTGGAACCTAAAAAAAACAATAAATAAAATCAAGTTTTATTTCAATCTTAAGCTAGTGACAAATAACCCCCTATGTGGTTTGCCAAATAGGTAAATTACCCATGTAGTTTACAAAATAGACAGTTTACTCACTCCGGTTTGAAAATAGATATTTTACCCCTCGTGGTTTGTGAAAATAGACATTTTACCCCTTATAGTTTGTGAATATTTGTGAAATACACCATACACATAGATGGTAAATTGTCTATTTTGTATAACCACAATAGGGTAAAAATGCATATTTTCACAAATCACAGGGGGGTAAAATGCATATTTTCAAATCACACGGGGGAAACTGTCTATTTTGAAACCACTGAGGGTAAAATGTCTATTTTAAAACCACAGGGGAGTAATCCGCCTATTTGGAAAATCATAGGGGAATAATCCGTCAAAAACCCTTTCAAACCGATCATCCTCAATCAATTTCTCAATAAATTTTTTTAATACCCTTACCATTGTTCTTAATGTTTGGGACTGTTGTCTTTTACACAGTTATACATTTGTTTTACACATTGACTTTTGGATTATTTGCTCATTGAAATTGCAACACACTTTATTTTATGTTATACTTAAAAAATACCATTGCATAGATAGTGTAAAAAAATGCTCCTACTCGCATTTTAAAAATTTAACCATAGAAAAAACTATCACATTATTAGCTCATACTTCTTCATTTCTCCAAGCTATATCACTTTTAATTACAAAATTGTTATCTTAAATTTTCTATCCTAATAACAACCTGATAATAATAATAATAATAATGATAATAACAATTAAAGAGGCTAATTAAGTTAGGATAATAGCACTTAAAAGATTAGATGACGATTTATGTAAAAAAAAAAAAAAAATTCCGGCATGGCAACTAAAAATAATCTTATAAATTATAATTGAAAATAATCTACACTTGTAGGATACATGTTACACCACCTTCGTATTGAAAAGAGTCATGTCCAAATTAAAGTTATTAATAGTGATTAGGCTCAATTAAAATAGAAGTTTTGAGATTGTAATTGACATAATTAATTGCCCAAGAATATCAATTGTTAGTAAAGAGAATTTCATCTTCAGTTTTAATTATTGTTATAATTTTCTTTCTAATTTTTGTTGTCTAGCGTAAACATTTTCTTAACTTTTTAGTTCATTATATCAAAAGGTATTATATATTAATTAATATTTTTTAATTATTTGTATCAAAAGGTATTATATGTTAATTAATATCAATATATAAGTGCACAATTAATTGGAGGAGTGAAAAATGAAAGTTATGATAATGTGAGGGACACAATCAATTGCGTAATTAATTGAAATTAGAATTTAAATGGGATAAAGATGAAGAATTATAAACAATGTGATGTCTTTTGATTGTATGGATGAAAGGGCATTTTATCTTTTCATAATTGAAAAATAATGATGTAGATTTTATATGTATATAGATAATTATAGTTCACAGGGTTAATAACATAAAACCTCCATGAGTTATAGTAAATATGCACGAAATCCCCAATGTGTTAACAAAATAGGCAAAAAGACCCATTTGTTTTATTAAACTCGGCATAAAACCCCAGTGTTATAAAAAAAAGCAAGAAACCTTGCATGAAACCCCTTTGTTAAACAAAATAGACAAAAAAAACCCCTCTATTTTCTTAAATCCTGCACAAACCCCGTCGATTTTACAAATAAATAGATTTTGTTTAATATCCTTAAAATTATATGCAAGTTTTATGAAAACAAGTTCATAAACGTTCATATATATTATATATTTGTTTATATATACCTTAGTTTTGTTTATATATATTTTTATTATTGTGAAAATATATTTTATGATTTTTTGAACACGCGCATGTTTTTTATATGCAATTATTGTTTAATCAATCTATCCACACTTGAAAAAAAAGAATTTGAATTGATCAATAAACATGGATACATTAAAAGAAAAATTCAGAATATTATTTACAATCTGTTTTAAAATTGCACAATAAAAATTATTCACTTTAAAATTCTAAATATTGTTTGTTTTATAATTAAAAGAACAAATCATCACAGAAAAAAAAAAATAATGTAGATGCATAAAAATTAGAGAGCATATTGAACAATCGATATTATTTTGTGCATGATTTACGAAATATAGAGGCTTGTTTCCTATTTTGTTTAACACGCGGGGTTGTGTAAAGTTTCAATAAAAATAGGGTTTTTTTTTTGCCTTTTTTTATAACACGTGAGTTTTTATGTCGAGACTAAAAAAATATAGTGTTTTTCTTTTTACATATTTTATTAAGATCGAGGAGTTTGTTGCATATTTACTATAATACGGGTATGTTTTATGCTTTTTACCCAATTTTACAATCGAACTTTTGGCGTCATTGTGATCTGTTTTGTGACGTATAAAATATTAAGTGCACACACATGATGATATTGTTACATACATCCCTTCTTACGTTGTTGTTTCATTCTCTCAACAGACGATTTCCCCACATTTTCAGATCTCGCCAACCTCGTCATTTCTTCTTCATTCCGTACATAATAATGGCGGTGGTGTCACCATTAGCGAAGTATAAGCTCGTGTTTCTGGGCGATCAATCCGTCGGCAAAACCAGTATCATCACACGCTTCATGTACGACAAATTCGACACCACCTATCAGGTCTGCCTTTCTATTTTTTATGCCTCAATTCTTTTACATGCTTCCGATTCTCGTTTTCTTAAGCCAAATGTTCCAGATTGTTAAATTAGTGTTGTAAGATGATTTTTATGATTATTCGAAGGGGAATCGTTCCTGATTAAGAAAAAGATATCGGACTTTAATTTTGTGCCTAATAATACGTGGTTTATTGGTTAACAAGGACTTTCCCTTTGAAACTCTCTCTCATATATACTAGCAAAAGACGCACACGTTGCGCGTGTGTAACGTAATATATAATGCACACGTATTGATACGTGTAATAAGATAAATGGGATATATACATTGATTAATATTACAATTCAAAAGATACATCAAAGAACCACAACAAACCATTGAAGGGGGTAGTTTGGTAACTTCAAATTTGCCATACCAAGGTAGTTAGTATAGGGGGCTTAGACATTATAATATAGTAAGATATATAATTTCACGAAATTTCAGAGTAATATATACATATATTTATCTTCTAATGCAATATACAAAAACAAAACATTTGTTTATTACAATCCCCAACAATTTCAATCCTTGGTGTTCATGATTTTAAAATCATCTGCATTGCAGGCTACTATCGGCATTGATTTCTTGTCCAAAACGATGTACCTTGAAGATCGAACAGTTCGATTGCAGCTCTGGTAACACTTTTTCCATAATTTTGATCAAGCTAAAATTGTTGCATCTATAAAATTTTATGTCGTTTAAAAATATGTTCAAGGTCTTGAAAGTATCTACATTGTACCACGCATCATTATTCTGTGTATACCGCTGGTCCAAGTTCTGGATGCTAACTTATTTCACTTCTTTACAACATATTTCTTTTCTTATGATAACAGGGATACTGCTGGTCAAGAGAGATTTAGGAGTCTGATTCCAAGCTACATCAGAGATTCTTCAGTAGCAGTGATTGTCTATGATGTAGCTAGTAAGTTATTTTAGTTGCTATGCCTGGTGATGTGATTGCCCCTCCTGTTCATCCATAACCAATGCTATCCATCTGGAAATTCAAAATTTTCTTCCCAACACTCAGATGCATGCAAGTGGTAATCTTATTGATTTTAATACAGTATCTATTTTTGCAGACCGACAGTCATTTCTGAATACATCTAAGTGGATTGAGGAGGTGCGAACAGAACGTGGTAGTGATGTCATTATTGTTCTCGTAGGGAATAAAACTGATCTTGTTGACAAAAGGTTTGGAAGTAAATGTAACTTATTTGTTATCTACCAGTTATTAGTACTTTGATGATACTTTTCTTATTGTGTATAAAAAGACAAGTGTCAATTGAAGAAGGAGATGGAAAGGCTCGTGAAGTTGGTATCATGTTTGTAGAAACTAGTGCTAAAGCTGGTTTTAACATAAAGGTAAAGAATTTTACATTCTGATACTTTCTTGAGCAGTTTATTTTCACACATCATTTCAAATAGGAATCCCAAATCTTTTTGGGAGATGGAGAGCAAGGTGACAAATATTTCCATACAAAATGACTAAGTAAGTTATCGGGTTCGAGAATATCGTATTTATTTTTCCTCAGGGACAGCTACCCTGAAAGCACTTCTACGCCTAAATATCTCCTTCATTGCCATCTAGTTTTAAACAGATCCCTTGATCATATGATAATATTTATTTCGTGATCAAAATTTTTTTTTGGCTTGATGTAAGTTGTGGTTCTTTTGGTATATGATTGTTGATTCAAGTTGTACTGCAGCCTTTGTTCAGGAAAATAGCCGCGGCACTACCAGGAATGGAAACTCTTTCCTCAACAAAACAGGAAGACATGGTTGATGTGAATTTAAAGCCCACCACCTACACATCACATGCAGAGCAACATCAAGGAGGAGGCTGTGCATGCTAGAAAATATGCTCGGTTCGAGTCACATCGATTGGAGGTGCATTTGGAAATAAATAAAAAGAAAAAAGTGGCAGACAAGATTGTTTGAGACTTACAGGGAAAATCAGAACATGGGAATTTTTCAGTATGTTACCGAATCTTTTGCTAACACGGTATCAAGCTAACAATCATTGTGGATGGGGATAGTTCACTAGTTCCAAACCCTCTTATTATCTCTTGTTCTTTTTCAACCTTTTTTATAGTAGGATAAGACTAATTCCGTAATTTCCTTCAAGGAACTCGAACTCATTAGCATTGAGGTTGCAGGATCGCAACTGTCATTTTATATATATGTGTATATATATTCACACTTAACACACCTGAACCTAGGTCGTAAAAAGCTGACTGGATTGTTTGGTTGGTTAAACGAATATCGGACCTTTGCCTTAGGACGAAAAATTTGATGCTACCTCGGGACAGTAACCTGAGGTATATACAGCATTTATGTAGATTATTCTGCATTATAATACCTCTAAGGGCATCAAACTAACTCCTTTGGGCAAGGGTTAGTGCATAACACGAGTTACTTGCACCAATAATTTCATATCTAAATGACATTGGAAACAGTCGAGCGAAATTTTAGATGCATATTTTGATATGCTGGCGTGAGAAATTATGTTATGGGTGGCTGGGCTGGGCGCCAGCCACACATATAAATCACACCGTATATTTAGCAACTATTCAATACCTAACACAAAAACTATATGTTAAAGAAAAATACTAAGAATAACAGAGAATTTGAAATGCAATAAACAAGTTAAGGCGTGCTATAGCTTCTCATTCAAACCCAAATATCAAATTCTGATCCAACCCCTTCCCCATGTGCTGGTCAAGATTTCAAATACTACTAATGCACAACCCAGCCTGAAACTGCAACAATAGAAAGAAGATATGAAATTTGATATCAGAGAGAACTTGACACATACAGACACACACACGCTAAGTCACATAAGTCGATGACCAGGCGGATACGGATGAGCGAGTGCGCCAATTTTCGAAAAATTTGAGTGTAGGTGTGCCTATTAAAAAAATATATATATATACACACACACGTTGATGAAATGCGCTTTAACATATATAATATACATCATAACAAACTTACATCTTTATTATATTATTTACTAATTTATAATATGAAGTTCTTAACAACTTTAGCGTTTGCAGCTTTACATTCTTAAAGAACATTAAAATTAGATCTTACTATATCATCTAACATTTGCAGCTTTATAAAATATTATAGCCAGTGATAACAATGTAATTCAAGTCTTGTATTTGATCGCTCTTCTAGTAAGAATTCTCCAAAAAATATATTTTAGAGAATGTAAAATGAAAATGAAAATGAAGTATTAATATTTTGTATTATTTTAAGACATAAAATAAAGAATTTGAAAAATGAAACCAAATTTTGTATTTCAACATGTTTGGAATAATATGAATTTATTAAGAATGACTCGTATTATTTCAGGAGAATTATATTATTACCTTATGAAATGACTAATATAACATTTAAATTAACTCAATAAAAATTAAAAGTTCTATTTATAACGTTCATTCTATTAATTTTCATGCAAAATACTAAGATATCAAAATTATTATTATTTCCTCAGTAAAAATGTTGCACAGATTTTTCATACTTTATTTTATTACATATTTTAATCTTTCATATGTTATTATATCTTTTCATAAATTCATTACAGAATAGTGAAGATTACTATCCAGTTACCATATAATATAATTTTTTTACCAACCCGAAGTACCTACAAATCATGAAAATTTATCTGAACCCAAAATCGAAGAATTTTTTTTATATAATTACAAAAATAAAAAAAATCGAAGAATTAAGAAGGATTAACAAAATTTAGTAAACTTAGTGCGCGACTTAGTATATCTTAGTGAGCGAATTAGAAATTCTTAATTCGGCTTAATGCGACACACACTCACTTTGTCAATTCGTGGCAGGAGAGCCAGTGCGTGGAGGGTGTAGAAGGATTATGTGACTTAGTACACACGACTATGTTAAAATAGCTTAATTTTAAACACCACAAAAAGTTCAAAGTTCTGCGTCATTCATCCTCAACATAATAGGTCAAAATCAGGAGGGACAAAAAACTGTTAACCATTCGTGTCAAGATTGGGAAGTGAGGTACTTTATATTGCAACACAATGTATCACCGTTGTGTATTCTCCAAACATTGTTCACCATTTCCTCAAGCATAATCCAATATTTGATAGCGGATTAAGAAAACATAGAGCCCGGCAAACTATACAAATCTAGTCAAAAGTTCTAAACCCATCATTACCAAAACTGTAGCCGCATCAAATGAAAATGCTTTCTTCGACTCCTAAACACCATCTCATCTGCGCAAATTACTTTCTATTTTCCTACTGCTGCCAGCCGTACTGCTGGTTTCTGTTTCCCCCCGTTGGATTTGCACCTCTGCCACCTGAAACTCCATATTGACCACTCTGTGGATAATTAGAGGGAGCTCCGTATCCGCCTGAAGTTCCTTGAGGGCCGTTAGGAGGAGCACTATTTCCAGGATATGGGGGTCCTCGTCCTTGAGGGGGATATGACCCACTGTTATATGCACCACCCTGCCCTCCACGATCTTGGTAATACGAGTCAGTGACCCCACTTTGGGGGTATCTATTAGGTCCACCGGGTGGCCCACGAGGCTTTCCATACTGATTATGACTAGGAACAGCTGACAGAGGAGGCTGAGAATTGTTCATTGGATGACCAGGTCCGGCCCAGTGTTGAGCATTAGATTGTCCAGCCTGTTGGATAGGAGGCAAGCGAGCGTGCTGTTGTGGATGCTGTAACTTCTGTCTTTTGGCAATTTCTTCATTTTGTCGCTGCTGCTGCCTTTTTTTCTTCGTCTGGAACTCGTGCGAGGAATCATATTTTGGCAAACTGTCTTATAAGGCATTAGCATGAGAAAAACATTGTACACACTCGTGCACATTAGGAAGAAAATTAGAGTGGCACTGTAGTATATCAGAGGCTATCGAATATACCTTTTGGATCACAAGGTAACGGATCAGTCCAAAAATATTCAGCATCTAGAGCATCCTTTGCTGATATTCTCTTTAAAAATTAAGATTTAAGATATTAAACATGAAATCAGTGAAATATATAAATGTTGTAAAGTAGCGATCAATAATTTGAACATCGTGTGACATGATTGAATAAAGAAACTTAACACTATCACGAACTTTTTTTTATCATGCCACAAATGGATTTGACAAATGATTAACACAATTGTAAATAAAATGATAAAGTTTTGAAATTAACTATATGTTTGATACTCCTTTTAGTATCTCTTGAAAACTTTTTAGATCTTTAAAATCAACCAGGAAAATATCTTTGGAAATAAAAAGCAACATGACTATCCATATAATAAGTTCAAGAAAGTATGTTAGAAATTTTCGTCGTATACTTCTTAGACATAAAATAACTATTCCTGAGTTTGGTTTCATTTCCTACTCACCAAATGTAGTCCACAGAATTTTGGCATGTATCACCTTCTACTACATAGGCAGTAATGTGCATCTCCCTGCTCTTAGTCATTGAGGTATATTTAAGGGTGTAAACGAATTGAATATGTTCACCAACTTTTCGAGCCGGCTCGAAAAATATTTGATTCGTATTCAAAATTCTCGAATTCGAGCCGAACTCGAACATGTTCAAATTATTTTTCGAGCCGAGCTCGAGCCCAAGTTACTTGTTCGATAGTTCGCGAGCCACTCACGAACTTTAATATTTTATTAATATAATATAATTATATATTAAATAAATAAATTTGGAACCTTTAAGGTATTTATTTTCCAGCAATAGTTCGAATAGCTCGCGAACATGTTCGATTTTTTCGAGCCGGACTCGCACTCGAACTTGAACTTTGATTCAAGCCAAAATTTTAAAACCATTCGAATTTCAAAACTAACTCGAGCTCGAATATAACTATGGTGCAAAGGTCAGTAGCAAAGGAGCTGAAGTCAAAAGCGACATGGGGTGAAGCACGGTCACCAAAAGCTAATCGGGCGATTCTTGTTGTGGAGGTCGGGTAGGACTCCTTTGGGGTTCACTATTTTACTTAATGTCCTCAAGTTCTTAGATAAGAGGATGCCTTTGCCAAGACTGAAACTCCAACTCCTGACTAAAAACTGGCTGGAAATGTTGGTCAAGACCACCCGTGGGTTTGGGTTTCATTTCCAACTCGCTTGATGAAAGCAACAGAATTTTTCGAGCCGAGCTCGAGCCCAAGTTACATGTTCGATAGTTCGCGAGCCACTCACGAACTTTAATATTTTATTAATATAATATAATTATATATTAAATAAATAAATTTGGAACCTTTAAGGTATTTATTTTCCAGCAATAGTTCGAATAGCTCGCGAACATGTTCGATTTTTTCGAGCCGGACTCGCACTCGAACTTGAACTTTGATTCAAGCCAAAATTTTAAAACCATTCGAATTTCAAAACTAACTCGAGTTCGAATATAACTATGGTGCAAAGGTCAGTAGCAAAGGAGCTGAAGTCAAAAGCGACATGGGGTAAAGCACGGTCACCAAAAGCTAATTGGCTCGGGCGATTCTTGTTGTGGAGGTCGGGTAGGACTCCTTTGGGGTTCACTATTTTACTTAATGTCCTCAAGTTCTTAGATAAGAGGATGCCTTTGCCAAGACTGAAACTCCAACTCCTGACTAAAAACTGGCTGGAAATGTTGGTCAATACCACCCGTGAGTTTGGGTTTCATTTCCAACTTGCTTGATGAAAGCAACAGAATTTTTCGAGCCGAGCTCGAGCCCAAGTTACTTGTTCGATAGTTCGCGAGCCACTCACGAACTTTAATATTTTATTAATATAATATAATTATATATTAAATAAATAAATTTGGAACCTTTAAGGTATTTATTTTCCAGCAATAGTTCGAATAGCTCGCGAACATGTTCGATTTTTTCGAGCCGGACTCGCACTCGAACTTGAACTTTGATTCAAGCCAAAATTTTAAAACCATTCGAATTTCAAAACTAACTCGAGCTCGAATATAACTATGGTGCAAAGGTCAGTAGCAAAGGAGCTGAAGTCAAAAGCGACATGGGGTGAAGCACGGTCACCAAAAGCTAATTGGCTCGGGCGATTCTTGTTGTGGAGGTCGGGTAGGACTCCTTTGGGGTTCACTATTTTACTTAATGTCCTCAAGTTCTTAGATAAGAGGATGCCTTTGCCAAGACTGAAACTCCAACTCCTGACTAAAAACTGGCTGGAAATGTTGGTCAAGACCACCCGTGAGTTTGGGTTTCATTTCCAACTCGCTTGATGAAAGCAACAGAATTTTGGGACGTACAACCTTCTATTACATAGGTAACGTAACATGCATCACCCTGTTTTTTGATTCTTTGCTTTAGCAAAGCCTGCATTTCTCTTCCTCAGGACGGCATAAATAACTGTAATGGGCTCAACTGCAGGCCAGTTAGGGTTTTGAATGTCAGGTAACTATAAGGTTAGAGACTAGGAGATAACAGCTAGGTTAATTTAAATTACTGGGGATATTATATTTTATGGTCTTCAAGGGATCAAGCGTGTGCTAGCAGCAAGGGGGTTTTCCTCTTTTGTTAAGAGCTACTCCTCTTGGGCCATTGCTTATCAGTTCATGGGTTAACAAATGGATAGCGACAGTCAATAGAATTCCCATGATGACTGTAACACCCCAAAAATATTAATTACAAAATTGGACAAAAATAATTTGAAGCTATCTTCAATGCTACTAAAATAATCATCCAAAAAAAAAAAAAATAATAATATAATAATAAATTATGAATTTATGTTTAATTATATTCCATAATATTAACTAATAAAAGAAAATATTTAATTAAGAATTAGGTATACACTTGTCAATACAATTGCCCCAACACATGCCAACTCTTTAAAGCCTCAATACATGCAAAACCCCTATAAATACCCCCCCATTTCATCTGATTTAGCCCACAAAATCAAGAGCAAGTTTGAGAGTGAGAGTGTAGGAAATAGGGTGGAAATAGGGAAAATTATGAGGAAAATACCAAACCTCCTCCAAAAAATCCGAAAATTTCACACAACCTTCATTATACACCCAGAAAACATTTAGTATAGGAGGTGTTCAAAAATCAGTATCCAAATTCGTCCAGAAAATCAAAATCCCGAAGAACACTAAGCTGTCCAAAGCCCAGAAAACCCATTTCAAGGTATTGGTTTCAAGCTACGATTTCGTGCCTTTCTCAAACGAATTTAAACTTGTAGTCCAAATGAAAGTTGTTCAAAATATGTTAAAGTTTATGGGTATGTCGGCCGATCGCCCAAACGGCCGCCGTACGAACGAATTTCCGGCGACCAAAACACCTCATTAAACATTTCGAAAAAAAGAATTCTGGGCAAAATAGGTTTGGAATTTCAAAACGGTTTCTGAACAAAAGTTGTAGATCGAAACGAGGCGAGCATACTGTAAAATTTTCAGCCGCGCGTGGTGGCTGGAGCACGGCCACGCGCCGGCACGGTGGCGCGTGTAGCCCACGCGCCGACGAGTTTGGCAAATTTCCGGTCGCCGAACATTTATGGACTGATTTTAGGCATTTCTGGAAAGTTTCGTGAAGTTTCGACTTAAACTTGATTTTTAATGAATTTTTAAAGTCTTATTTAGAAATTACCCGGACAAGTTTTGTACAAAAAATGATTTGCAGAAGGTTCAACTACATATCTGGGTTTCTAAACACCAAAATTACTTATATTATGTTTATAGGACTTTATTTGACATCTGGGTTCAAAATCGAGCCAATCCAGTAAGACATCAAATAGTGAGGTGAGGTGTACTACCGAATTCTTGTTATATAGCCCTTTTGGCATTTGGCCTGGAATTTACAGTATCTTGTTATTCATTATCTCACCTTTTATATATTGTCATCATATTGTACATTATCTCGTTCCATTGGTCATCTTGATCTGCATGTTTATTTATCTTGAATGTTATCGATTACTAATCGATTCCTTTGATTGAACGAATCATTTGACTGAATGACTGAATGAATGGAGCCCTGGATATTTATCCACTGGACAACGCGGCTTCGGCCCGGAAAGTGAGTCCAATGAACAACGGATGACAGTCCGGGTATATGGTTCATCTGAACAACGCGCACCGTTTTACGGTCCGGAGAATGGTTCACTTGGCTCGTAAATGACTGAATGTACAGATCCTATCTGAATATGTGGGGAAAAGTGCTACGCCGAACTGTCCGGTGGGAGCCACCTCTTTAGCCCACGATATTCACTCTGAAATCCTAAATCATCACTGTTCATTATTGACAATTACTTGACTGCAAGATCTTTGTTACATGACATATCATATTGAGAAATTGCATTATTTGATAATTACAGATATAAAGCCATTGTTATTCCCTCACTAAGTCCTCAAAAAACGGTCCGGAGAATGGTTCACTTGGCTCGTAAATGACTGAATGTACAGATCCTATCTGAATATGTGGGGAAAAGTGCTACGCCGAACTGTCCGGTGGGAGCCACCTCTTTAGCCCACGATATTCACTCTGAAATCCTAAATCATCACTGTTCATTATTGACAATTACTTGACTGCAAGATCTTTGTTACATGACATATCATATTGATAAATTGCATTATTTGATAATTACAGATATAAAGCCATTGTTATTCCCTCACTAAGTCCTCAAAGACTTAACCTCTGTTTTCCTTGTAATTTATTGTGAGTTCCAGATACAGGAGTACCGGAGCCAGAACCGGAGGAAAATTAGGAAAATAGAAATGTTGGCTTACCGGGACTGTTATAGTATTTTCTCTTTTTTTAAGTGTCGGACTATTATAAGGAGTTTGTACTGGGATATATTTTGTTACTAATTAGAATGTATAAACGCTTCCGCTACTAAAAATGAATGTTTGACTAAACGCTTCCGCTATTTCCGAAAAGGTTTTGAAACCCTTGTACGTAATGTTCTTAGAGAATGTGGTACCGGATAAGGGATAAAGCAATTTGTGCCCGAGTCGGGTCCCACAATGACTGACAATCCTCATCAGTTCAAGGGTTGTGTCATGCAATTTTTTCTTGTTTTTATTGATAAGTCACAACTATATTTCTTAACCTAAACCTTAGTGGCTCGATTCTCATCTGTTATTCTGATTTTATTCTTGCAATTCAGTGATAAAATTATCGTGGTCACTACAGTCGTCCAACCAGTTGGATACTCCTTGACGATGATGACATCCACACGAGCAGAGAAAATCTCGAGGTTCTGGAAAAAATGGTGACTAGCTTGGATGAATGAGACAAAAGGACTCAAGGAAAATACAAGAATTTATACACAAATCCTTGGGATCGGTGAAATATTTCTTAATCTATACCTTATTTTTTCGGTTCTTCATGTATTGTTCTATTGAATCAAGCCCACACAGTGAGACACGGATGCAGGCAATTATATTAGAGGTTATTGGCCATCACACAATAAGACAAGTTAATAGTCAAGCAAATACCTTAGCCGGATCAAGAACCAGCATATTCTCCAATAACTCCAGAGCGTGACGGTCAAAACTGAAAAGAAGATGATCAACCAGCACACATATAATTATGCATAAAAGAAGCTATGTTCTTAATATGGTATTCTAGAGAATATTCTCAACTGTCTAAAAAGCTCTCGAATTCGCCTTTTCATTTGTCGTGCCGGCTTAAATTTGTTATACCAGGGAATCTTCGAAACACCAGGCCAATTCAACTCATCAGGGGTTCCACAAAGCTCGAATATCTTATTCAGTTGTTCAGGCTGTAATAAAATGTGAAAATGAAAGAAACGTTTGTAAGTGAGCAAGCATAATTAAGAAAAATAATCACATTTTCAATAAAATTTGAATTTAACACATCAATTTAAAAGACTAGTAGACGGAAACGATTCACGGACAGCACAAAGATTGCCTGATAAATTTTCAAACAGTAATTCTCTTCTCATCAAAGCAGTTCTGTTCAACTTGTCATTCAATTATTTCATAGGTTGAATGTAGAGCCAATCAAGAAACTGGAACTTGGCACCCATTGAAATGAGAGGACCATGTGTCAAACAGGAAGCAATTTGCCATCCACAGGCATCTAAATAATATGGTATGATTAAATTAAATAATTACTTGGAATAGGCCCTCATTGAGAAGCAGACAACATTTATTTTTCTGTTTTTCAGGTTAGAAACAATAACAACAAATTTCCACCAGAATATCCTTTCCATGACTATGTATAAGCTCTGTATTCATCACTCAGGAAGTTGCATAGGCTCCATCATTACGATCCCAACAAATATATCTAGCTCCTCCAAAATTAAGAAATTATAATCTGCCTCAATTTATGTTTTGAGATGCAGAACACTTGGTTCATTACTGGGGAGTGGGGACTGTAAAAAATCCTTAAACATCCGGATATTTTCTTAACAATATCAATTCAGGAAATTGTTTTCAAGAAGTGTAGAAAATTCCCCCCTTCTAGATTTCTTATTGGGCTGCAGATATTTCTTGATTATCATTATGAAGTGATCCACACGAAAAATTTAAGATGTATAGAGAGTATTAAACGGTAGATACAAAAAAAACTAAATGCAATTAGCAAAAACTATAGGAGAAACCAGGGAGCAAAACTATATATTTCATGAACGTGAAGCTCGCTATGAACGTGAAGCATTAAATAATATCTGTTACTGAAAGGCTAGTATTTATCACCAAATGGTTGCACTTGGAGGAATAATAGCGGATGAATGTCAATTATGATGGTTCTCGACTAACCTTCCGCAAGAACTTTGCTTCAACAAGAATCTCCCTTCAAGAATAACTTGAGGATTAAGCTTTACTAAATTAATGAAGACTATGACAAGTAAACTCAAAGTGCAAGAGACTCCCACAGGTTTATATCAAAACAAGCAAAAAAATCTTCTTTTACTTATCATCATACAAGAAAAAAATGCAGTATAAGCCTAACCTCATTCTTGCCAGGTAGAATAGGTTTTCCATACAAAAGCTCCGCAAAGATACAACCAACAGACCACATGTCAACTGCTGGACCATATTTTGTGGCTCCAAGAAGCAACTCTGGAGGTCTGCATATTGATTGACGTAAACGACACACAGGATATATAGGCCACTGGTAGAAACTAATTTCGAACTAATAATAAATTTACCTGTACCACAAAGTAATAACACGATTTGTCAGATTAGCATTGTGGTCATTGGAGAATGAACGCGCAAGTCCAAAATCTGCAAGCTTCAAATTTCCCTGGTTGTCAATGAGAAGATTGGAACCTGCATGGTCTACCCAGTAAATTTTTTCCAATTTCTACATATTAAAATTCACATATTGCATAACTAAATACAGGATAACCTTTGATGTCCCTGTGAAGCACTTGATTTACATGACAGTAATGAAGGCCCGTGAGCAGTTGCTTCATATAACACTGCAAACCAATATTCGAATAAGCTTTCCAGCTTCAAAAAATATAATCATAAATAATTCTTGCATGCAGGAAAGCTTACAGTACTTTTATTTGCTCAATTGAAAATCTCAATCCAGGACGATCGGCAAGGCCAGTCAAGTCATGGTCCATGTACTCAAATACCATGTAAATGCTTCCTTTATACTTATTACCATCTGCAATCCCAAAGAAGATGCATTCCTTAAGTTCAGACATCTAATGAGATGGATAAATATAAGAGAGAGAATTATATTACATACCAGGGTTTCCTTGCACAACCCCTTCACGCCCTTGATTTTGCATTTAGAGTACATAAAAGACATGATAAGACAAGTATAAAAACTCAAAAAGAAAGGAAATCTTTCCTAGATAGATAAAAAATACCCGGAGATGTCACTATCTCTTTCAATTTAATTACATTTTCATGCTCCAGCTTCTTTAGAATTTTAATTTCTCTGATGGCTGTAATAGGAAACTGCACAGAGAAGCAAACCTAAATATTATAGCACAACCAAATGTATCAATGATATGGCAAAAATAATTGCTGAAGAGAATAGCAGTACCCCTTCCTTTTCATTATCCATGCGAATCTTTTTTAAAGCAACAATTTCTCCAGTATCCTTCTCTCTAGCCATGTATACTTGTCTGGAAACAAAAAAGAAAAAGTAAGCGCAAGAAGCTTGAACTGTAATAAGGGTCTTTCTTCACAGTAGAAAACACACAATCATGGAGGTTCTCTCAATAAGCAAATAAACTCGTTGGCATCGGATCATAACAGTTTATGTTCAGCTAGGACTTCTGTGCAACGAGTAAGTTTGGATTGTAGTAATTCTTATTTCAGTGTGGGCCATAAACTTAGTGTTTCAAATGGCGCTGGACAAGGCCATCCTATCCAATCTAAACCGTAAATGCATATATCATGGATCATAACATCAATTAACATATTATTATTCGTTATGGATGCTTATCCACAGATCACATGGCATGCAATTCATACTAGAAGCAGATATAATTGTTTTCATTGGAGAACATTTTGACGCTGAGGATGCCGACGAAATAAGGGAGCAAACATAAGTTTGCTCTTAAAGGCTCTTTTTTCTTCTTTCATGGGACAAAACAGAAATAAACGATTCTCAGGGCAATTAGAATGAGCATTGACTCTCTTTTTTCCACTCTCAACAGGTTCTACATTGCTTTGAGACCTTATCTTTGCAGGTGCTTTTTCGACTATGTCATTCTTCAAATATATTTGATACGACTCTTGATCATTCTGTAGTAGGATTAGGGAACAAATAAAAATAATCTATAATGGTTAATATAGAAATTCTAGTTTTGTAAATTAAATTAGTGTAAACACAGCAATTGGATGGCCACCCGGAAAGCTTTGAGTTAGCTAGTTCCCAGTGAATAATGCAATACTGGCCTCGCCACACATGCACTGGTGCGAGCTGGCTTTTATCCAACCAGCCTTGGGAAGACAACCGTGGTGGTATCACACAAACAGGAGGTAATTGGGTGACAACGATGTCGATTGCAATGTCTCTTTGGAGAATTCTCATACTTTAAACCTAGCTAAGGTGGAAGAGCAAGAGATCATAAACCCACAAGCAGGAAACACAATCCATCTGGATAAGCTCCCATGAAGATCCATTAGAATCACAAAAATCACAGACAGGGTTTCATCCAACCAACCCCCAGACCGAACACCAAAATAAACATGAAATTGTCAACTGCATCCAAGTAAAGTTATTTAAACCAAAGAGAAATAAAGAAGATGGAAGTTGGGAAAAATACACAGCACTAAACACCTAAGAACAAACAATAAAAGCAATGGCCGACTAATTACTCGAAAAAAAATTCAGATTTTTCAAGATTAACTAATACATAAAAAAAGAAGTAAATCTGAAAAATAAAAAAATGAAGTCTTACCCGTAGGTTCCTTCCCCAATCTGCTCAAGTTTCTCGAAACATTCGACGCTTCGAGAACCCCATGACGGCGAATCCTCCACGTTAAGCTGATTATTTGTTGCCGCCGCCATTACATTACAATATGAACACAATATCTCGCCTCTTTCTATATATCAAAGGTTCGAACTCAGGGTGGCCAGCGTAGGGGCAGGGCTTCGACTCTTGGGGTCCGTTTTGAAATTATTGTGAAATTGGTGGGTGGAGATGTTATAATAATACAAGTTATTGAGGAATTTTGATGGCGATTCGATTCCAAGTCAAGTGCTAGACCGGATTGGACCGATTGATCCAACCAATCCCGGAGCGAAACTAGTTGGAACAATCTGGTTCTTAACCGGATTCCATGGCTAAGGCTAGGCCATGGAACCAATCCGATCGGGTGGTCTGGATCGGAAACCCCGGATCGGTTCGTAATTGGACTGGTTACAATAGGTCCGACAACTTTAAAAAAATAATTTTTTTTTTGAATTTAGATTTGTTTTTTTAAATTTTTAAATATCTTATTCAAATAATACATTAATTGTGATTGAAAATACATACTTTATTAAATATGAAAATTTGAGGTAAAATCTACGGCATTTGAAATTAGTAAAAAAAATTACATTATTAATCATAATTGATTAATATAGTCATCGCAAATTCTTCTTCATCTTCGGAACTTTGGTTGCCGAACTTGTCGACTCCTCCTTCTCTGTTATTCTTTCGTTCAGCATCAAACCAATCTTTGAGCAATGTAAGCATGCATAATGAATCTGCATTAAGAGAAGTTCTATGTTCTTCAATGATTCCGCCACAAATTGAGAAGGCCGACTCCGATGCGACACTGGATGTTTGAACCCCAAATACGTCTCTAGCCATTTTGTCTAAAATATGATATTGACTAGCATTTACCTTCCATCACTCTAGTACGTCGAAATTTTCATATGTTACGAACATTTGACCCAAGAAGAACTGTAACTCGTTCGACGTGGTAGATGCCACTCCGCTTCTTCTCAGCTTCTTTCTGCAAAGACTCCTCAGTAAATTAATACGTTTACTTCTTGGCTGGGTAGTGTCTTCTTCCTCCTATCCTCTCCGTGATAATGATCAGTGTTCTTGTTCAGTATGATACAAAACAAATATATTTTGGAGAGAATGTTTGACTGACGTCTTCTGATAGTCAACGTCATTCTTCAAAAAATTAGAGTAATATTAAAAAAAGTATCAAATGCGTCGATGCATTGACTAGGATCTAAAAGTGTAGATATACAGTTGACATGTGGTATATTTTCCCAATATTTTTAAATTTTGCCTCCATAAGATGAACAAATTGTGCCAAATCATAATGATCTCTACATTTAATAAATTTACAAAATATATTAAATACAAGGGGAATAAAATAATGAGAAGTATGAAAAGAAATACTGGAAAAACGATCGGTTGCTTCTTTACAAGTAGATAACAAAGTATTACATTGAGTAACAAAAAGCTAATCATAAAGACACAATAAATAACTATCATCACTGTCAGACATTTGATAATTATTGTAGAAAGAAGTTAAAACATCCTGATAAGGTAACATATATTATAACATGCGATGCAAAGAATTCCATCGAGTTTCTATGAGTGGTGGGAAAAGAATATACCTAAGATTTTGACTTACACTAGTATGTTTCCAATCAAACTTAATTCGTGATTGTCGTATCCATTGACAAACGGAACCATAATAGGTAACATTCGGTTCCGTTGGAACCGAAACCGCTTGTTCTGCGGTTTCGATCCAATGGAACCAATCGATCCGGGATTACCCTGGATCGGATACCGGTTCGGGACCGGATTAACGGGTTCCAATTCCGAACCGGTTCCGACAGGTTCGGTTCTGGATCCGATTAATCCAGTCCGATAAACACCATGAATTCCAAGGGATGGAATCAAACAATATTTTTTACAATAAATAATAATAACTCTATAATAATTTTATTTGAGGTGTATATATAATATAATAATATAATATAATGAAATTATACGATATATATATTTTGTTTTGATTGTTTTTCAACAGAATATGATTTGATTGCCCAAATGTTTAACAAAATTAATTCATCACTTCGTATTCAGTATTTTGAAATCACATTCAAACATACAGAAGAAATTTTTACAATAATAAAATATTTAGTGAATTCTAATAATATTTTGGGGATTTTATCATTCAAGTTGGATTCAAAGGATGGTGATAGTGGAGTAAAAGATGTAAAAAACAGCTTCAGAGGAGATTGCAACCCCATTTCGCATTGGTGATTTACACTGTGGATTGTCATTGAAGGACTCATTAGCTGCTGTGCTTATCGCAACTCAAGCTGCACCTCGCATTCATCAATTCTATAAAGTACAGTAATTTCAGAGAAAGCAACTAAAAGAAAGTGCTGACGTTTTATGGATTCCGATTTTCGGCTTTAGAAAGAATAGGAAGAGGATTTTGTTCAACGTCGGTGAATTTGGAGTGTTAAACGAGCACAACCTTCCATTTGTAGATCGAAATAGCAACAAGGCAGGGCAGCAACATGTTGGAATGTGGATATAACTTAGCAACCAAGATTGAATTCTACAATTGGGTGCCGACTTTGAAGTCCACAAAGTTGTCCAGGTCTGAACATGCCAAATTGTTATCATTTCACACCATGATTTGTCATGATTTTCCACCAAGAATTTTCTTGGTTTCACACTATGTTTTTCACCTATAAATAGGCAAAGAGATTTTCTCATTTGTATCACAACACAGTCAAAAGTTTAATAAGCTTTGAGAGAGAGCAAATTGTGATTGATAGAATTTGAGTTGAGCAAGTTTGCTCCTTCTCCGAGAGTTGTGAGTTTGTACTCCTCTTGTAACCCATTCATATTTGATATAGTGAAGTGTTTGTGCTCCGTGGACATAGGCGAGTTTTGCCAAACCACGTAAATCTTCTTTGTATCTATATTTTTGTGTGTGCGTTGTTTTTCCTGTCCCTTATAGCTCCTGCAACTTCTGCAAGAACATGGCAATAGTCATTGTTCCCAACAACTGGTATCAGAGCCATTGCCATTTTGTTGGGTAGAGCTTTGGTGTGGTAAGAGAATACGTATTGACTAAGGAGGTTCTGTCTAGGCAAATCGGTATTTAAGTGGGACTAGTGTGACCCCACCAATTTTCCTTGGAATCTTGAAGTTCTGTCTAGGAAAGATCGAGATTCTTTCTTTCCTGAGAGCTTACTTAGTGTGTACTATTCAGGTATTTCATCAAAGTATCGGGAGCAATGCCGCAGATGAAGGGAAACTAAACACGAAAAGTTCAATGGTGCAGATTTTGGATTCTAGAAATGCAAATAGAGGGACTATTTGTATCAGAAAAATTTGTATCAGCCTCTCGAAGAAAATAAACCAGAAACAATGTTTGATCAAGATTGGAAAATCCTAGACATATATGCTCTTGGAGTTATCCGATTGGCATTATCCCGCAATGTTGCTTTCAATATTGCGAAAGAAAAGACCACAATAGGTCTTATGAAGGCTCTCACTAGTATGTACGAAAAAGCCACCAGCCTCAAATAAAGAGTGCACCTACCGATGATGGAAGGTGCATCATCGGTGGCTCAACATCTCAATGAGCTTAATACAATCACAACCCAACTGAGTTCGGTTGAAATTGTATTCGATGATGAAGTACGAGCATTGATACTATTTTCTTCTCTACCAGAAAGTTGAAATGCTACAATCACAACAGTGAGTAGCTAGTCGGGAAGCAATAAGTTAAAATTTGACGATGTTCGTGATCTAGTCCTTAGCGAAGAAATCCGAAGGAGAGAGTCAAGAGAGACGACTTCCTCTTCAGTTTTGTCTACTGAATCAAGAGGAAGAATCAGGGGAATTGGACGCGGCAGATCAAACCACCGAGGAAGATCAAAGGACAGGAGGTCCAAATCCAGGAAACCTCATAATTCCCAAAACTCAAAGACTATTGAGTGTTGGAAATGTGGAAAAATCGGGCATTATAAAAATCAATTTAAAGAGGAGAAGACAGAAGCAAATGCTACTACAACCTCAGTACAAGATGATGCATTGATATGTTCCTTGAAGAGCAAAAATGAATAATGAGTGTTAGATTCTGGAGCATCGTTTCATGCGACTTCACATAAAGAGCTCTTGGACAAAATGTTCCAAAAATCTTGGCGAAGTATATCTTGGTGATGACCAACCTTGTGACATTGTTGGTAAATGTGTAGTGAGATTAAGTTAAACGGGTCTACATGAGAGCTAAAGGATGTTAGACATGTTCCTAACCTGAGAAAAAAACTTAATCTCAGTAGGACAGTTGGTCAGTGAAGGCTATACCACGACCTTTCATACTGATGAATGAAAAATTTCAAAAGGTGCAATGACAGTTGAACGAGGCAAACAGAGTGGTACTCTTTACATGACACCAAGCGATTGTTGCTCAATTGTAGTTGCAGCTAGCAACGAAAATGTCAGCTTGTGGCACCAGAGACTCGGTCACATGAGTGAGAAATGAATGAAGATTATGCATTCCAAGGGAAACTACAAGACCTCCGATTAGAAATTCACATGTGTGAAGATTGAATATATGGCAAACCAGAGAGGGTCAGTTTTCAGACAAGTGGCAGAACACTGAAGAATGAAAGGGTGGAACTCGTTCACTCTGATGTTTGGGGACCAATGACTATCTGGTCTATTGGTGGAAATATTATTTCGTGACATTTCTCGATGATCACACTCGGAAGGTATGGATTTACTTTCTAAGGCAGAAGTCCGCAGTATTTGATACTTTCAACAGATGGAAAGCTATGATTGAAAATGGGACAAGTCTTAAGATCAAATGTCTTAGACGACAATGGTGGTGAATACAAATACACCAGATTCATGAAATTCTGCTTTGAGCACAGGATCCGAATGGAGAGAACCGTGCCAAGTACGCCTCAACACAATGGTGTAGCTGAGCGTATGAACCAAACGTTGACTGAATGAGCCCGAAGTATGCGTATGAAGTCAGGTCTACAAAAGCAGTTCTGGGCAGAAGCAATCAACACAACAACGTACTTGATCAACTGAGGGCCATCAGTTCCATTAGAGCACATGATACCCAAAGAAGTATGGAGTGGAAAAGAAGTAAAACTCTCACACCTTAAAGTCTTCAGTTTTGTTGTATATGTACATATCAGTGATCAAAGCAGGAGTAAGCTTGATCCCAAATCCCAGAAATGTAACTTCATCGGTTATGGCGATGATGAGAACATGAAGATAATCCACAACATGGATGTTATCTTCAACGAAATGGTGATGAGAACATGAAGATAATCCACAACGGATGTTATCTTCAACGAAATGGTGATGCGAACATGAAGATAATCCACAACAGGATGTTATCTTCAACAAAATGGTTATGTAGACAGACACACAACGAGCACTCGTGAGTCAACGAGTGATCATGTCTATGTTGAGCAGGATGACGTGCAAGACAACAGTACAACACCACATGAAGATGTGATTTTAGATCAAGAGGAACTTGAAGCGCAGAGTAGTGGAGAGCAGTCTGCTGAACCGTAGGTTCAGAGTCCTCATGCATAGGGATGGCAATGGGGCGGGTCCAGACCCGGACCCGCATTGAACCTGCCCCGCCGGGCTGGGTCTGGACCCGCTTCAACCTGGTTTGGAAGCGGGGCGGGGCGGGTCCTGGGATTGGCTGAACCAGCCCCGGACCCGCCCCGCTATACATTTTTAATTTTTTTGTAAAAAAATTTAATATTGAATATACATTTCACTTCTTTGATTGAACAATAAAGTGTCATTATTTAATTTTATATCAAAATTCAAGTGTTCATGTTAAAGAAGTTGGACATTTTGAAGAGAATGATAGCAAATTAATAAATATTTGGTTGCTTAAATATAGTTTTGCAATACTTATTATAAATATTTACTATAGAAAAACATGAAATTCAATAACAAAACTCAATTTTTGTGTTTCAAAATTGATTTCTAGCTAAAATTTAAAAAAACAAATAAAAAAAATTTGGAACCGGAGCGGGGCGGGTCCTGGGATTGGCCAAACACGTTTCAAACCCGCCCCGTTATCATCCCTACTCATGCACTGAGAAGATCATCTCGGCCTCATATACCAAACAAAATGTATATGAATTATCTATTTCTTATAGATAGTGGAGAGCCTGAATGCTACGAGGAAGCGTTGAGTTTTAAACGCATGGTTGAGTTTAATGCTTAATTTATCCCCGTATTAGTTTTGAGTTTTGATGATCAACAAAACTTGTGTTTGTTAAACTAATGTGTCTACTTAGTGTGCAGATTTATTGGTTGGAAAGTGGATTGATTGAAGAAAATCAAGTGTGCAAATTCTGGTCTGGATCGCCCCAGGCGATGGCAGCCAGGAAGGCATCACCGAGCACATCGACAGAGGCAACGCCGAGGCTCGCGCGCAGGGGGAGTTCGCCCGAGGCGATGGCCTGATTGCCTGAGGCGATGGACTGAACGCCTGAGGTGATCGATGCTTCGCCTGAGGCGATGGAAGATTTTGAACGGCTGAGGCTACGGCATTAATTTATGAATTGATCGCCTGAGGCGACCGATACATCGCCTGAGGCAATGCGTGCATTATGGTGACCGTTGGGGCGAGGCGATGGTGATCGCCTGAGGCGATGTCCGAGGCGATCGAGGATTGATTCAAGCCTTGAGTGTAGCAACGGCTAGTAGGAGCCTTGGGGGCTTCCTATACTATAAATATGGATGCTTTGGAGCATTTTGAAGATAAGAAACAAGCCTACAAACTTCAAGCAAGCTTTGCTTATTCAAATTTCATCTAGCATTGCAATCTCCATACATTTGTGTTGTATTGGAGTTTGTGATTCATTTCTTTTGAGAGAGTCTTGTTTTCTTCGTGTTGTTACACCGTGAAGGTGTTGTTGATTTATTGTAAGGTCCTCCAACACCGACGCAAGTTGGAAATTGTAAAGTCATCAACAAGTAAAGTTGGTGCATGTGTTGTGGCTATCCTTGGAGCCCTTAAGGCCAAGAAGACTCGTGAAGAGTGTTGGTAACTCGGGAAGAGTTTTGTGTGGCTATCCTTGGTGCCCTTAAGGCCAAGAAGACTCGTGAAGAGTGTTGTGCTCGTGAAGAGCTTTGTGTACTTGGGAAGAGTTGTATTGTGGCTAACTTGGAGCCCTCAATGCCAAGATCATTCGTTCTAGTGGAACCTCGGTTGGAAGTTATATAGCCGGGAAGAGAATACGTAGGCGATTCATCGCCGAACTTCTATAACAAATTCTCTTGTTTTTTATCGCTTTATTATTTACGCATTTATTTACCTATTCATTTTATTTATTTATCGATTGACTTAAGTCTTCCGCAGCGCAAACTCATCATTTTTGCAAACTCATTTTAAAAAGCTAAATTAGCCAAGGAACCTCGTTCACCCACCTCTTCGATTCCAACAAGTCGGATCAGAGCCATTTGTGTTTTGTTTTAAATCAAAAATTTTCTATGGCTAATCTAGCAAATGAGTTTGCTCAAGGTCAATCGACAAATCGCCATCCTCTCTTCACAGGTGATAATTACGGCTATTGGAAAAATAGAATATCTCTATACATCCAATCCGTAGATTATGATCTATGGAAGATTATTGTGAAACGTCCACACATTCCTTTAAAGGAAGTTGGGCGAATTAGTGTTCCCAAAGAAATGGACGATTTCACCAGAGCGGACATGATTTTAATTTCGTAAAATGCTAAAGCTATTAATATTTTACATTGTGCTTTAGATATGAAGGAGTACAACCGGATCTCGATGTGCTCAACCGCAAAGGAGATATGGGACAAATTACAAATCTGTCATGAGGGCACAAATCAAGTGAAGGAGACAAAGATAGACCTACTACAACTCAAATATGAGACATTTGAGATGGAGTCCGGAGAAGAGGTTGATTCGATGTTTCGAAGGCTCACCCAAATCATAAACGAGCTTGCTCAACTTGAAGAGAAGTATCCTCCAAAGCAAATATGGAGAAGAGCTCTAAGAGCCTTGCCAAAGGTGTGGTTTGCAAAGAGAACGGCCATCATCGAATCAAACAAAGGAGAAAGTGCATCTTATGACCTTGATGAACTTCATGGCACATTGGTGACCCATGAGCTTGAAGTGTCAACAAGGAAGGGAATAAAGGAGGATGATAGATCCATAAGGAAGGGGATAGCTTTGGTCGGGAGAAAAGATCAATCTGATGATGAAGATGATGATGATGATGATGATGAAGAGATGATCTTGTTTACTAAAAAGTTCAAGAAGTTCTTCAACAAACACAATAAGCCAAAGACATCTGGTGCTACCAAACATGATTCCAAACACGAGGTAACATGCTATAATTGTCAAGATAAAGGTCATTATGCTAACAAATGTCCTAGGAAGAAGAATGAGGACAAAGGCAAGAAGAAGGCCCTAATAGCCACATGGAGTGATAGTGACTCCGATAACGAAGAAGCAACAAATCTTTGTCTAATGGCTCTTGGAGATGAAGATGAAGAGGAAGATGATGAGGTACCATCTTATGATGAATTATTAGATGCTTATAATGAACTCCTTGATTGTCTTGGTAGAACCAAGAAGAACAATAAATTGCTTAAGCTAGACTTGGCTAAGAAGGAAGAAGAAAATATTACTTTGAAAAATCAAGTGCTTGATTTAAAGACATCTTTGACCAAGTTTAGTGATAGTAGTTTAAAGATGAATGAATTGATTGGCTTGCAACGTTGTAGCTTCGATAAAGCCAGTCTAGGCTTCTCAAGCAAATCTAAAACTTTTTCAAGCTTGTTGGCTAAAGCCAAACATAATTCTCCTACTTGCAATTATTGTTGTAAAAATGGTCATACTAAGAATAAATGTAGGTTTGCTAAAATCCAATACCAACCTAACAAGAGGTGGAAATGGATTCCAAAGGCGTCAATGAAAGCTAACCCTCAAGGACCCAAAAATCAAATGGGTACCAAAGATCCTCCAATTGTAAATTGGTTTTGTAGGGACAACAATGAGATAGAGGATGAAGGAACAAGCAACTCAAGGGAGGAGATTATCTCATTCACCACTATAGAGGAAGCGCGAGGTATAGGACCAATGACAAGAATACACTCTTGTCATCAAATGTAAATTTATTTTGTGCATTTAAAAAGAGCAATTCAAAATTCATTAGCACAAATTAATTGTGACCAATAAATAATGAAGCTCAATATTCATTGGTAGTAAAATGCATTACCCCTTAGCATATGCACATATAAATTATTTTGATGCATGATGTATGCTTATCCATTTATAGTAAGTATCTTGATATGCCTTGAATCCAAATTTGAATATGCTATGTGAAAATGTATAATTATGTGATTAAGCATGCTATAATTGTTTAGATGCTCTATCTTTGATCTAATGCTATCTGACCTTTATAATTTTATCAAATGATGCTTTGAAAATTTTAATGTCTATTGGGCATGAGTGCATGAACATATGAACACTTTGCAACATTTAGAATTCATTGTTGATTGCCTTAAACGCATGTTTGTTTATTCCTCTCAATGATTTAATCTTATGCTTGTTATGACTATTACATGCTTGATGAGGAACATGTGTAAATTGTTAATTATGGCTATGTGTCAACATATACTTGTGATATGATTATTTAAATTTTGTGCTTTTTTATTATCACAAAAAGGGGGAGACTTTTGTGATAAACTTGAAGTTTAATACATGTATAGTTTAAGGGGGAGAGTTTGTGTATGCATGGTTTAAGGGGGAGAGTTGTTTGCTTTATGTTTTACTTGGTAATCTTGTATGTGCTATGCAATTGTTAAGGGGGAGTCATGCTTACTCACATTTCATGCATATTATATATTCAAGTTTATCAAGTTTTGTGATCATCAAAAAGAGGGAGATTGTTGAGCCTTAAACGCATGGTTGAGTTTAATGCTTAATTTATCCCCGGATTATTTTTGAGTTTTGATGATCAACAAAACTTGTGTTTGTTATACTAATGAGTCTACTTAGTATGCAGATTTATGGTTGGAAAGTGGATTGATTGAAGAAAATCAAGTGTGCAAATTCTGGTCTGGATCGCCCCAGGCGATGGCAGCCAGGAAGGCATCGCCACACACATCGACAGAGGCGACGCCGAGGCTCTCACGCAGGGGTAGTTCGCCCGAGGCGATGGCCTGATCGCCTGAGGCGATGGACTGAACGCCTGAGGCGATCGATGCTTCGCCTGAGGCGATGGAATATTTTGAGCGGCTGAGGCTACGACATTAATTTATGAATTGATCGCCTGAGGCGATGCGTGCATTATGGTGACCGTTGGGGCGCGGCGATGGTGATCACCTGAGGCGATGTCCGAGGCGATCGAGGAGTGATTCAAGCCTTGAGTGTAGCAATGGCTAGTGTGAGCCTTGGGGGCTTCCTACACTATAAATATGGATGCTTTGGAGCATTTTTAAGATAAGAAACAAGCCTACAAACTTCAAGCAAGCTTTGCTTATTCAAATTTCATCTAGCATTGCAATCTCCATACATTTGTGTTGTATTGGAGTTTGTGACGCATTTCTTTTGAGAGAGTCTTGTTTTCTTCGTGTTGTTACACCGTGAAGGTGTTGTTGATTTATTTGTAAGGTCCTCCAACACCGACGCAAGTTGGAAATTGTAAAGTCATCAACAAGTAAAGTTGGTGCATGTGTTGTGGCTATCCTTGGAGCCCTTAAGGCCAAGAAGACTCGTGAAGAGTGTTGGTAACTCGGGAAGAGTTTTGTGTGGCTATCCTTAGAGCCTTTAAGGCTAAGAAGACTCGTGAAGAGTGTTGTGCTCGTGAAGAGCTTTGTGTACTCGGGAAGAGTTGTATTGTGGCTAACTTGGAGCCCTCAAGGCCAATATCATTCGTTCTAGTGGAACCTCGGTTGGAAGTTATCTAGCCGGGAAGAGGAGACATATGTGATTCATCGCCGAACTTCTATAACAAATTCTCTTGTCTTTTATCGCTTTATTATTTATGCATTTATTTACCTATTCATTTTATTTATTTATCGATTGACTTAAGTCTTCCGCAGCGCAAACTCATCATTTTTGCAAAGTCATTTTAAAAAGCTAAAGTAGCCAAGGAACCTCATTCACCCCCCTCTTCGGTTCCAACAGGAAGCATGTCAGGCAGAGGAGCTGGCAAGTGGGAGTATGCAATGAAAGATGAAATGCAGTCTCTTATCTCCAACAAGAATTGGGAGCTTACGAAGCTACAGAAGAAAAGAAAGACCTTCGCAACAAATGAGTATATCGCGTGCAGGAAGAAAGTGATGGATCAAGAAGATTCAAGGCTCGGTTAGTAGTCAAAGGTTTCCAACAGAAAGAAGGAATTGATTGCACATACAATTTTTCACCAGTAGTGAAATTAACCACTATTCGTTCAGTGTTGAACATTGTTGCTGCACAATGACTAAACTTGGAACAACTGGACGTGAAAACTATTTTTCTTTACGGGATGTGGATGAAGAGATCTACATGCAACAACCAGAAGGATTCTCAGTGCTAGGAAGAGAAAATCTTGTGTGCATGCTTCGGAGGAGCTTGCATGGTCTAAAACAAGCCCCTCGGTAATGGTATAAGAAATTCGATGGTTTCATGCAGAGACAAGGATTCCACAAGTGTAATGTTGACAATTGCTGCTACTGTAAGAAACATGAGTCCGGTTATATCATCTTACTACTTTATGTCGATGATATGTTGGTAGCAGGACCAGACATGGACGAGATCAAGAAGTTGAAAATGCAACTATAAGATGAGTTTGACAGGAAAGATCTTGGTCTAGCTAAATAGATTCTTGGGATGCGGATCTCCAAAATAAGCAAAAGGTACCTTGCAGTTATCTCAGGCGGAGTACATCAACCGTGTGTTGAACATGATCAACATGAGCGATGCTAACGCAGTGAGTACACCATTGGGCAGTCACTTCAAGTTATCCAAGGATCAGTCTCCAAAGACAGATGAGGAGAGAAACTTCATGGCTCAGGTCCCTTATGCATCAGCCATTGGAAGTCTTATGTATGTCATGGTATGTTCAAGACCAAATATTGGCCATGGAGTGGGAGCTGTTTGCATATTTATGTCAAATCCTAGAAAGACCCACTGGCAAGCGGTGAAATGGATAATGAGGTATCTACAAGGTACTAAAGATAAATATTTAGTCTTTGGAAAGGGAGAAATTAAAAATCCAAGGCTATGTAGATGCAAACTTTGCTAGCGAAATTGAACGTAAAAGAAGTACTACATGTTATGTCTTCACAATAGGAAGCACAACAGTTAGTTGGATATCGCAGAGATTGTAGCTTTATCAACTACAGAAGCTGGATATGTAGCCGTGACTGAAGCTAGCAGGGAAATGATATGGTTACAAGGATTGTTAATAGAATTGGGATTCAATCAAGTAAAGAATGTATTGTACAGTGACAATCAGAGTGTGATTCATCTGGCAAAGAATTCAACATTCCATTCAAGAACCGAACACATTGGATTACGCTATTACTTCATCATATCCTTGTTATAGGAAGGTGTATCGAAAGTTGAGAAAATCCAAGGCAGTAAGAATCCAGCAGATATGTTAACAAAGGTTGTTAACATTGACAAGCTGAAGCTATGTACAGCTTCAGTTGGTCTTCAAGAATGAAGAAAATATCGAGCAAACCACTGATCACAGATGTAATATGTCACCAAGTGGGAGATTGTTGGAATGTGGAGACAACTTAGCAAAAGTTTGAAGCCTACAATTGGGTGCCAACTTCGAAGTCCACAAAGTTGTCCAAGTTTGAACATGCCAAATTGTTATCATTTCACACAATGGTTTTTCATGATTTCACACCAAGAATTTTCTTGGTTTCACACCATGTTTTTCACCTATAAATAGGCAAGAGATTTGCTCATTTGTATCACAACACAAATCAAAAGTTTGGTAAGCTTTGAGAGAGAGCAAAGTGTGATTGGAAGAGTTTGAGTTGAGTTGTGCAAGTTTGCTATGTACTCCTCTTGTAATCCCTTTATATTTGATATAGTGAAGTGTGTGTGCTCCTTGGGCGTAGACGAGTTTTGCCGAACCACGTAAATATCTGTCTCTATATTTTTGTGTGTACGTTGTTTTTCCTGTTCCTTATAGCTCATGCAACTTCTGCAAGAACATGACAATAGTCATTGTTCCCAACACAACCTGCACATGCTGCTGCAGTACAGATACAATACAAATTCCGCAGTTGGAAATGCAGAAACGATTTTCTGTTAATGCGGCAGCGGGTTATTATAACTCAGGTGTTATGCATTGTCATAAATACTACAGCTTTTGAGATTGTTTTTTTTCCTTGTAGTTCAGTTATTTTTTTCACAAGTTTGAGCACGAATTCTAACTTTTGGCTTTTTGATAAAAGGCCTATGTGCAAGGGTGGGTTTATGTAACCCGTAACCTGGGTTGCAGCCCGCCCTCGTTTCTCTATGAACACAAATTTTGGATTTCGTGGGACAATCTTGGAACGAATGGAGGTACAACCCCCGTCTCACACCATCGCTCCCGCCTTGCCGTGGATATGTGAGAGGAAGTGGAAAGAAAAAGCTCGTTTAAGAGTTTGTCAATCCATGGTGGATTGAAAGTGTCATACTTCATGTCCTCATGGTGTTGAAGTGTGAGAACTGGGCAAAATATAGGTGTTATAGGTGTTATAGGTGCCTCTGGAGAAATGCATGCAAAAGTTGGATATGCATTTGATCAATACTTTGGCTGAACAGAAGAGTAGTTTTGTATATATCTTTAATTTTCCCTTTCATTGTTAGGGCCACAACCTAGCCTGCAAATGTGATGTGTACCGCTGGCTTCGTGAGTAAATATTTGGTAAAAAATTAATATGATGCACCCTAATATGTTTTGGTCCCCCAAGAGAGAGGAAGAAAAGAACAGATAAATAGAAATAAATTCAAGTCTAAATGTGGAGAAAAGGTGAATGATTGTCAGAGGGAGTTTTTCATTGCATTCCCTGCTTACTCAACTTACATTAGATCATGTCATTGATCCTGTATTGTATGTATGCACTGCGCTCCCATTTGTATGTGTTTTCTTTTGCCAATTGATGGTCAGCCTTTGATTAGATGAGATTTGAAAAGGAAAAGGCAGCGTTTAGTTAAACGAAAAGAATGACCAAAAATTTTGCAACAGTAATTTATCTGCTGACAGTGAACTATGGTATTTGTATCATAGTAAGAACTGCCTTTTGGAGCTTGTGTGTAATACATATCTCTCTGCAACTTTGCATTCAAGCATAATTTTGAACTACCTGATTTATCCTGCAGGCTGTGTTATAGTACCATGAACAATCCAGAAATTGATTTTGACGACGATTTTATTCTATAAGTTTTGTGGAAGGATGACACATTGATGCCTACAATATCTTAACTTGACTGATTCAACATATTTTTCGGGTAAAATGGCCATTGATATTGCTTTCTGCACAGTTATATCTTGTAAATTAGAGTAGACTAGTTCTATAACCTTAACTATAAAATTGAGTAATAGTATGACGGAAACTGTTATTTGATACAAGTGGATGGTAATTTAAGTTAGATTATATGTAATTTAAGTTAGATTATTGTACCCTAACTGACTTTAAAATCTTCTCTGACTCGTTTTCCATGTTCTCCCGGCTTCCATGAGTGGGTGTTGGTTGGCCTGTAATTTTAGTAATGTAAACATTTAGTCATAATAGTATATGTAAAAACTCGATTTTGCAAATGCTGTAATGTTGATATACTTTACTGGTCTTAACATACACAGGCTAATAGCTGTCCATCAGCTTTTAACAAAATGATAAAAGCAATTAAATCTCAGGTGGAGGCCGTTGATTTTTTCAGAAAATAGGTCATGCAAGCAAGTTAAATTCGAAGACTGAGATTACTGCCAAGGGCGAGTCAATTTTTAGCATCCACTTGTTTGAACCGAGCTCCTGTAACGCATGTCATGTTCAATCTATACTCGAAACCATTCTTGGGTCATGACTTGCTAACGCTAATGAGCTCTGAAATGTGGCGTATCAGGCTCGTTACATCCTGCCCGCTTAGGGTCATCACCTTGTTCGGATGAAACTGATGGCTCGATGCTGCCAAGGAGCAGTTGAGTCATCTATTTATGTGCCACGATGGGCAAGATAACATAACAGGAGACCAATGTTCATAAAAGAGGAAAATTGCACAGAACACCTGAGTCACAAGTTGCACATCGTTTCTTCATGAATAAAGGAGTATCTTACTCGCAAAGTACATGTAAATTATACAACAAGCATCAACCACACTGCATTTTCTCGCCTTATTGAGGAATGAACGTCACACTACACTGGGCTACAACCCTAGTATTTACTCAAAATACAATTTACCTCAGCCTCTAATACATTAGAAAACTTTCCCATCGGTCACAAATTGGGAAACAAAAAATTGAAAATCGAATGGAAGCAAGAAATGGAATGGGCTCAAAATTGGAATTATGGCATGCGATAAACTTGGATCACCTCCTCTCAATTCATAGAATAAAATGTAACCATGATCTGTATTACTCGAATACTGATCTAAAGAAAGTCTGAATGGCGGATTCATCAATCATCTCCACATTTTCATCATCAAAGAATAACCAATGGTTGTGGCTTTTCACAAGGCTGACATAATGTCCATGATTGGGACCACTCCCAACATGGACAACTATCGCAAACAAGGAATACTCAGCATCTGCATCTTCAACGGTATTACTGAGCTTTAGTTCAATAGGGAATACGACACGATAAGAGAGCTTCTTGTACCGGCTGAGCTGTTCAATGTACTTGAATCTCTTCAAATGAATGACCAGGATGTGTGGTGGCTTTTTTATTTTCATTCTCTTTTGGGCCTCTTGCAAGCTGAATATTGACCAAACTTTACTTCATGGATGATAAAAAAAAAAAAAAAAAAATTCAGAATAACATCTACTGTTTTCCGCAACCCCAGCATCTACTCCACACCTCAAAAACAAGTAATTGTACTTGCATGCCCATTATCTCAATAATAGTCAAGTGGTTGAAGGTGATTTTCGGAGAATAGGTAGAAATCGCTGAATAACTGTATCCGTGAGACCATTTAATCTATTCAACAAAATAATTAACAAAACCTATTCGGCGATATTGAAATAGCCACTTTATTGAAGGCATTATTGACTCACCTGATCCACTCTATTGGGAAATGTCAACAGTCTACTAATAAAACAATCGAGCTTGTAATTTTCACCAATTTAATTCCCGTGAAATGACAATAACTAACCTGTTTTTAGGGCTACCAAAAGGAATTCTATGATGAACAAAAGATTCTACCGATTAGATGGTTTGACTAAGGAACAAGGTATGTGTTATGACTTAATCAAAATAAATAACTCAACTTCTAATTAGAGCAGATCAATATAACTGGAATGTAAATTATGTTCAAACTGAAATGTAGAAATTAAGAAACCTAGAGAATCAATCTCTGTACTTATCTCCCTAGCAAGAAAGCTAGTAACTTCTCTAAACAAAAGATGATAACTGAATAATTCATAACCGCCTTCCCCTCCCACTACTTGTAGGCTAATTACGTGAATCCCCCATTTCCCGCCTAGTGTGTACATATTTAATCATGGGCCTATTTCTTGTTGGGCTTGTTGTTGGACTTGAAGTGCTTGTATTCATAACATTTCTCACTTCTTCAAAATTCGCCTTGTCTTGAAGGCGAAACTCAGGAAATTGTAGAGCAAAATCTTCAAGATCTTCACAGGTAGCTTCATTCAATGACCTGTTTTTCCAACGAACAAGAATCTGCTCAGGATGTTTCCCTTTTTTTAATTTTACCCTTCTTGCCACCTCTTGCTCAGGTTCAAAAACCAGGGATAAATCTTTAACCAACTCTGGATGCAACTTGACTTCCTCTCCAACCTTGCCCACAGCCTTTTTGAGAGACGAAACATGAAATATAGGGTGTACTTTGGAACCCTCAGGTAGCTGAATACGATAAGCAACTTCTCCCACTCGCTTGATGATCTTGAAAGGCCCATAATACCATGCTGCCAATTTTTGAAAGATCCTGTTGCACACATGATTTGTCGATGTGGCCTTAATTTTAAGAAAACCATGTCTCCCTCTTGGAATGTCACGTCCCTCCTCTTCTTGTTGGCATACTTGGTCATCAACTGTTGAGCTCGATCAAGATTATGCTTGAGTTGCCTTAAAACTTCATCCCAGTCACCCAAGTTCTGAGCCACTGCTGCCACACTCGTCTCTTTTGGTAAATAGCGGACAATATCAGGTGGCTTGGGTCCATAGACCACCTCAAAAGGAGTCATTTTAGCCGTCGTTTGGTATGAAGTATTGTACCAATACTCGGCCCAGTGTATCCAAGATGCCCACGTTTTTTGCTGCTCGGAAGAGAAACATCTTAAATAAGTCTCCAAACATTTATTCAATGTCTCGCTCTGCCCGTCTGTCTCAGGATGGTAGGTTGTGCTCATCTTGAGACATGTCCCCTGCAACTTAAAAAGCTCATTCCAAAACAAGCTCATGAATATTGCATCACGATCACTGATTATTGTCTTAGGAATACCATGCAGTTTTACCATCTCCTTAGTAAAAAGTTCAGCCACTGAACTTGCTGTGTAAGGGTGTTTTAGAAGGAGGAGATGTCCATACTTGGATAACCTGTCAATAACTACTAAGATAACATCAAACCCCTTAGATTTGGGCAGCCCAGGATGAAATCCATTGCCAAATCTTCCCACACAATTTCTGGAATGGCTATCGGCCGGAGAACACCAGCAGGAGAGGCTGCCACATACTTATGCTTTTGACGCTCCAAACATTCCGCAACAAACTGGTGTATATTGTAATACCCTTGTCCCACATTGGTTGTGGATGAAAATTTAAAGTGGTTTATAAAGGTTTACAATGGACTATTATAGCAACTTGGGTTAACCATTTTCGTAAAGCGAGGACGGATACGAAGTAGTTGCTATAAGAGCCTATTGTGCAGTCGCGTTTGCGGGCCTGGGCCCGGGGCGTGACAGAATGGTATCAGAGCCGGTCACTGGCAGAAAAAACCGGGAGATAAGTGCTATACGGGGCAAAGTGCTACGTGCGTGGGAGCCACCTCTTGAGCCTAAAGGGGCAAAGTGCTACACGACAGGGGCCACCTCTTGAACCTGCGGGGCAAAGTGCCACGTGTGTGGGAGCCACCTCTTGAACCTGCGGGGCAAAGTGCTACATGACGGAAGCCACCTCTTGAACCTGTGGGAGCCACCTCTAGATTCCCGATGCCGGTGGATCGATGAGTTAGGTCGCGACGAGGACGTCGCGTTCTAAAAGGAGGGGTGATTGTAATACCCTTGTCCCACATTGGTTGTGGATGAAAATTTAAAGTGGTTTATAAAGGCTTACAATGGACTATTATAGCAACTTGGGTTAACCATTTTCGTAAAGTGAGGACGAATACGAAGTAGTTGCTATAAGAGCCTATTGTGCAGTCGCGTTTGCGCGGGCCTGGGCCCGGGATGGATGGAGTATCTACCTTGGGATTGAGGGCGAATACTAGTAATGGAGAACAAGGATCTTTGGCATATCTGATCAACAAACCCAATGATCAAGTCAAGATCATGGAAATTCCTGTTATCCGAGACTTCTCAGAAGTCTTTCCCAAAGAAATCAATTCACTGCCCCCCTCATCGGGAAATCGAATTCTGCATTGAACTAGTCCCTGGAGCCATACCTAAATCAAAAACTCCTTACAGGATGGGGCCTGCTGAGCTAAAAGAACTAAAGACACAGCTACAAGAATTAACTGAAAAGGGGTACATTCGGCCTAGCACATCAACATGGGGAGCTCCGGTCCTATTTGTCAAAAAGAAAGATGGTACACTGAGAATGTGTATCGATTACCGTGAACTTTACAACCTTACCATCAAAAACAAGTACCTACTACCTCTGTTTTCTTTTGTTATTTATCATGAGTTCCAGGCCAAATGCCAAAGAGGCTATATAGAAAGAAATCGGCAATACACCTCACCTTGATAACTTATGATATTTTCTTGTTTGCTAGGTCCAAGCCAATAGTAATTCCTATAATTACAATTTAAGCAATATTCATGGGTTAGGGCTAGTATGGGGTATTTAAGCATTTAAACATCATTTTTGGCTCACAACCCATTAAATCTTATTTTGTTCAAAAGCTTTAAAAATTCATAATAAATCAACCGTTTATCGAAAAATCACGAAACTTTCCAGAAGCGCCTAAAATACGTGCAGAAAACTACGCAAACCGGAAAATCGGAAATCGGACCTCACGCGCCACCGTGTCGGGGCGTGGTGGTGCTCCGGCCACCACGCGCGGCCAGGATTTTACCAGTGTGTTCGCCCTGATGAGTTCTAAAACTTTTGCTCCAAAAATATTTTGAAATGACCATCCGTTTCTGCCCAGAATTTGATTTTACTAAAACGGTCTGCATGTACATTTGTTCGCCTGAAAATCGTACGTCCGGCGACGGTTTGGGCAATCGGACGACATGCATGTAAACTAGAACATTTTTTAAACAGTTGTAGCTTAAAACTGAGACCGAAAACAAAATGTAACAGTAATAAATAAGGGCTTGATCATACTACCTCACAATAACTTTCTGGACAGATTTTTCAGCAGTTGTTCTTCAAGATTTTGATTTTCTGGGCGACACTGGTTGTGATTTATGACACACCTCCTGCACTAAATGTTTTCTGGGTGGAAATAGTATTTCCAGAAATTTTCTTTAAATTTTTTGGAAGAGGATTGGGTTTATTCTGGATTTTTTTAAGTTTTGGCTTGCTTTGCACTCAAAACTCACTATCCTCTAAGCAATTTTAGATGTTTGGGGAACGAAAATGGTGCCTAGAAATGAGAATGAGGAGTGTATTTATAGACAAATGATGCAATGGGTGGTGTCTTGTGGTTGGCTAAAGTGTGAGTTTAGAGTGTACAAGTAACCATGGTTAAAAGTATCATCATTGTTATTATTACTACTTTTCTTATTATTTATATTATTATTATAATTTTTATTATTAACATCTTTAGAGGTTATTTTAAAGATACAAATATATATTATATAGGATGTTACAATCTCCCCCCTTAACGAATCTGGTCCCCAGATTCTATTGTTACTGGAAAAGTTCGGGATACTGATGTCTAATATCTTCTTCTTTTTCCCAAGTAGCCTCTTCGACACCTTGGCAGGATACTATCGAAGATTTATCAAGAGTTTTACAAAGATTGCTGCACCGTTATCACAACTAACTCGTAAGGATCATTCGTTCTTATGGAATGAAGAATGCGAGAGAAGTTTCCAAAAGTTGAAAGAATTACTTACGCAAGCTCCAATACTTACGTTACCCGATGGAATAGAAGGATATGTAGTCTATACTGATGCATCCAAAGAGGGCCTTGGATGTGTACTAATGCAGAAGGGCAAAGTCATTGCTTATGCATCCCGGAAATTGAAGACTCATGAGCTTAATTATCCCACACATGATCTAGAATTGGGCGCGATAGTATTTGCTTTAACCAAATGGAGACACTATCTCTACGGTGCAACTTTCGACATCTTTACTGACCATAAGAGCTTAAAATACTTGTTTACGCAGAAAGAGCTCAATATGAGACAGCGTAGATGGATGGAATCTCTAGAAGATTATGATTGTTCCATACTTTATCATCCAGGGAAGGCCAATGTAGTGGCAGATGCGTTAAGCCGAAAATCTGGTCTTGCTCATTTGGAGGTTAGACAGAGTAGCATTGTACCTAAGGAACAGTTACAGATTCAATCTCATGGTCACTTAGCAGGATTAAAAATTGAACCGGAATTTTATGCGCGTATAAAGTCAAATCAAGATTCGGACCCTGGCATCATAAGGATAAGAGCTTCAGAAAAGCAAAAGGCCGATTTCACTGCTAACTCTGCAGGAATACTGCTCTTTCGAGACCGTGTTTGTGTGCCTAATTCCATGAAGAAAGAGATCTTGGAAGAAGCTCACAAATCACAATTCACCAATCATCCGGGAGGGTCCAAGATGTATAAAGATTTGAAAGAACACTTCTGGTGAAATGGAATGAAACGAGATGTCGCCGATTTTGTAAAACAATGCCTTTCATGCCAGATGATAAAAGCAAAACCATCAGAGACCAGCTGGACTGTTACAACCGTTACCCATACCAGAGTGGAAATGGGATCATATCACCATGGATTTTGTAATTGGACTTCCGACACTCCGAGGAGGTCATGATGGCATATGGGTAATAGTAGATCGTTTCACCAAATCTGCACATTTTATACCTATCAGTCAAAAGTATGGTGTGGAAAAACTCGCAGAGCTTTATCTAAAAGAAATTATCCGGTTACACGGAATTCCTACTACTATCATTTCGGACCGAGACCCAAAATTTACATCCAGACTATGGAAAAAGTTGCAGGAATGTCTCGGGACAAAGCTAAATTTCAGCACGGCTGCACACCCCCAGACTGATGGTCAATCCGAACGTACCATTCAAATTTTGGAAGACATGCTTCGCGCATGTGTGCTAGATTCTGGATCAAATTGGGAGAAACATTTACCACTTGTGGAGTTCGCTTATAAAAACAGTTATCAGGCTACAATTCAGATGGCTCCATACGAGGCACTATATGGGCGAAAATGTCGCTCTCCTCTCAACTGGGATGTGGAGGAATGGAGGAGTACCAAGGATGGAAAGAATCGAGCTATACCACCGATGTTATACAAGAGGCAATTGATAAAGTACAAATCATCAAACAAAGGATACAAACAGCACAAAGTCGACAAAAAAGTTATGCAGACAAAAGACGTAAGGATTTGGAATTTGAAGTAGGAGACTGGGTGTTTCTGAAGGTGTCACCAAGAAAGGGAATTAGGAGGGTCGGGAAGCAAGGTAAGTTGCAACCTCGATTCTTAGGACCTTTTGAAATAACGGCGCGATTAGGTCCTGTAGCTTACCGATTATTACTACCGGAGACTGTAACCGGAATTCATGATGTCTTCCACGTATCCCAGCTCCGAAAATGCCACATGGAAGAAAACCAAGTGGTCGACTCAAACCAGATAGCAGTGGAAGCAGATTTGACATATGAGGAGCAACCGATTCACATCCTTGATCAAAAAAATCAAAGAACTTTGTACCATATCAATTCAATTAGTTAAAGTGCTCTGGAAGAACCAAGGTGTCGAAGAGGCTACTTGGGAAAAAGAAGAAGATATTAGACATCAGTATCCCGAACTTTTCCAGTAACAATAGAATCTGGGGACCAGATTCGTTAAGGGGGGGAGATTGTAACATCCTATATAATGTATATTTGTATCTTTAAAATAACCTCTAAAGATGTTAATAATAAAAATGATAATAATAATATAAATAATAAGAAAAGTAGTAATAATAACAATGATGATACTTTTAACCATGGTTACTTGTACACTCTAAACTCACACTTTAGCCAACCACAAGACACCACCCCTTGCATCATTTGTCTATAAATACACTCCTCATTCTCATTTCTAGGCACCATTTTCGTTCCCCAAACATCTAAAATTGCTTAGAGGATAGTGAGTTTTGAGTGCAAAGCAAGCCAAAACTTAAAAAAATCCAGAATAAACCCAATCCTCTTCCAAAAAATTTAAAGAAAATTTCTGGAAATACTATTTCCACCCAGAAAACATTTAGTGCAGGAGGTGTGTCATAAATCACAACCAGTGTCGCCCAGAAAATCAAAATCTTGAAGAACAACTGCTGAAAAATCTGTCCAGAAAGTTATTGTGAGGTAGTATGTTCAAGCCCTTATTTATTACTGTTACATTTTGTTTTCGGTCTCAGTTTTAAGCTACAACTGTTTAAAAAGTGTTCTAGTTTACATGCATGTCGTCCGATTGCCCAAACCGTCGCCGGACGTACGATTTTCAGGCGAACAAATGTACATGCAGACCATTTTAGTAAAATCAAATTCTGGGCAGAAACGGATGGTCATTTCAAAATATTTTTGGAGCAAAAGTTTTAGAACTCATCAGAGCGAACACACTGGTAAAATCCTGGCCGCGCGTGGTGGCCGGAGCACCACCACGCGCCGACACGGTGGCGCGTGAACCTCACGCGCCGGTCCGATTTCCGATTTTCCGGTTTGCGTAGTCTTCTGCACGTATTTTAGGCGCTTCTGGAAAGTTTCGTGATTTTTCGATAAACGGTTGATTTATTATGAATTTTTAAAGCTTTTGAACAAAATAAGATTTAATGGGTTGTGAGCCAAAAATGATGTTTAAATGCTTAAATACCCCATACTAGCCCTAACCCATGAATATTGCTTAAATTGTAATTATAGGAATTACTATTGGCTTGGACCTAGCAAACAAGAAAATATCATAAGTTATCAAGGTGAGGTGTACTACCGACTTCTTTCGATATAGCATCTTTTGGCATTCGGCCTGGAACTCATATTATATGTTTATTCATCACCATATTCTTCATATATGCTATCATCTTGTGCATGACCTCAGTTCATTGATCATATTGTTTATATGTCTTGTCATCGTATTTATTGCTATTATGCTCCTTGAATGACTGAATGACTGTTGAAGCCCTGGACAACAGACATATGTCTGGATATTGAGTCCACTGGACAACGCGGCCTCGGGCCGGAAAGTGAGTCCAATGAACAACGGATGACAGTCCGGGTATATGGTTCATCTGAACAACGCGCACCGTTTTACGGTCCGGAGAATGGTTCACCTTGGCTCATTAACGAATAAATGTTCACATCTTATCTGAATATGCGGGGAAAAGTGCTACACCTAACTGTCGGGTGGGAGCCACCTCTTTAGCCCATAATATTCACCCTAATGTCCTAAATCGTCTTTATTCTTTGATAATTTCCTTGTTTGCAATAATATCTCTCTATTATATACCATGTCATATTGATACATTGCATCATTTGATAAGTACCCAAATAAGCCATTGTTATTTCCTCACTAAGTCCTTAAAGACTTAACCTCTGTTTTCTTTTTGTTATTTATCGTGAGTTCCAGATACAGGAGAACCGGAGTCAGAACAGGAGGAAAATTAGGCTTACCAAGATCGTCTTAGTATTTCCTCTTTAATTAAATATCATATCGTCGTAAGGAGCTTACATGAGATTGTAATAACTAGTTTATCTTGGATTCCATCTTGCTATTTATTTTGAACGCTTCCGCTAATGTAATATAATTAATCATTATGTGTGGTTCTTTATGAAAGTATCCCTACATATGTACTTGTCTGTATTTATGATAGTGTGTGGTATCAGATAAGGGATAACATAGCATGTCCCGAGTCGGGTGCCACAGAGGTGGTACCGGTGGGCGCCATTCTGTCACGTCCCGGGCCCAGGCCCGCAAACGCGACTGCACAATAGGCTCTTATAGCAACTACTTCGTATCCGTCCTCGCTTTACGAAAATGGTTAACCCAAGTTGCTATAATAGTCCATTGTAAGCCTTTATAAACCACTTTAAATTTTCATCCACAACCAATGTGGGACAAGGGTATTACAATCACCCCTCCTTTTAGAACACGACGTCCTCGTCGCGACCTAACTCATCGATCCACCGGCACCGGGAATCTAGAGGTGGCTCCCACAGGTTCAAGAGGTGGCTCCCGTCATGTAGCACTTTGCCCCGCAGGTTCAAGAGGTGGCTGCCACGCACGTGGCACTTTGCCCCGCAGGTTCAAGAGGTGGCCCCCGTCGTGTAGCACTTTGCCCCTTTAGGCTCAAGAGGTGGCTCCCACGCACGTAGCACTTTGCCCCGTATAGCACTTATCTCCCGGTGTTTTCTGCCGGTGACCGGCTCTGATACCATTCTGTCACGCCCCGGGCCCAGGCCCGCAAACGCGACCGCACAATAGGCTCTTATAGCAACTACTTCGTATCCGTCCTCGCTTTACGAAAATGGTTAACCCAAGTTGCTATAATAGTCCATTGTAAGCCTTTATAAACCACATTAAATTTTCATCCACAACCAATGTGGGACATGGGTATTACATATATCCTCTTTCATACCGCTCCAGAACACATTGCTCGATATTCTTTTGTACGTTCGCAAGGCCCCTGCATGGCCTCCAACCGGAGTGGAATGAAACTCGACCATCAGTTTGTTAACCCAGGGAGATGCCTTGGGTATAACCAACATTCCTTTGTACAACAAACATCCATTGAGCATTGAGTAGTTAGAAATATCCTTACCCTCATTCAGTTTCTGTAGAATCTTGGCCAATTCAACATCCTGTTGTACTTCTTTCTTCACCCCCTCCAACTCATTCCATTCAGCCCATGTAACAGCATTTAATTTCGCCTCTGAACAACGTCGTGATAGTGTGTCTGCCGCTCCATTATCTGTACCAGCCTTGGATTTTATTTCAAACTCGAAGCCCAATAACTCAGTGATCCAGTATTGTTGATCAGGAGTATAAATTCGCTGCTGTAGCAGATCCTTGAGTGGCTTATGATTTGTCATAACAATGAATTTATGTCCTAACAGGTAATGTCACCAATGCTGCACAACAAGCACTAAAGCCATCAGCTCCTGTTGGAAGATCATGATATGATCCTTCAAGATCCTTCAAGATATTCTTCCAGATTTAGATTTATATTTTGTATCTTGATTTAATTAGGATTACTGGAAATAAGGGATAAGATTAGATTATGATTTTTTAGATCTTTTACCTTTCTCAGATTTGGCTTTGTAGTTGTATAAATACCCAACACTTCGTTAAGAAATATAACTGCCCAGGTTAAATCTTCCCAATCGCTACTGCTCGTTAATTCCTTTTTTTTTCGGTGTTCTCTACCCATCCTTCGTCTCCCATTTTCACATGTATGCCTTCATCTGTTATGTCTGATTCTGTCCAAATGGACTCTGAAAACACCAACTCGCCACTCCCAATCGGCGATTTGCAAAATGTTCGAGTAACATATCGGTTAAATGGCAAAGATTACCTGAGTGGTCCCAATTTGTTCGGACTTACTTGAAAGGAAAGGGCAGACCGAGTCACCTTATGGGCACTGGCCCAAAAATGGGAGACGAGGGCTTTGATCCGTGGGATGCAGCAGATGCCATGGTTATGTCCTGGTTATGGGATTCTATGGAACCCAAAATCAGTGACACAGTGATGTTCTTAACATCTGCCCAGTCTATTTGGGATTCGATCCGCCGAACCTAAAAGGCACGGGATACAGCCCATGTTTACGAGATAAAAGTAGGGCTGCTTACCGGTTGGAACCGGTCCGATCCGGCCCGGAACCGGCCGGTTCCGGCCCCGTTATGGGCGGAACCGGTCCGGTCCGGTAAGGAACCGGTTCCGGTTCCAACCGGTTCCGGTTTGATTCAGAGGTTAACCGGATTTTTTTTTTTTTTTTTTTTAAGAGGCGTAACTACGCCTCCAAAGTGGCGTAGTTACGCCTCATTTTAAAAAAAAAAAAAAATCTAAATAAAGTGGTAATTTTTAAAGGGATTAGAAATTTAACAATTTTTATGGGTTATTTAAACATGTCTATGTGTTTAAATACTTCTAGCATACAAATAATTGTAAAGACATGACAATTGAAAATCTAAATAAAAAAATATTACAATTTAGTACTTAGCAGTCTTCATAATTGATAAGTATTGTTTTGGCTATCTCTTCTTCTTGCTCGTCATAATGATTTACGAATTCGTCAACCGTCCCATCTCTTCTATTTTTGCATTCTGCTTCAAATCAATCTTTAAGTAACGTGAGCATGCATAACGAATCAGCTGATAGACTACTTCTGTATTCTCCAATAATACGGCCGCATGTTGAGAATGCCGATTCAGAAGCGACGCTTGAAGCTTGTACAGCATACACGTCTCTAGCCATTTTGGCTAAGATAGGGAATTGTGCTGCATTGGACTTCCACCATTGTAAGACGTCGAAGTTGTCTTCGGTTAGAAATTGATAATTCAGATAAATTTGCAACTCAGTCGACGTGCTAGTAGAAGGTCCTTTTCCATTAAGTTTTTTCCTGCCCAGCAATCTAAGCAAATTGATGCCCCCACCTTTAGATTGAGCTTGGGGTTGTTCTTCAACAGGCCTTTGTTGCGATGATTCACTTGCCTGTTGATTATAATACAATTGAAACATATTTTGGAGAGATTGCATTGTAGACGTCTTTTGATCGCCAACAACCTTCCCCAAAAATTTAGCATAATATTCAAAAAATATCTCAAATGAAGATAAACATTGACTAGGATCTAGCAATGTTGCGATGCAGTGTACAGGTGGGATTTGTTCCCAATACTTTATAAATTTAGTTTCCATTGCATTAACAAAAGCATGCAAGTCATAGTCATCTCTAAATTCTATAAATTTATCAAACATGTTAAATACTAAAGGAAGAAAATAAACGGAAGTTGGATAAGTAACACCAGAGAAACGTTCCGTCGCTTCTTTGAAAGTACCTAACAATGATACACAATTTTCAACAAATTCCCAATCCTCATCAGTCAAATAAATACTTTCATCGCTATCAGGCATTTGATATGAATTATAAAATGGAGTTAAAATATCTTTGTAAGGTAACATAGCATTCAACAAATTGTACAACGAATTCCACCTAGTTTCTATTGGTGATGGAAAAAGAAGATGCTTTAAACCATTAGATAAACATAATTGTTTCCAATCACGCTTAACACGGCTCGTGCGTAACCATTTAGCGCAGTATTTCATTTTCTCAATACATGCTGAGTGATTGTCATCATAACCAACTTTAACAGCCAAATTAATCACATAACATGCACATCTAACATGAAAAAAAATACCATCAAGCATTGGTTTAAGATAGGTCTTTAAATCACGCATCGCAGCATTGTTATTCGCAGCATTGTCTAATGTGATTGAAAATACCTTATCCTGAATTCCATAATGTCTACAAGTGTTGAATGCATATTTAGCAATTACATAACCAGTATGTGCACAATCTAACTCATCTAAAGACAAAATCCTTTTTTGCATACACCAATTATCATCAATCCAATGACAAGTGACAACAAGATATGAATCAGAATTTACATTTGTCCAAATATCAGTTGTTAAACTAACCCTACAAGGCAAACTAGAAAGATGTTGAAACAATGTATTTCTATATTCAACAAATACGTCCATACAATTTCTTTTTAGTGTGTGTCTGGATATATGTTTAAACATGGGTTGTATAGACGAAGCAAATTCAATAAAACCAGCACGTTCAGCTTGTATAAAAGGTAGTTCACATCTGATCACATATCTAACAAGTGACCTACGATTAATTTCAGCAGTTAAAATAAAATTCGTGCCAGTAAGAACATTAATTTGTGCTTGTGTTGCTTCTCGACTTAATGGTTGTAATGTTGTCTCATCAAAATTATGTTTTTTTACTAAGTGTTTTTTAAATGTTCCGGTGCCTCCACTGGAACCACCGGCTTTATATGAATACTGGATCTTACATAATTTACATATTGCAACAGATTCATTAGTACCTTCTTTTTGACCGAGTTCAAAGTGATCCCATATCTTACTTCTTTTGGCACGAGTAGGTAGTCTACTTGCTGCTGTAGTGGCTCCGGATGACTCCACATGTTGTCTTTCTTGGGCTTGGGCAGCAACAGGTTCGGCAGGTTGTTGGGGTTGTTGTGGTTCGACATTCATAGAAGAACCACCAACATCGAGGTCAGCAAAAAAATCATAACTTTCATTTAACTCAGGAATTGGCACAGGCAAATTTATAGTATTCTTGTAACGAAAATTACTTCACTCTCATATTTTTCTCTCAATTGTGCTATTTACAATTTACTTATAGTCTTATATCATAATGGCATCTTCATCTAGCAGTGGTGCTGGTCGTAGCCGGGGTCGTAGTCGGGGTCTCGTTCCGGGTCGTCTATCACTGAGTTCATCTTCTGCAATGAATTTGCCTGTGCCAATTCCTGAGTTAAATGAAAGTTATGATTTTTTTGCTGACCTCGATGTTGGTGGTTCTTCTATGAATGTCGAACCACAACAACCCCAACAACCTGCCGAACCTGTTGCTGCCCAAGCCCAAGAAAGACAACATGTGGAGTCATCCGGAGCCACTACAGCAGCAAGTAGACTACCTACTCGTGCCAAAAGAAGTAAGATATGGGATCACTTTGAACTCGGTCAAAAAGAAGGTACTAATGAATCTGTTGCAATATGTAAATTATGTAAGATCCAGTATTCATATAAAGCCGGTGGTTCCAGTGGAGGCACCGGAACATTTAAAAAACACTTAGTAAAAAAACATAATTTTGATGAGACAACATTACAACCATTAAGTCGAGAAGCAACACAAGCACAAATTAATGTTCTTACTGGCACGAATTTTATTTTAACTGCTGAAATTAATCGTAGGTCACTTGTTAGATATGTGATCAGATGTGAACTACCTTTTATACAAGCTGAACGTGCTGGTTTTATTGAATTTGCTTCGTCTATACAACCCATGTTTAAACATATATCCAGGCACACACTAAAAAGAAATTGTATGGACGTATTTGTTGAATATAGAAATACATTGTTTCAACATCTTTCTAGTTTGCCTTGTAGGGTTAGTTTAACAACTGATATTTGGACAAATGTAAATTCTGATTCATATCTTGTTGTCACTTGTCATTGGATTGATGATAATTGGTGTATGCAAAAAAGGATTTTGTCTTTAGATGAGTTAGATTGTGCACATACTGGTTATGTAATTGCTAAATATGTATTCAACACTTGTAGACATTATGGAATTCAGGATAATGTATTTTCAATCACATTAGACAATGCTGCGAATAACAATGCTGCGATGCGTGATTTAAAGACCTATCTTAAACCAATGCTTGATGGTATTTTTTTTCATGTTAGATGTGCATGTCATGTGATTAATTTGGCTGTTAAAGTTGGTTATGAGGACAATCACTCAGCATGTATTGAGAAAATGAAATACTGCGCTAAATGGTTACGCACGAGCCGTGTTAAGCGTGATTGGAAACAATTATGTTTATCTAATGGTTTAAAGCATCTTCTTTTTCCATCACCAATAGAAACTAGGTGGAATTCGTTGTACAATTTGTTGAATGCTATGTTACCTTACAAAGATATTTTAACTCCATTTTATAATTCATATCAAATGCCTGATAGCGATGAAAGTATTTATTTGACTGATGAGGATTGGGAATTTGTTGAAAATTGTGTATCATTGTTAGGTACTTTCAAAGAAGCGACGGAACGTTTCTCTGGTGTTACTTATCCAACTTCCGTTTATTTTCTTCCTTTAGTATTTAACATGTTTGATAAATTTATAGAATTTAGAGATGACTATGACTTGCATGCTTTTGTTAATGCAATGGAAACTAAATTTATAAAGTATTGGGAACAAATCCCACCTGTACACTGCATCGCAACATTGCTAGATCCTAGTCAATGTTTATCTTCATTTGAGATATTTTTTGAATATTATGCTAAATTTTTGGGGAAGGTTGTTGACGATCAAAAGACGTCTACAATGCAATCTCTCCAAAATATGTTTCAATTGTATTATAATCAACAGGCAAGTGAATCATCGCAACAAAGGCCTGTTGAAGAACAACCCCAAGCTCAATCTAAAGGTGGGGGCATCAATTTGCTTAGATTGCTGGGCAGGAAAAAACTTAAGGGAAAAGGACCTTCTACTAGCACGTCGACTGAGTTGCAAATTTATCTGAATTATCAATTTCTAACCGAAGACAACTTCGACGTCTTACAATGGTGGAAGTCCAATGCAGCACAATTCCCTATCTTAGCCAAAATGGCTAGAGACGTGTATGCTGTACAAGCTTCAAGCGTCGCTTCTGAATCGGCATTCTCAACATGCGGCCGTATTATTGGAGACTACAGAAGTAGTCTATCAGCTGATTCGTTATGCATGCTCACGTTACTTAAAGATTGGTTTGAAGCAGAATGCAAAAATAGAAGAGATGGGACGGTTGACGAATTCGTAAATCATTATGACGAGCAAGAAGAAGAGATAGCCAAAACAATACTTATCAATTATGAAGACTGCTAAGTACTAAATTGTAATATTTTTTTATTTAGATTTTCAATTGTCATGTCTTTACAATTATTTGTATGCTAGAAGTATTTAAACACATAGACATGTTTAAATAACCCATAAAAATTGTTAAATTTCTAATCCCTTTAAAAATTACCACTTTATTTAGATTTTTTTTTTTTTTTTAAAATGAGGCGTAACTACGCTACTTTGGAGGCGTAGTTACGCCTCTTAAAAAAAAAAGCCGTAGCTTAGGCGTAGCTACGCCTGAATGGGGCGTAGTTACGCCTAATTAAAAAAAAAAAAAAAAAAAAGCCAAAATCCGATTAACCTCCGAATCAAACCGGAACCGGTTCGATCCGGTTCCTTACCGGACCGGACCGGTTCCGCCCATAACGGGGCCGGAACCGGCCGGTTCCGGGCCGGACCGGACCGGTTCCAACCGGTAAGCAGCCCTACTTGATGCTATTCACATTCCTAATACTTTGAATGATGCTTTATCTAATGAGAATTGGAGACTTGTCATGAAACAGGAAATGCAAGAACTTGAAAAGAATCAAACATGGGAAATTGCTGAACTCCCACCCGGGAAAAAGGCCGTAGGTTGCAGATGGGTCTTTACCGTAAAATACAAGTTAGACGGGTCGTTGGAGAGGTACAAGGCTAGGATGGTTGTAATGGGATATACACAAACCTATGGGGTTGATTATCAAGAGACCTTTGCTCTAGTAGCTAAAATGAACACAGTCATGATTCTCCTCTCACTAGCTGCCAACTTCAATTGGAATTTGGAACAGTTTGATGTCAAGAATGCGTTTCTACATGGCACATTGGAGGAGGAAATATACATGGAAATTCCACCTAGATTTACGGGATCCATCAAAGGTAATAAAGTCTGCAAGTTAAAGAATGCCCTTTATGGTCTCAAACAATCACCAAGGGCTTGGTTTGGGAGATTTAGTCAGGTTATGCTTGCATCCGGATACAAGCAAAGTCAAGGAGACCATACATTATTCTGTAAACACTCCAACTCAGGGGAAGTCACTATTCTTTTGGTATACGTCGATGATATTATTGTGACAGGAACCGATGGACAAGAAAAGCAGTTCTTACGAGAATGTCTTGCACGGGAGTTTGAGATAAAGGAACTTGGTCGATTAAAGTGTTTTCTTGGGTTTGAAGTGGCACATTCCAATGAGGGAATATTCATTTCACAACAAAAATATACTACCGACTTACTAAAAGACACAGGTATGTTATCGTGCAAGCCAGCACTCACACCAATTGACCCAATCTTAAGATAAGAGGCTCCAATACCGAATCCATGGTGGATAAAGAAATATACCAACGGTTTGTGGGAAGACTTATATATCTATCTCATACTCGACCCGATATTGCATATGCAGTAAGTATGGTAAGTCAATTCATGCATAGTCCGAATGAAGAACATCTGCAAGTTGTGCATAGGGTGTTACATTATTTAAAGAGCAATCCAGGGAGAGGTATTCTATTCAAAAGGAATACTGAAATGAGGCTGGAAGGATATACTAACGCGGACTATGCTGGGTCCATGGTGGATCGTAGGTCTACTACAGGGTATTGCACATTTCTTGGGGGTAATCTTGTCACGTGGAGGAGCAAGAAACAAAATGTAGTAGCTCGATCAAGCGCAGAAGCAGAATTTAGAGCGATGGCTATAGGCATATGTGAATTACTTTGGATCATAATAATTCTTGATGATCTTATAATTAATGGGAGGGACCGATTAAATTGTTTTGTGACAACGAATCGGCAATAAACATTGCTCATAATCCCGTGCAACATGATAGGACGAAGCATGTTGAAGTAGATAGGCATTTTATAAAAGAGAAGATAGATAGTGGGCTCATTCGTACACCTTATATCTCTTCGAAAGATCAACTAGCTGATGTGTTTACAAAAGGGCTTAGTCGTACAATGTTTGAAGACTTAATTTCCAAGCTGGGATTAATGGATGCATACTCACCAGCTTGAGGGGGAGTGTTGGAAGATCATGATATGATCCTTCATGATCATTCAAGATATTCTTCAAGATTTAGATTTATATTTGTATCTTGATTTAATTAGGATTACTGAAAATAAGGGATAAGATTAGATTATGATTTTTTAGATCTTTTTACCTTTCTCAGATTTGGCTTTGTAGTTGTATAAATACCCAACACTTTGTTAAGAAATATAACTGAAAATATTTCTCCACACCTTTCATATGTGGATTTCATCAATGCACGTGTTCTGCCTGAGTCTTGCTATAATATGCAATGGGATGTCCTTCTTGTGATAATACGACAACTACACCAGCTCCCGAAGCATCACATTCCACAACAAAAGCCTAGGAGAAATTAGGCATTTTAAGTACTGGAGTTGAACTCAGAGCCTTCTTTAATTGTTCAAAGGCTCCTTGTGCTAGTGCATTCCAACCAAAGTTGTTTTTCTTGAGTTGCTCGGTTAGGGGTCGAGCTATCTTCCCATAATCTTTGATAAACTTCCTATAATATCATGTTAATACCAAGAATCCCCTCAGCCATTTGATGGTTTTGGGTTGGGTCCAAAGCACCATAGATTCGACTTTCACCCCTTGAATTGTAATGATGTGACCAAGATCCTCTACTTGTTTCAATCCCCATTGGCACTTGCCTTTGTTCAAAACCAATTCATTTCGTTCCGGCACTTGCAATACAGTTTCGAGATGTTCCAAATGTTCTCCCCAACTCTTGCTATAAATCAAGATATCGTCAAAGAAAACTAGTACAAATTTTCTCATAAGAGGTATACCCTAAGTCACATAAGTCTGATGCGGGAGCGGATGCAGATGTGCGTCAATTTGCAAAAAATTTGAGTGCGGGTGCGCCTTAATGCGCCTATTAAAAATTAATAAATAAATAAATATATATACATACACACTGATGAAATGAAGTTAACATACATAATATACATCATATTTAACAAACTCACATCATTATTATATTATTTACAAATTTACAATATGAAGTTCTTAACAACTTTGGTGTTTGCAGCTTTACCATTCTTAAAAAACATTAAAATTTGATTTTATTGAAGAATCTAACATTTGCAGCTTTGCAAAAATGTTATAGCCAGTGATACAACGTAATTTGAATCTTGTATTTGATCGTTCGTCTAGTAAGAATTCTCCGAAAAATATATTGTAGAAATAGAAATGAAGTTTTAAAGTTTTGTTTTATTTTAAGATATAAAATAACGAATTTGAAAAATGACTCATATTATTTCCGGAGACTTATATTATTACTTTATGAAATGACTAATATAAACATTTAAATTAACTCAATAAAAATAAAAGTTTTATTTATAAAGTTCACTTCTATTAATTCATGCAAAAAACTAAGATATCAAATTTATTATTATTTACTCCGCAAAAATGTTACAAAATCACAGATTTCATACTTCTTTTATCACATATTTTAATCTTTCATATGTTATTATGTCTTTTCATGATTCATTATCTATCTATTTACTATATAATATAATTTTCTTACCAACCCGAAATACCTAGAAACCATAAAAATTCATATAAACCTAAAATCGAATTTTTTTTTTATAATTACAAAAAAAAAAAATCGGAGAATTAGGAGTATAAACAAGACTTAGTAACTTAGTGCGCGACTTAGTAAATCTTAATGCGCGAATTAGGAAATCTTAATGCGCGAATTAGGAAATAGTGCGCGAACTAGAAATTCTTAAAGCGCGAACTAGAAATTCTTAAGTCGCCTTAATGCGCCGCATGCGCACCGAGTTCGCCAGTTCGCGGCCGGAGCGCCAGTGCGTGGAGGGGGGTAGGAGGATTATGTGACTTAGGCGTATACCTCATTCATCGTTGATTGAAAAGCGGCGGGGCCTTCTTCAATCCAAAAGGCATGACTCTGAACTCATAATGACTTGCATGAGTTATGAAAGCTGTTTTGTGTATATCTTCACTCCGGAATCTAATCTGATGATACCCAGATTTCAAGTCCAATTCAGAGAAATATGTGGCTCCGTTCAGTTCGTCAAATAGCTCATCCATAACTGAAATTGGATACTTATCAGCAACGGTAATGTCATTCAGAGCCCTATAATCAACACAGAACCTCCAACTCCCATCCTTCTTTTTCACCAAGATGACCGGACTGGAATAATGACTATTACTTATTTGAATGATTCCAGATTTCAGCATGCCAGCTACCATTTTTTCAATCTCATCCTTCTGCCTGTAAGCATATCTATAAGAGCGAACATGTACCAGTGCACTTCCTTCTTTGATTAAGATTGCATGATCTTGAGTGCGGTTAGGGGGCAACCCTTGAGACCATTTGAGGAGCACTGCTGCTTTGAATTCAAATTCATTTAGCTTAGCAATAGACTTTAGAGACACAAAAGTTTTGCTGAGGGATGGATCACCATGTAATATCACGGTTCGATCTCAATGTCATTCGCATCTTCATCCAGTTGAGTACCACATCACCCAAAGTCCTAAGCAAATCCACCTCCAAATTCCTACCCACCCCTTGGCACCCTATTCGATATCCATTCCCAAGGCACATCCCAAACTTCACTCCTTCATCGACACCTAGTCCCAGCTCGGCTATTAGTGTTTTTTATACAAAATTGTGGCTCGCGCCACTATCAATCATTGCTACAACCTCACGACCACTTACCCACACTTTCATTTTCAGAATATGAGGCTGATTTATACCACTTAGGCTACGTTTGGTTCAGAGATAAATACATGATTGTTATATAAACAGGGTTTATATGTCGTTTGGTTCAATTTTTACGGCCCTTGAAAAGTTAATAGGCCCGACACTGTAGCTACTATTTCCTTAAAATTTGTTGATAAATTATCACATTAAATTGGCATGATTTGCTGTCACGCTTAGTACAGTGCTAATGATATTATGCAAAATTACATTGATACGCTTCTTAACTTCCACCTCTTTTCGGAGAAGAAAATGATATCGATAAGACTAACTAATCTTTGCCTTAGAAACTAAAATATTTCCATCTCTTTTTACAATTAAGTTTTTTCTATTTCTTTTGATAATACAACTAAGAATGTCTCCACAACTAGTCATTTGAAATCATAAACAATAATTTTAAATAATTTGAGAAGTTTTAAGATATATGAAATTGTTTCATCCGTTGCAACGAAAATATTTTGGCCACCGCGACATATTTTGAATAAAAAATGCATAGCCAAAATTCATTTCTTAAATTCTAAATTCAATAAAGAAACGCATAACAAAATGCGTTTTTGCATAATATTTTTTTAAAAATTCAATAAAGAAATCGTTCTTGCATATTTTTTTCTCAAAGAAACCCAATTTGATTTCTGTTTGAATTTCACAATAATTTTTTAAAAGTAATGTAATGTCTTTAATTATTTTTTAAATTAATAATATTTAAATTAATTAGCAGAATATTTTATGTGAAAATCCATTCAAGAGTATTTTTATCATTTTATGAATAAGTATAAATATATACCATATATTATATGAAAAAAAATTAATTTGTTCAACGAGGGTAAGCAGAAATTTATCAATGTATACAAAATAAAAATTATCACCTATTCAAGGGTATTTTCGTCATTTTATGATAAAATCAATCTATACGATATATTATCAAGTACACCAAACACAATATTACTTATCATTATTTTACTAATCATACGAACCAAACACAACATAGCTTATCCATTAGTTTACTTATCAACTCATTATCCACTTTTTAATCTATCTATTACTTATCATATCCTCGTACCAAGCACACCCTTACAGAATACAAGGAAGTGCCAAGGTTTTGTATTCCAAATTAACAATTCCCTCATTTTCCCCAACTTCTACCCCTTCGAAAATGCCCTCTCCTCCCTCTGTTTGTTTCGAACTTTCTTCCCCCTCTCCTTCATCCTCGGCCAGAATAGTCACTCTTACGACCTATGATGCACGGACACTCCTAAAAATCACTCGGGGCAGTGTCAGACACTTCTCGGACACCGACACTCTTCGGACACGTGTCGAACACGCCACATGGCGTGTCATTTATTTTATTAATAAAATAAAATCGGGCACCCGTGTCGAACACTCCCATAAAAATCGGACACCCGTGTCGCACGTGGATGATGGGCGTGCCGAGCCGTGTCCGATACAGAAAGGACATTTTTGGGTGATAATTGTGCAATTTAAAAAGTTTTTGGCTAAAATGATTTTTTTTTTTTGATCAGACAAATATAATATTATATAATAGTTTGTGCGAGAAGCACAACAAAGTTATTACATAAAATGAAAAACCGAAAAGCCTAGTGATGATGTTGTAGCGCTATTCTAGGATACTAAACTGCTGACAAACATACTAACGGTTCCCGTCTCCAATCAACAAACGAGTACAAAAATTTATCATTTCCTCTATTTGTTATCCAAAACCACGACCGATAAATGACTAGTTCCAATAAATCTTCCTCCTTGTTCTCTCGACCTTGGAAGCATAAATTGTTTCGATGAAGCCAAATCGTCCATAATAATGTGCTCCAGATCGTCCTCCAAGCTTTCCTTCCCCTTTTTCTTGTCATAATCCCTGATGATGCAAATAATGAGATACGGACTCCGCTGGTAATACCGTAGTGACTCCTAGCCATCTGTAGCACTTCATCCATAAGTCATATGACGCTTTGCAGCCAAAAAACAGATGTTGAGATGTCTCCTCCGTTAAGAGGCATTTTGCGCAGTTCCCAGCCTCTTCTCCCGTGAGTATGTTCCTTTGACGGAGATTTGCTCTTGTCGGTAGTCTGTCTCGAATCACCCTCCAAGTAAATGCCGCCACCTTGGAAGGTGCCAGAGTCTCCCAAATAGACTGATATGTCTCTGATAATTGTGCATCAAGCGTTGAGTCATCCATCATCACGGCATAGGCTGATTGAGCAGAGTATCGTTTGGAATCATCATTGTGCCATATCCATAAATCCTCTTGTTCCGGTGTCAAAGTATACCTGTCCAACAAAGCAACCATATCATGAAATACATCAAAGTCCCTCTCCAATAAGTCCCTTCGCCAGTCCCAACGCCATTCCCATACCCCCTCCACCCATACCCCCATCTGCGCTATAAGAATATCTTTATCACGAGCTAGAAGCGCTAATCTAGGAAAAGATTCCTTTAAGCTGTTACTCCCCGCCCAAACATCATGCCAAAATCTTGTTCCCAACCCATTCCCAACTTTTCTTGTGATCCCTTGTTTAAACCATCTGGAATGATCCTGGAATGTACACTTCAAAATTTCTCGCCACCATGGTGAAACCGAGTTAATCCTCCTCCCCCCCCCCTCCCCTTGCTCTAACAGGCTGGAACTATTAAAACCATATCTTGACCGAAGAACCTTCCACCATAAAGTATTGTCATTATTCAAAATCCCCCAACCCCATTTCCCCAAAAGTGATTTGTTGAAACGATCCAAATTTCGCACCCCCAATCCCCCCTGGGATTTCGGTTTGCAGATCTCTGACCATTTAACCCAAGCCACTTTCCGGCAACTCTCCCCTCCTCCCCATAAGAAGGCAGTCTGAATGGACTGAAGTTTTTTGAGAATTGTCTTTGGAGCACGATAAAAAGAAAGGTAATAAATTGGTAAGGAAGTAAGCACAGCATTGAGCAGAATCAATCGACCTCCCATCGACAAACTTTTATCTTCCCATGCCGCCAATCTTTTCCGGTATTTATCAATCACCGGATTCCAAGTAAGCTTATTTTTTGGATTCACCCCAATCGGCATCCCTAAATATGTGCAAGGTAATTTACCCACCTTGCAGTGCAGACTGTCTGCCAATGAAATAATCAAATCATCATCCACATTAATCCCCATTAACTGACTTTTGTGAAAGTTGATTCGTAACCCAGAAAGCAATTCAAAATTGCTCAAAATTCCTTTGAAGAACAATGCATTATCCTTTGTTGCCTCACCCACGAGCAATGTGTCATCTGCAAATTGTAGGTGTGATATCATTATCCTATCTCTGCCCACAAATAGAGGTGTGATTAACTGAACCTGTATGGCTTTTGTAATCAATCTGCTGAGAGCCTCTGCGACAATCACAAACAAGAAAGGAGATAATGGATCTCCTTGCCTCAATCCTCTCTGTAACCTAAATTCCTCTGTTGGACTTCCATTAATCAAGACCGACGCTGTGGCGCTCGAAATGCACTCCATTATCCATTGTATCCATTTAGTGTCGAAATTCATCAATTTCATAACATGTTGGAGGAAGTTCCAGTCCACCGAATCATATGCCTTTTCAGAATCCACCTTGAGAATCATTCCTTTTTTCTTGTTCCGTTTCATCTCATCGATCAATTCGTTTACCACCAAGATTCCATCTAAGGTGTGTCTGTGACCAATAAACGCAGACTGCGATGGAGAGATAATCCTATCCAGAACTCTAGACAGGCGGTTTGCAAGCACCTTCGCCAAAACTTTGTAGACACATCCAATCAGCGTATCGGTCGGAATTCCTCTAGTTTAGTAGGATTTTCTTTCTTTGGGATAAGAACAATAAATGACGGATTTGATCCCTTAACCAATCTGCCATATGTGTGAAATTGTTGAAAGAATGTAATGAAATCATCCTTCAATATTTCCCAAAACTGCTTGACAAATCTAAAATTGAATCCATCAGGCCCTGGACTCTTTGTGCTGTCGCAGTCCCAAACCGCACTTTTAATCTCTTCTGCCGAAAAATTCTCTGTGAGTTGACTGTTCTCGTTCGTCGTGAGTTGATCGAACTGAACCCCGTTAAAAATTGGTCTCCTCCATTCCGTCGTGGCAAATTGCTTAGAAAAATGATCGTGAACTCCTTCCTTAATTCCCTGTACATCGTCCTTCCATTCACCATTGATGTACAATCCCACAATCTCATTTCGCTTCCGCGTCCGATTAACCACTTTATGAAAGTAACTTGAATTCACATCCCCTTCCCGAATCCATTTTATTCTCGCCTTCTGATATAACAATGTGTCTTTCATACCTAGCTGATTCTGTAACACGCTGATCTCATTCTGTCGAATCTGAGCCTCGGTTACCGAAAGTTCTCTGTCCTCCGCCAATTCATCCAACTTGCTAATCACCTCCGTAGTTTCCTGAATCTTACCTTCCAAAGATCCGAATACTTCTTTGTTCCATATTTTGAGGCTCATTTTCAATCTTTTCAATTTTTCTTTGAGGATATATGCACCCCACCCTTGAATCTTATAACTCAGCCACTGTTTTTCCACAAAAGGTTTAAATTGTTCATGATGGAACCAAGGATCAAGACTCCGAAAGGGTTTGGGTCCCCAATCCCTTATATGATTCTTGAGAACAATTGCACAATGATCGGATACTGTTCTTTTGAGGCCCCACTGAGTTATATTAGGCCATTCCCTTAACCAACCATTCGATAACAAAAACCGGTCCAAACGGCTTACACAAGTCCCATCAGGCCTATACCATGTATATTTTCGTCCTATCAATGGCAAATCCAATAGTCCTGATGTACTGATGAATCTGTCAAACTCATTCATTCCAGTGGAGTTCTGATTCTGAGATCTTCCCCTTCTTTCTGAAATATTTCTGACCTCATTGAAATCTCCACACAGGCACAACCTATCATCTTCTTTCCTTTCTGTTTTAGAGAGCAAAATCTGCCACATCTCCCGTTTGTGTTCCAACATCCCCGAAGAATAAATGTTTATGATATGACATCTAATTCTTTCTTCTCCCCAAAAACCCTCCACGCCTAACAATCCGTCTTCTCCCCAACATGATTCCATTGTAAAATTTGTATCATTCCAAATACATAGAAGACCGCCCGCCGAACCTTCAGCCCCCTTGAACGCCCAATTAAAGTTCTTATCGCCCCAAATCGCGACACACATCTCCTTTGTAATGAATTCTTTTTTTGTTTCTTGTAGACACAAGAAATCCACCTTTTCCTTCTTAATCATCTCCCGTATTTCTCTTTTTTTCACCCGTCCTCCTAATCCTCGTGTATTGAAGCTGACAATAATCATTAATTAATCTCTACGTCACTTGGTGCTGCATGATTTTTGAGTGCTGTCAGATTTCTTTTTTCCATTTCCACCAACTGTTGAATGATTTCTTGGTCATTCCCCTGTCCTATAATCCCCAAATTCTGTCCTATCTCCCAAAGTTTAGTCGCCTTGTCAACCAATTCCGCGTCCATCGTACCGATATGATCAGTTACCGTGGTAATTGTGTCTCCCTTGGTACCCATCTCCAACCTCTTTTTCCTTTGGTACGTGTTCTTAAAGCTCTCCACCCGTACCGATCCCCATTCCCCATTCCGCTGTAAAATTCTCACAATTTTCTCCGCATTACTACCAGATCTCTTTTCAGAGTCTTTATTCGCATCAAATGATTGATGAGGCTGTGATTCTTTGTTCAAATCATATGGCGATAACTTGTTGCCTAGGCCAATGAATTGCTCCTTCCCACAAGCCACCACCGATACCTCCCTTTCCGGAGAGTCGAATATTACATCTGCTTCTCTCCTCTCTTGAAATTTTTTGTTTGAGGTTTCATCATCCCATGACTGTGGAATAATCTCGTCCGAATAATTTGAGTCTGAGCACGGAGATTCAGGAACCACTTCCTCTTTTTTGGACCGGTTGATCACCCTCTCCACCAAGGGCCAATCAATCCCCTCTTCTAACATTCTGATAGAGTATATCCGTCCATCAATGTCCACCTTAGTGACTTCATTGATAAATTCTTTGGAGGAGGTATTGATTAGTAATCTAGCAGTATCGAGTTTAGATCTGCTCATGTTATCCTCACTTTTTTCAAAGTACCCAACCTGAATATTAGACGGTTAAAAAACCTTTCATTCCACGCATGTAGTGGGATGCCGATGCAGTTTATCCATACCTCTCGGTCTTGAATTTGCAACTCCTTTTGCCAGTGTCGTATGTCTTTGAACCATGTTCCCAACCAATCCTGTTCTTCTTTAATCAACTCCGTCAACTTCTCCTTGTTTTCAGCATATATCAGAACCTGTGAACATCCTATTGGTATAACTGTCACTGACCCAAAGCCATTCAGAGTGAGATCATGTTGTAGCTCATTCACCATGTCAGAATCAATTAGCGTGCCAATGAGACATCCTTCCAACCATTGTGTTTCCTCCTTTGTCGATTCAAAACATAATCCATGCCATTTAGGCTTCTCCCTCACCACGGATTCCGTTTTTTTAGCCTTAAACTTCGCTGTCAGCGCCTGGACATATGATTTTTCAGAATTGCTTCGCCTATTCGGTACATGATAGACTGCAAGATGACTGGGTTGTGAAGATTGGCGTTGAAATCGACTACGATTTGCCTGAAGTTGGAATTTGCCCAACTGAATTCTGTTAAGAGCTTCCTCAATCTTCAGCACGTCCGTAATGCCTCGAAAGCGCACAAATCCAAACCTCTTCCCTTGGCTGGTCCGTTTTTGTGGGATAAATATATCACACACGTGTCCAATCTTTCGAAAAGTTCGCCACATCTCAGTTTGAAACCAGTCATCGGGGAAATTTGTGAAAAAGAATGGCGTGGACATCTCGAAAATGGTGTTAGTATGAGTGATATTATGATGATTCCAGTGACATGCATTTATTTATATACTTCTTGAATTTGGTAAGAATTTTTTTTATAATTTTACATTGTTTTAAAATTTCAAAAATGTGAATTTCTAGTACTTGTAATATATTGTGTAATATATATATATAAATATAAAATTATACAGGAGTATCCCAGTCGTGTCGTATCCTGAAAATTTTGAAAATCTGTGTCGCCGTGTCCGTGTCAGTGTCGCAGTGTCAGTGTCTGTGCATCGTAGCTTAGGACATTGTGAGCACATTGGTGAGTTGGACTATAAGGTTCCGCACACCTATAACACCAATTCTTCTCCTTCCCTCGGCTAAATTCTTGATGAGATAATATCTTACCATCTTTTCCCCGAATTCCCTGCATTTATTCTCCTCTTGCTCGTTCACTACCCCCCACCCATGAAGTTATTTCGTGACCCAATATAGCTCGACGGAGTGTATGGCTTTCTCATAATCACCTCCCCTGAATTTGATCCTCTACCCACAGCACTATAAGGGATTATATTTTTGTTCCTATCTCCCTCGTAAACCTGGTACTGTGTGTCCCAGATTTAGAATCCCCTCCCCCTGGCCTACTTCTTCTCCTATCCACCACTTTTCCAAACACCTCTAACTCAATCCCCCTTGCTAATGCCACCGCTTGATCGATAGATCTAGGCCGATGGACAAACATTTTCCTACGTATCTCTTCTCTTAATCCACTTAAAAAATACCCCATGCATTGTTCTTCGGATACATTTCCCACTTGAGCAAAAGTTTTTCAAATTGTATTATATATCCATCAATAGATAATTGTCCTTGGTGTATCGAAGCTATTAATTCAAAAGGATTAACATCATATCCGCTGAATCTTTTGAGTAGGTCCTCCGCCAGTCTATCTCAGGTCAGGTTTGGGATCCTCATTTTTATCCACTGGAACCAATGTACTGTAGTTCCTTGCATACACATGTAAGCCAGCTTGAGTCTATATTCGAATGGAGTATTGTGGATCCCGAAGTATTGTTCAATTTTTCCGAGCCACTCTAGTGCATCTTCGGCATCGGAATTTGGTAGTTCTACTTTTCTCAACGCCTACTTCATCTCCTCACCAAATTCGTTGAGTTCATGTTTTTCTGGTCGGGCTTGAATTGTTTCCTCTTCTGTCTGCTTCACTTGAGTTTCCCAATCCTGCCTATTTTACCCACTATCAATTGTTCTACACGTAGCTGGGATTCTGCCATTTTGGATTGAAATTCCGCCATAGATGCCATCGTTAAATTCAATGTGTTAGCATTTGCTTGCATCTCGGTAATCTTTTCTTGTATGTTGTTTACAATCTTTTCCAATGCTTCCCCCTTGGTTTCCGCTCGTGCTGCTGCCATGATCGTTTCTTTGTTCCCGAAAAATTCGAATCCGGCAGGTCGGACCAATGTTATGACTTAATCCAGAAATTAGAGCAGATCAATATAACTGGAATGGAAATTATGTTCAAACTGAAATGTAGAAATTAAAAAACCCAGAGAATCAATCTCTGTAATATCACTATGTGATCTTCCTAGCAAGAAAGCTAGTAACTTCTCTAACAAAAGATGATAACTGAATAATTCATAATTGTCTTCCCCTCCCACTACTTGTAGGCTAATTACGTGAATCCCCCATTTCCGCCTAGCGTATACATATTTACTTATGGGCCTATTTCTTGTTGAGCTTGTTGTTGGACTTGAAGTGCTGGTATTCATAACAGTATGCTACTATGCTCCATCTTTACCAATGTAATATCACATCAACAAAAAGGTAACTGCAATTCATCAACTCATAGCAAAAAGTCTTATCCATAAGTAAACTATGGCTAACCTGCAGCATTTGCCACAAAAGAACTTGTCCTCGGCATTTAAAGTTTCAGTGGAGCTAAAGTTCTTCAGACAGCTAGTAATAGAACTGTTCTGTTCTATATCAAGGCTCAAGTCGAGAAATGTTTCGTCTCTTGCTGTCACTGTTTCACAGCAAAGACATCTTGTTTCATTTGTCAATATACCCTGAAAAGTTACAGAAAATTGGGAATAAAAAAAAGAAGAACCCACGGAGCAACCTGTCACTCATTTCAAGCTCACTAGCTGCATGATGACGAAAAAGATGACGCCATTCAGTAATAATAAAAGCAATACCCGCCATACTTTTTTGTCATCACAGAAGAAGACATTCCCAAAAAATAAGTGGTGGGAATCCCCCTTCCCCGAAAGGGAGATGGTGTTAAAGAGCAGGTTGAGGGACAATTGCAGGTCGTTATACTTAATTATAGACAAGACAGAAGTACATTGAGGCAGAATGGCTAAACAAGGGCACCTGAAAATTTTTGTGCACCCAGGTGAACAAAGGTTCCATTTGAGCACCATTGGAAGACAAACTGTTTGGTCCATTAGCAATCTTTTCAGATGGAGAGGAAGTTTATGGATCAGCCTTAGTAGCTCGGGCCTCGTTCTCCAGTATGTCGACCAATTCATTTAGTAAATAGTTCAAAAATTCATGGGCATCCTACAGAAGAAAAATATGTATAAGCATAAACCCATTTTAAATTGTTGACCGCATGGACAAAGTGCAAAATGTACCAAACATATATTAAGATGTCAAGGAAGAGAAATGATATGGACTGTAAGTTATATCATATAATTATTTGTGCACACCATCACAGCTTATATGCCCAGCAGTTCCCGATATAAAAGCACGAGTGATTACCTGGGCATTCAAATTGCCTCTTCATCTAGATGTTCGGGCAGAGAGAAAAGAGCCAAAATATACAAATAAAGAGATAATTAGATAGATCCGAGGAAAATCTCCAGACCGGACCATGATGAGATGATAAAGTACAACTATTTGAGCATCACTTAAGTTGGGAAGCTGTAGTTATTAAGGCATAACATGTCAAACCAAAGAAAAGGCTGGAAACTAAAAATTCCATTGTTCCTTGAGAATCACCATCTTTAAACACTCCTTGTAATAAGATCATTATCATGTTGAGACGAATCAAGTCCCAGTATATGATAATCGAACTCCTACTAGAGTTAGCTAGTGTAGTAACCATAACTACTCTAATACAATCATCAGGGCATACAAGGCCTTCATGTAAACCCATATGTTGCTCTTTCCATCAATTTCTACAATCACATAAATCCACGCATCTCAACCAGAACTGATAATACATTCTGATTGAATTCTCCCAAAATGTAGTTTCCTGAAAAGATACAAGGCATCTTCAACACCTACAGTATTCATCCAAGAATGAAACTGTTCACATATGAGATAAGGATTTCAATAGGGGAATAAAAGCTTAGACCTAATTTTACATAATAGTTGCTATCAGTGTCTACAGCTGACTAACAAAGAGAAATGTGTCAATATAAACTTGATCTCTATCTCAATATACATTCCTCTCTGTTTAATCAAGGAAAATGTAGGGTATTTCTGAAATGCCAATATTTTCTTATGACATGCCATCAGCAAAATTCACAAGCGAGACAGTTACTTCACCTGGTGCATATAGCTGCGAAAAATTTCATTTTGCTTCTTAATAACACCTGTCTTTTTCTTTTGCGAGCTTATCTACAAATAAGAACAAGAATAGTTACATAGAGGGAAGCTCAAGGACAATCGTTATATAAGAAGGTAGTGCTGGAAAAAAAAGGCCCTTTTGTGGGTTATATGCACACAATCCCTTCATAATTTACAAAAACACGTAATGACCATTTTATAAACTTGTAAAATTTATGTGAGGAGACATAATCCATCAGCAGGTCATTTTATGAACCTTTTGTTGAGTCATTCACTAGCAGCAAATAATTTAAAAAGTTAATGTACTAAAGTCAGACCATCAAGCTAAATGGATAACGCCTGATGTTTAACTTCCATCTTAATCAAAAAGTAACTAAAAAACATACATATTTTCACAAACTTTGAGTTTTCATTGTCTCAACAATTCTCATTATCTTACATCAGGACTCTAGCTTTAATTTCTTTATTTTAGAATAGGAGTGATCAAATTAAGGGAATGAATCTAGTTAAGAAACAAAAATAATTATGAAATACAGAATTTAAATTTTTTAAATAAGTATAATCAACAGATGAAATATGTTGATCCAACTAACCGACTCATTCAGATGTTCTGCCAATTTCAAAGATAATATACCTGTAAGAATAGGTCAGCCAGGCATGTCAAAAGATTTTCTTCAGCCTCGGACAGGTTTTTGTTATTTGAATAATATTCTAGCAACTGCTCTCGAAATGGGACACAGAAATAAAGCGCCTGCATAGAAATGAACAATATTATTGACAAATTCTGGGAAGTTTTCATACTGCTGAATAAGTTACAGGCTCTTCTTTAATGAAAAGAAAAGCCCAAAGAAGCACTATGGAAACTGAGACATTCAATAAAATTACGACATCAAATATAGCTAGAGCAAGTTTCACTGGTGATTATTAGCATTATCATACCTTGGCAACACACGATTTTTCCCCCATTTGGGGGAAACCTTCTGTAAGTGGATCCAGCTAAAGTTTGGTATAATTTTGTCCAAAAGAGTTTTGCTCTCGATAAACAGCAATAATCGGTAATCAACAGTTAACAAATCCACACAAAGCAAAAGGATGTAGGCCATAACCTCCAAGCATTCCAACAACACAAACAAATCTATGGTTCAATTACAGAAGCAAGGCAACATCCAAAATAATAGGTAAAAAGAACACACAAACCACCGTTTGTAGAAGTAGAATCAGTAATGGTAATTGAAACGTAGGGGGGAAACAAGACCTGCAGCACGCTGTTGCAGTAGCAAGTATTTCCGAAATTTTCGAGGCCAAAATAGCGTTCGCCTTCTGGAAATTGCTCTCCCAACGCTTTCTCCAGCTTCGAACCCGCTGCTCCCATCCGAACCTCAATCCTTCCTCTCCACTTTGTCCGAATGCACAAGTCTGAACTTTGAATTCAATAGGAACTGGATTCAAATTCTTTTTTGGGTTTAAAACGGGGTAAACTAGAAATTATATATTAATATTAATTAATAAATATATTGGCGAAATCATCATGAGTGTCATCTCCATATTGTCAAGTAATAATTATCTTCGAGTAATAATTTTGGGGAGGGTCTTGGCCGTCTATCATATATTAGAAATATTCTTTATTGGAATATCTAAATATATAGTTAGATCTATTTTATTTGGTAGTATTACATGGGATAGCCAAGATAAAAACATAATTTTAGGGCATTTTTTCTCTTTGCTAAATATAATCATAGAGATGTGACTTCTAGAATTTACTCTCCTAATATAGCTTATGTAGGTTGAGATATTTGACGAGAATATGAGATGAATGGGGGAAGTCGGGATTGTGGGGCCACATTTCCATTATATTTTTGGGGTAATCCCATCCCCGACTTCCCCGAGATGAATCATCATGTGGCCATATCTGTAACACTCTGTGTACTTGATTTTTTTTAATTTCTTAATGATGATTATAGTTATATAAAAATATATAATGAAATGCGATAAAAACAATTATTTATAGTTGGTTTCAAGAAGTTAGAAGTCACAACTCAAAATATAAATACAATAACGTCTAAGATTTACATTATAAATTCAAATTGAATTATTATACAGGATTTGGTTTTCTTTGAATTGTCACATACTGTTTCGTTTGAGGGTAAACTACCCATAAATCTCTAAACCCATATTTTTCCTTAACCTAACTCCACTTATCCATTATTCTATATTTTAACTTCTCAACCATACTTTCATCTTCATCCTAACTCCCTACTCCACAACACTTTATCAAGTTACCCTTACAAGTGGAAAGTGATTATTTGCATTATACCCCCTGGAATTTTAATCTATTTGCAAAATTACCCAAAAGTTACCATTTTCCTTATAAACTTGTCCTTTACGTTCCGACTTTTAAAAATTGGTATCAGAGCCTAGGTTTATTCTGGAAATACTAAAATAATATCTTGAATATTAATTTGTAACCTATACGGATGAGACGATTCAAGACAATATGGACACAAACGAATGTTCGAAGTGTCATTCATACAGGTGGTACTTCCAGAAATTGGAAGCACTTAATCAGAAGCATATGACAGAAGCTCAACGCTTCAACCATAAGTGGAAACAATTACGAGGAACAGATTTATGCACACCAGGCATAAATCATTACAAGAAATTGGAAAGGATGGCTAAAAGGCTTAATCAAGTGAACCTCAAACTACAGTTACAGTTGGCCGAACTTCAGGAAGACAATCATCCTGAACACGAGGACGTTATTCTAGACCCCAATGGTCCAACAGGGTCCGGACCAGATGATTAGGATGGGAGAACCAACCTTTCGAGAAATCGAGCCAGATACTTCTAAGATATCCCAAGATCTTATAGAGATTCAGAAGACAGTTCAGCGTTATGGCTACCTTCAATACCATGTCCCTGCACAGATCCATCAGATTCAGAGTTAGATGGAGATTATGATTAAACATCAGAAGGAGATTCTTGAATACCTTCAAGATGTTCAATCCCGAGTTAAAAAATTGGAGTCAAGGCCAAGTCCGACAGGAAAAGGAACGGAGGATGGTTGCCACCATCTTACGGAACAGAACCCCTTTTACACCAAAAAGGGAAAACGGGGGAGGTCCGAAGCCCTTTGTCAGAGACTGAAAAAATGATTGCAGTCCTACGAGGAGAGCCATTACATCCCACAAAGTAATTGAAAGAATCAACTTGGAAGATCTACAAGATCTTGTTGATTCATTTGCGGGATTAAATCTCATCGAATTCAAGACATGAGAGCTTGTACAATTCCACCACAAGAGAGTTTCGGATCACACAACCCACCCGAAGGAGATCAAAGTATGTCGTACAGGGAAGATTTCTCTTCAGCAACTTTGGATCCCCCAGTTGGAACAAGGAGCCGTACCCGAAGGCCAGATATACATCAGACGCCCTACAGGAAATCAGTTAGATCCAATCCATCCATATTGACTTATTCTCAACATGGATATCTTGGATTTCAAAAACAGAGAAGTTCTTATTGATGAATGGGCATCAGCAATGAGAATGGCAGGAGGAACGCTTGATCTAAGTAAAGAAGGATTCATTTTACTTCTTAAAATGAGTCTGGAAGGATCAGTCAAGATTGCCTGGGATATGGGAGATCCAGGTACCAAGGAAGAAGTTTTAGCCGGAGAGTCTCTGAAAGAGATCGTGGACAAGATGGCGAAATTCTTTAAAATATGTTTCATTGGAGTAAGTTACTTTGAAGGAATGGAGGAAGAGAAGGCTAAGAAATATAGACAAGCTCTAATTAGCCTGGACCTACATGATATCTGTTATGTAGATGAGTATATCAAACTCTTTACAGAGTATCGACGGAAGGCGAAGATAGCGGAAAAAAAATGCAGCAGAACTATTCTTTGCCAAAATTCCGAGCCTATGGAGAGAAATGCTTATCCAGGAGTATACACCTCATGCAATCGAGACGATGTCCAGGAGTGTCATTTCTTAAAGTAAAGCTTGCGAAGTGGTGCTACCAAGCAAAGCTCCAAAAGAATTTCAAGAAGCTTACGTGAATCAACAAAATAACTCATCTTTGTTGTACGGTAAATGATATCCCTACAATCATTGGAAACTACCCACAAAGACGAAAGATGAAAAAACACAAAAGTCATCCATATGCCCGAGGAAGTAGTTCAAGAAGAAGTAGGTCTTCATGGAGACCTAGAAAGTTCTGGTCAAAGCAGAAAGCCCAAAGCTACAGACCGGGGCAAAGATCAGGATCAACAAGGAGTAGAATCTCGTCGACAAGTTCCAATCAAGCTAGTTCTAGTAGAACACTAATGAAGAGAACTTTCAGACGCACACATACTCGTGCAAATGAGAGTTTCAAAGATTGTAATTCCTGGACATGCAGAGTAAGATGACATATCTCTACAGATTGTCCAGAAAACCAAAGTTGTGGAGTAAGACAGTTCGAGCATACCAAAGAATTTGAGGATGCTGTCTATTTTCAGGATTTGGTACATGTGTATCAATTTGAGGATATTCCCTCAGATGAAAGCATCTACGAAGAAGATATTTATTCTGATGGAGGTGAACCCAGCTCAGAATCAGGGTGAAGGAGAGTTCCTTCAACACGTGATCAGATAAGTGTCGTCAGGGTTTTTCTCTCATACCACTGTTTCTCATAAAAATCTTATGAGGATCATGAAGGAAGAACCAAAGCTTCAAATGTATGATGGATTTACAATTGGAGTGATGGAGAAAGCCATGAATATGATTGGTCTTCGAAGCAGGAAGCATCAGATTATACATAGGGTTACAACAGGTGAATTTGCTATCCCGGTGGAATTCATGGGAAACCAAATCGAGATGCAATTAATCCCCTACAAAGAAATCCAGGAGTTTAAAAACAAGGTGAAAAGAGAGGTTGCTAATACACTCTCATGGATTCATATTGGAGCCATTAGAGTTATCATTAATGCAACATTCAAGGAAGGAATTGATTCGCCCCTCAACCTAGCGATCTTTGACAAGAGAATCACGAACCTCAAAGATTTTTGTTTGGGAGCAGTGGTAGGAAATATGTATGCAGGAAAGATGGCCTTCAACATCTATCCAAGGATTGCATACAATTTAGGAGATCAAGAATTCAACAAAGTTCTCACTCTTCATCAAGATTTTAAAAGAGAAGATTTGATGAAAGAAGGGAACAGGCCTTACTCGATCACCTACAAGGTGTCATACGCACTCTCAAATACTCATCATTCCGAGGAATTCTTGAGAAAGGAATTCATCGAAGTCCCCAGAATCTTTCGAAGATTTCGCCAAAGCAGTATTACCAGACATCATTGATACTCCGACAATAGGAGAGATCGACATTAGGATACAAGATCAACTTGTTCTGAACAGAAGCAGGAGTCTTACGATATAGCCAAGAAGTATGTCTTTCCAACATGATAGGATAATCAGCAACTATCCGGGGAAAAACATAAGGCAGCCTCAAGCAGAATTCAGAAAATTCCCGAGGTATTCAAAACAACAGGAAAACTGAAATGCCCAGAAGGCTGGAGAGAAGTGCAGATAATTTTTGACATCACCGAGAAGAACAATATCTTCCCCTGCGATGTCCTATATTATTTGCAACAACCTACAATTGGCAAATTTCAAGGAAACCTTCAAATTGGTGAATATTGGTCTCACAATTGAAGGAATTGCCGAAGGATCCCAGAAACTTATTCTAGGGATTGAATTTCTCGAGGAACATAAACCTTGGGAAAGATTGCAAGATGGAATGTAATTGAAGGTTGACAGAAAGAGATACCGAATTCAATGACCACCTGTACATTCTTAATATACACCTCCGTTGGGATGTTATATGAGAAGTATCGGGCAGAATATTTTGCAGCCTACATAGATTCAGGAGCTGAAATATGTACTGTCAGGCGAGATTTATTCCCCAAAGAAGTTGGTGAGAAATTACCAGTCATTGTCGGAAGAGACTTTTCCAAGAGGGTCCTTATTCTTAATGAAGGAATCCAAGGAGCGGAAATCATTATCGGCGGAGCAGGCGATACCCCACGGTACAAAGTCAAAACTCCACCTATTTATTTCCATGATACAGACGCAGATATGCTTTTAGGAAACAATTTTCTACAGACATTCAAGAGGTTCACACGGGAGAACGAGACCAGAAGACTTATTTTCACAACCCTTTGTGATAATAAGATTATTGTGCAGAGACTAAGGGAGGCGTTTCACAGAAATTTCCCTATTAGTTTCGCAGAAAGGGTGGTGATGAAGGAAAACTTCGACACCCAAAGGTGAAGGATCAGCGGAAATTTGGAGACGCAATTCTTCAATTTCGACAACAAGGTCCTAGTGAAAAGGATTCTCAAACTTTTGACTGAGTTAACATTATGTCTTTCAGGGAACAGGATGAGGAAGAAGTGACTCCATAAACTCCGTTGCTATTAAAAAAGGCATTACAAGAAGAAGTTCCACAACCTGAGACTACCCTTGAAGAACGAATCACTCTAGAGGATGTAAAAGGAAAATTCGGAGGAACTACAACGAGGATTCACTAGCATGGTGGAACAAGAATGAGCTCAAAGCTACTTTGAAGTTGAAAGGCGGAAAAGAAAATGAGTTTGTCAGATTCAGACCAGTCCCCATGAATATGGAAGATCGGATGGATATGCAGATGATACTTAAGGAACATCTTGACCTTAAGTTAATCTCAGCATGTATTTCTCCATACAGCGGTCCAGGATTTCTTGTTCGGGATCATGGAGAAATTAAACGAGGAAAGCCGAGATTGGTGATCAACTATAAAGGGATCAACAAAATCTTGGAATTCGATGGATATTTTATCCCAAGCAGAGAACATTTGGTAAATAGCATCAAGAATGCCAAAGTGTTTTCTAAGTTTGATTGCAAGTCTGGGTTCTACCAGATTAAAATGGAGGAAACAAGCATAAAGTTTACAGCATTCTCCACACCACAAGGAGATTATATCTAGAATGTTATGCCAATGAGATTGGCAAATGCTCCCCAAATATATCAGAGAAAGATGGATAATCTTTTCAAGGATTACTTCAGCTTCATGTTCGTGTATATTGACGACATCCTTATAGCGTCAAAAAACATGAAAGAACATCTTAAACATTTGGAAATCTTTTCAGATGTTTGTTACACGGAAGGATTAATGCTTTCTGAAAGAAAGCAGTGATTGCTACTAGACAGATCGAGTTCCTTGGAATCGAGATCGACGAATCTGAAATCATCCTGCAGAATCATATTGTTGCAAAAGTACAAGGATATCCGGATGACCTAAAGGATTTAAAGCAACTTCAGAGTTTTTTAGGAGTTGTTAATTTTGCTGGAATGTTTATCAACAATCTAGCAAACTACAGAAAGGTGTTCAGTCCACTTCTCAAGAAAGATGTTAAGTTTGAGTGGAATGAAGATCACAGACAAGCTGTCAGACAACTTAAAGAGGTTTGCAGGCAACTACCAAAGCTTGCAATACCAAACGATGATGATGAACTGGTAGTATACACAGACGCCAGTGATCATTGGTGGACTACAATTCTCATGAAACTCACACCAGAAGGAGAAGTGCCATGCAGATATTGCAGTGGGCTATTTCATAACAGCGAAGTTATCAGATGACACATCAACAAAAATGAGTTCTTTGCTGTTCGAAAGGCTTTTAAGAAATGACCACTTTTTCTACTTGCAAAGAAATTTATCTTGAAAATAGATAATACGAGTGCCAATGCCTTTTTAAAAATAAAATTGAATCAAAACCAGAAAAGGCTAGACTTTTAAGATGGCAAGCCGAATGCCAATATTATGATTATGATATTGTCATTGAGAAATCTGATAAAAATATTCTTGCAGATTTTTTGACAAGAGATGGAAGCGAGTGAAGGTAATTCCATCATAATGAGATCAAAGCATTTCCGAGAAAATCTGGAGGAGCTAGACAAGAAGATCAATGGCCTGGTGATCAATTCCCAGGTTGTGGGTCAAGTACAGGAACTGGATCTCACGAAGGTCCAACAGGCTATGAAGGCTACCATCTGCAACATGGCTCATGTGGGAAGATGGCAGGACTACATCTGCCCAAGCTGCCCAAAGCAGAAAGAGCTACTGTTCGGGAAAGGATTCCCTGTCAAAAGGGACCAGAAGAAAGATGACAAAGCAGGACCGGGCAAACGTGAAAGATTCCCACGCTGACCGCAAAAACCAAATTTCTAGGGACCACAGGGAGACAAGAGTCATTTGACTCTGACGAGGATCACTACCATTATAAAAAGAAAACAAAATGGTAGGACATCCTTTTCGGCCGAAAGTCGAAGGGACCACAAGATACCCAACAAGAAAGAAGACGCATGCAATGACTTCTGATGATAAACAAGAGTTGAAGTCCGGATTTCACATCCACCTCCAGACTTCTATAAATACCAAGGCATTCAGGAAGCTAAGGACATCGAAAATTCTCCATAGTTTTCTGAAAATAAAAATTGTAGTCTCCAAGCTTTGTAATTCTTCATCTTTCATAGCTTGGTAATATTTTCTTTCTTTCTTTCTTTTGTAATCATCTGTAATATTGTTCTGTTTGGTTTTAGTTTATGTGTTCTTAAGCCAATCATCATCTTTATGAGAGGCTAAACAAGTCCGTCTCCTCCCAAAAGGAGATGTTTTAATGTAATAGATATTATAAGTATTTCCAGAATAAAATAAAGGTTGTTGCCCATCTATCTCACAGATTTCTTTAAATCTTTCTTATACTTGATTATACCTTACGCCCTAAGGTAGGAAACGAACTAGGGTTGTGATGTACGGTTTTTGAAGGAGTCGGATAACTGGCAGACTAACCTCGCCCGAGAGCTGAGGTTGGATGGTGAGGAGCCATTCGTAAAATAGTCCGGAGGCAGTAAATTTTTGACTGGTGGCTTTGCAACCCACCTCACCCGATGCCGTTATGGTCAAAATGGTATATTTCAGTTTGTTAAATTTTTATTGTAATACGGAAGCATGATGGGCCTGTTATTTAATTTTACATAATAAGGGAATATTAGGGGCATTAATTTATCATGAACAGTGAGTCCTTTGCAAAAAGTATGCTCTTGGGTCTTCTCAAGATGACAGAAACTGAAGGATCTCATGTTCATATAATGCTATTAATGCCTATGCATTTACGTATCCCTTATTAGGAGTTGTTTATTGGAAAAATGAGATTTTGGGTGTTTTTGTAAAAATCCTAAAAACATTAGGGAGTTTTTTGCAATTAAAATAAAGGCTTTTATGTCTTTTAAGGTATGTAGGAAGTTGTAATAAAGAAAAGAAGTATGATAGGGGTTAGAATAAAGGATCTTTGATATATAGAGGAATGTTAAAGTTATATTTGGAGGTAGGGATTTTAAGTGAGTTTACCCTTGGTTCGAAAGATTTTTTAAAATTTTGATTTTTAAGTAAAACTTAATAGAGAAAATTGCATAGCAGTACTACTTTTCAAAAACATTTTGCAAATAAATTTGGTCAATAATCTTATTTACATATAAATCCACTTTTTACAATTTTTATTCAAATAGGTCCAGTTTTGAAAACATAATTCCAACAAATATATTTTTGTTCCTATGATACTTGTTTTCAAAAAAAATATAGGTTTTGAAGTTTTTTGAAACCTGCATGTCTGCAACGGAAGAACTATCGTAACTTTGTCTTTTTTTCTTTTTTAATTTTTGCATTGTTGCAATCGTCGTTTGGAACGGCTTGAACGGAACGTAGCTATGGTTGTTGCCCTCGTCTGGAACGGTTTGAACGAAAGTGTTTACAATTTTTCTTGGAAAACTTTTCTGCATTTTTCGTATTCATGTGTTGTTTTTCGTTTATGTATTTTTTATATTCATGCGTTGCTTTCATCGATATTGAACAATGGATTTTAGATTTATGATTTGTTTGTTCCCTCCTTATCAATATTTTTTGCAATTTTTACGGAATTTTTGTGCTTCAATTATCATTGAATGTTTATTTCAATTTTATTGCACATGTTGTGTTTGTCAAAATATCTCTTTAAAGAGCACCAAGCAATCTGGAAACTTGGTTGTGAATATTGGTCGGATTGTTGATGTCACCGTTTCTGATTGTTGGGTTGTTGATAAGGGAATTTGTTAAAATTACATGCATCAACTTGTTAAAATCACAATTTTGTTAAAATTGCGTGCACCAAATTGTTGAAATCACAAAGTTGTTAAAACTACGTGCATCTGTAAAGACCCGGATTTTAGAGTCATTGAGTAACTAATCCTTATTAAACTCTTTTGGTTATTTAAATTTCTTAGTGTTATAGTTTAACTAGAACACTAAGTTAAGTGGAGATAAATTATTAAGTGTTCTAGTAGGTATAAAAGTCTTGTTAAAGGAAGTTACAAATTGCAAAACTCTAGCCAAGAGATACCAAGGCATCATAGAGTCCCTAACCATCTCAACTCTTCCATTAACTCATCAATTTGCAGCATCTTTGAATCGAGCAGAATCCGAACATTACCACATCAAATCTGCAAAGATTTACTCTTAATTTTCGAAGGTTTAATATCTCAAAACTCCTCATGATTTCTCCTTCAAATTCTCGATAAGCCATGGCAAGGATTTCAGCTTATTAGTTTCGAATTCCACCTCTCCTCTAGCCACAAAATCGTCCCAGAATCTACTCAATGTCTATCAACAATCTGCACAGAATTTTTATGCAGAAGTTCGATAGTTTGCACCTCTAAAACTCCTTGAGTTTTGTCCCAACCTCTAGCTATAAATAGTGCAACCTTTGGTAGTATTTGTTCATCACAAACCATCTCCTTCTCAGCCTTTAAAGTCACGAGAATAAACCCTCTCCTTTACCGAAGCCTCTGCACCTTTTGTTACCAGAATTACTCTCCAACCTTCTGTTCGATATTGGAAGTACAGATTATCAGATTCTAAGCCAAGGTTTCTGCCTCGTTTTTGGAATCTGTTTCATCGAGTTATACCAGCAAGCTTCACCCTCAAGCCGTGACTTGCTCGTCTGTTTCCCAGAACTTATTGGTGAACTTGTTTCATCGATTTGTTCAGCCTCAATCACCAAGGAATCAAGCCATAATCCAGCACCTATTCCATCGATAATTCCAGCCACAACCACCACCGAAAGATCAAGCTTTGTTCTGCATCCGTTTGTCGTTAGTTAATCACCAAAGTTGGCTGATAAATCTGTCCAAACTCTCTCCTGTTTCCAGCAAGTTTCATGAACTAAAACCGAGAGGTTTTGGCCAAGTTTCCAGCAACTTAAACCACCCGGATACCGTAGCAATTTGTTCGAAAGTTTCCAGAATTTAATCGAGTTTTAGCATTCTGTTTGTGCTATTAGCGAGCCAAGGAAGATTGGAATCCATTCGTTTTATACCTCGATCAATCAAGCACGATACTAAAGCACTGTAAGTGGGCTTTTGTTATAAATATTCGTTTCGTTTTCTAAAAATCATATAGTATGTTTTGAAATCCCAATCGATATGTATTATGTTGAAATTATGAAAGTATTATTTTGTAAGCACGTTAAACTCGAAATCTAATTGGATTTGGATCCCCATGACCCTGATGCGGTGGGATGTAACCGCTAAAAGAACCTTATACGGTGGTAATCCGTTGTTTCTGGATTATCCAGACCCTTTATTCGTGGGTTAGCCGATGTTATGACCTCATCTCTAGGAGGGTTAAGTCTAGAGACTGATATCAGTACCAAGAAGAGAGTAGAATGCTTTACTGTGCTTAAGTATATGCAAAATTATGAAACGATATATTATGTCATGGCTCGTAAGGGCAAATCAAGTATGTTAAGATACATTCATATCGGTTTATGCAAGTTTTATGATCCAAGTTTATGAAAATTATGTATATGTATGATATCGATTGTCCCCCACTTGCTGAGTGTTTTCCAAAGCACTCAACCCCTTACTCTACATCCCCAGATAAAGCTGAGGAAGAAGTTGAAGCCGGAGAAGGTCACCAATTTTGGGGTTGGTGAATCAAGTCCGCTGCGTAGATCGAGATCTTTTATGTTTTAAAGTTTTCCAGTTTTAAGACAATTTTAATTATTCGTTTGTTAAGTTTTTAATTCCGCATTTCTTTATTCATTGTAAAGACAATGGTTTTTATTTTTATGGAAAAAGACTGGCTTTTCAGTTGTTATGATATTACGAGGCTTATTGGTTTCCTAGTTGTAATGGAAATCAATGCCGGTGTTATTGACCCCGGTCTCGGGGCGTGACAGCATCAACTTGTTAAATTACGTGCACCACCTGTGAAAATCTCCAAAAATATCAAATTTGTTAAGATTACGTGCACCAACTTGTTAAATTAAGTACACCAACTTGTTAAAAATTACGTGCACAACCACCAACTTAATATAAAAACCGACATGCACCATCTTAAAAATCCCCAACTTGTAGAATCACTAAGTTGTTAAATTTACGTGTACCAACTTTGTTAAAATTACGTGCACCACCGGTAAAAATCACCAAAAAAATACAATTTTGTTAAAATTACAATCGTTGTCTTCCCTATCATCCCGAGTAAATCAGTTGCTTGTAAATTATAAGATTTAATTGCATGAGATTCAAATTTAGCATTTCAGTCATTGAATTTTTTATGACTTCTACTTGTGTCAACACATTTTTAAGTAACGTTGTAGAATAATCCTGGAAACCATCAAAGATTATGAAAATCAGACAGCAAATAAACAAGATAAGAATAATGTAAACGGGGGTTTGAATGTTTTACCGTCAATGTAACACTGATTCCATCAAGAAATATCAGGCACAGACAAACAATTTGAAGGGACGGTAGATGCTAGAGGATATATCCATCTTGTGGGATTTTGTTCTACGAAGCACCTGCATAGGAATTCTATATATGTACGATCTAATGCCAAATATTAAGCGCACATCCTCGTGGTAATTTCTCGAGTGTTGAAACAATATATTATTTCCATGATTGTATTATCACGCTTCTTGCAATGTTTGAGGACAACTCTTCCTAGTGACGGAAGAGGTGACAATGCGACCAAAAAATTTGTCAGGTGTAAATATATGAAAGACTACATGAAAGCAATTACGTGCGTCGGACCCATATTGGTGCACTTGTGGTACGTGCACCCACATAATAATTTGATGCAAGCATAATTTGTGCATCGGTACAGACAAATGTAATTTTCAAACCCTAATCGAATTTGATGCAAGCATAATACGTGGATCGATACAGACAAATGTTGAATTCGCTTTGCCAGATTTGTTTACTCATATTACCATCACCAACAATATCAATTTCTATGTCAACATCTACAAAACAATCACACCCGCTTCTTACAAAATAACATTGATTGCTATCATGAATCATCAATGAAAAAACACTTAGATAATTGAAGGACACCAAACACAAACCCTAATCCCAAAACTCTTCTACCTATACTTTGCGAACCCTATGGAATCTTCCAAACTCTATCTAATGTGTAACAGATTTCATACCTTGTTTTTTGTGTTCATTTTTTTTTTTTGCCTCTTTCTTGCATCGGTGGAATTCTCTTCGTCATTTTTGGAGCCATGTTCGTTTGAATGTTACGCAACAACTTCGTGTTCTTTTGTCTTTCCTGTCCTTTAGTATTCTTTTTTCTATTTTGGTAATTTCACGGCAAAATAGACTTAAAAGATTGGATGTTTTTTTGGTGGACTAAGTTGAATTAAGTTCTTCCTACTGGTATCGGCCTGAAGTTTCCCCAACTTAATATGCTATTTCGGATGGTTAGGCGGTTTAGATCTTAATAAGAGACCGAACAACTAAAAGTTATGACTATTAATCCAATTTTCTAGCACACAATTGAACAACATACATAAAGAATATATATGATATATTTTACTTCTATAAAAGGTAACAACATAAACAAATTTGTTCAAAAAACTAATATTTGATTATCATAAAAAAATATTGAATGCCTGAACAAATATAGTAGAACACTATAATTATAAATTTATTATACAAATTCACTGGCTTTTGTATCTTAAAATATAATTATCCGCTTTTAGTTTAATATTTTATTATTGCATAATATAATCCATTAAGAATATATTTGTAATAATAATTTTTCAGTTAACTCTTTAGTTATAATATTATGCTCCAAATAATTATATTATGTTTTAAAACATTCACAAACAGTTGAGAGTTATTGTCTCATTTCGGGAACTTGAAAGCTATATTTGCTCATTATAAATGATTATGAGTTACTCCTATAATAAACAATTGGTTATGAGTTGGAACAACATGAATTCTTAACATTGTATCAGTGCAGTTTTTATATGATTGATTATTCCACTCACATGCTCACCGTCCCCCACGTTATCAATTCACATGTTTGACTTATATAATGTCACAAGTAGGGGTGTTCATTCGGTCCGGTTTGAACCGAACCGAAATTTTGGTTTTGAAATTTCAAACTCGAAAACGAACCGAAAATGTTCGGTTCGGTTTCGATTTTAACAGAAATTTTTCGGTTCGATTTCGGTTCAAACCGTACTTTTTTTTGTTTTGCATTTTTCAATTTTTTTGATTTTTTGATTTTCTTTTTTTTAATTGTATAATTAAATGATACAATTCAACGTAAATACAAACAGTAATACATCATACATTGGATTCAAATGAATTCTGAACATTTGACCTCTTAATTTTAAACTTCTAATATTATTTTGAAGCTATTTAATACAAAAAAATCGAGTTTAAATGAGACAACAAAATAAATTATATTATACTTGAAACACGTTAATTACGAGTTCTTCTTATTGATACAATCAGGAGCGAAACCATTAAAAATATTTAAACATAAAAAAAATTCAATTTTTTTTTATTTTTATTTTTCGGTGAACCGGACCCTGTAACCGTAAACCAATTTTTTTAAATAAAAAACGATCCGACATTTTTTGGTTTGGTTCGGCCCAGTTTGGTCGGTTAACCAAACCGTTGAACACCCCTAGTCACAAGTGAAGGGGCGTGTTGAGAGTTGTAGTCCCACATTGAGAACTTAAAAACTATATTTGCTCGTTATAAAAGATTCCGTGTTACTCCTATCATAACCAATTGGTTATGAGTAGGAACTCTATGAATTCTTAACATGATATCAAAGCAGGCTTTCATGTGATTGGCTATTCCGCCGGCATGTTCACCGTCATCGGCGTTATCAACCCACGTATTTGACTTCTATAATGTCACATGTGAGGGGGCGTGTTGAGAGTTGTCACACATTGGGAATCTAGAAGTTAAGTTAGCTCTTTAAGATATACGAGTTACTCCACTCATTACCATTTGGTTTTGAGTTGAAACATGTATTCTTAACACAAATCGTCAAAAATTGAATCATATTTTTAAAAAAAAAAAGAAAAAAAAAGGACCATATATGGATTATACATTCCAATATAATGTCTAAAACATAATTCCAAACTATTTATTTTCGAAATATTATAATAGATGAAACCAATTGTTTGAGAAGGGATTACAATTGTTTCATTTATTATTCCTTCTGTAAATTATAATACTAACTAATGCATAAGGGGAAAAAACTTAAGAATCCTGGTTTTGATGAATAATGGTGTTTGTGGATTCAGCAATATTATTAAATAATAATGTTCGTTCGTAATATGCACTTGAGATATTATTTTACACAAGAACAAACTATATATTTAATCAGTTTCTTGTAGCTACTGCAACAGTTCGAATCAGATAGACATGAATGGAATTTTTTCTAAAAATAAAACAATTATTTTTTTGGTTACCAGCAGCAACCATAGACTCTATACTATGATAATTGCTTCTTGATTTTTTGAGTAAGGGGGTAACAAACTAGCAAGAAAAGGCCTAAAACTTGGCTTAAACTTCTCTATGCCCTTAACAACCCCTAAAAACATAAGCCTGTAGAAAATCAGCATTCCTAACACAATACCCAAATCCACCCATTTAGAATGACTTGTGTCCACTTGCCAAACGTTTCTCAAAACCTCTTCACCGGTAATGGTAGTGGGTGGCCCTCCAAATTGCGCATTCGGAAATTTCAATCCTAGAAATTCATTCTTGAAAAATCCTTGATTAGCATACCTATGAAAAGAAATGTGATACATGGGGTACTTCCAAAATGGCTTTGGAAGATCTTTTACCAATCGAAAAAAACCTCCATTCAGTATCATCACACCTTGAATTCCAGCACCTGTTATGATCCCCATTAGGAAATCAGGGACGATGCTGGCCACGACCATCATCAGGCTCTCGACTAGCATCATGCACGTGAAGATGAGGGATGCGAAGTAGATGAAGTGATCTATGCTTTTTTGTAGGCCGGCCAAGTAGTAAGCCATTGCTACGGGTACTATGGATACTAATATTATGTAGGGAAAGGAGGATAATGTGTTTCCAACCACAAATGCTGTCACACCGTAGTGTCCATTTAATCGTTCTCGTTTAAATATCTACATTGGACAATTAATTCAACAAAAATCAAACATATTATATATATGAAAGTAGGTACACTTAATTTTAATCAAGGATCAGACGAGCAAGAGAGACTTACTTTCATATCCTCCACGAAAGAAGGGAATCCACCAATTGCCATAAAAGTCATAAACGATGCAACGAACACGAGCATTGAACCTCTAGCCTAACCAATAAAATCAAACATATTATATATGTGATTTTACTCCAATACATATATGATGAAATTGAAGTTAAATAACTTTTTGTAGGGTCGTCTTTTTAACCTGAATAGAACTATAACTGAAGCCAAGATCATAAAAGATGGTCCCAATAGACAAGCTTAAACCAATGTAAATAGCAAAGCGCAACCAGTAATAGCCAAGATCACGATGCATGTTTCTGTAAGATCTTCGAGTTAAAACAAGGCACTGAGTAACGAATCCTGCTCGTCTTTCCTTCTTCTCCAATGCTCCATTAGAATTCTTCAAGTAATAAGTGATTTAATGATTCAATACAGCTTCGATTTCGTATGTGATATAAACTATGCAAAATAATATTAAATATTCAATACTTCGATTTTATATGCCATACACATTTGGTGGGAAGAAATAATTCTATGTATATAAAAAATGCGAACTGAAGGACTTATATACCTGTTGGCATATCTTATTTACACATCGTTTCACTTGTTGGAAGGTCTCCGATGAATTGTAAGACTTAACAAGAATGTTAATTGCTTCTGAAGCTGTTATCTTTGCACCAAATCCTTGTTCCACATCCTATACTTGATTCAATCCAATGAGTAAATTATATGTTCTTTTTGATATATATATATATATATATATATAACCCAATGGATATAATTTCGCAACTCAACTCACCACATCAAAATCTTGATTAATTGTTCTGAGGTAGTGATCCGATGGATTCCTCATTGCCGGACAACAAAACCCATTTGAAGAAAAAAACTGATCATCATAAAATAAGTAGTTAATTAATTCAACAGCTCTCGAATTTAATCAAACATAAGCTTGTTTCATCTCTCAAAATATTATACATCAAATATCTAATCACTATATATTCAATTTCCTACTATATCCCGATAATTGCTGCTGAGTTATATTAACCTGTTTTTAAAATATATATATAAACTCTGGAAAATACTTATATCAAAACAAAAGGCAAAAGGAAAAAGTTTTATTTTTTTTCCTACCTGATTTGCAGCCGAGGCAGACCCAAAATACAGGGTCCTCCCACACGACAGAAGGCAAAGGTTGTGAAACAACTCGAACACCTCAGCACTGGGCTGATGCACGGATGCAACAACGGTCCTTTTATCTTGCTCCACCAGCTTCATTATTCGACTGATTACATGAAACGAGGCGGCGCTGTCCAGGCCGCTGGTCGGCTCATCCAGAAACAGAAGCTTAGGCCGAGTCAGCAGTTCGATACAGATGCTTACTCTTCGCTTCTGCCCACCGCTCAGCCCTTTAACCCTCCACCCTCCGCCGATTCTTGTGTTGATCGAGTCTTGTAATCCCATCTCTTTGATTGCTGCTTCCGCCCTTTCCTTTTTCTCGGATTTGGACATGGATTCGGGGAGCTGCAGCTGTGCGGAGTAGTATACTGCTTCTTTTACTGTTAAGGTGGTGATCAGGGCGTCATCTTGAGTTACGTAGGCCTGAATCGTGCAATGTAAAAATATATCAAAAGAAGATTATTTTGTTAATGTGGTGAGCAGATATTGTACTTAAAAATTATATATATATGAAGTTACTCATATATTAAATTTTAATTGCTTTATAAATTGGTTGGATAACCATATTTTCTTACTGAAGTGCCATAGGCTAGTGGCTGCTTGCGGCCATTGATGAGGATCTCTCCCACTTGTGTTGCATTTGATTCCAATCTCCCTGCCCATATATTATAGTTTAAATATTACTAAATCCAAAATTTCGAATTGGGAGAGTTTTTAATTGAATAATAATATAATTTTTTGTGTAAAAGATCTCTCGCATCTAGTGAGTACACCGAAAAGCGAGCAAAGGAGACATCTTTGCAATTTTGGCTCTCTACGTTCTCAAATTTCAGTCTTGTTCTATTATCTTTATTTTGTGTGTGTAAATTTTAGTAATTTTTCTGCCTGATGTGGCACTAACATGGCATCGATGTGTTTTTTGCCATGTAGAAAGTAACTAAATTTACAAAACAAAAGACCAAAATGCAGGATTATGACTAAATTTTGACAATATAACGAACCAAAATTATAGAGATAAACAAAATTTTCCTTTCTTTAATTATCCATGGTTACGTGTATGAATAGGATATTAAGTAGGCAATTTATTAGAAAGTATCATAAAAAAGCCAAAATTTTATTAAAAAGAATGAAGCACAGGAAATGCTTAGTACAAAGCAAAAGATAATACAAAATAAGATCAAATATCAGTTTGGGCTAATGCTAAAAGGGAATAACGACACTAGTCAACCACCTATGAGACCCTAGAGCCATCAGAAAGTATCATAACTAATCGAGACGGGCAGAGGCGGAGCTACTAGTTAAGTGGGCGTGTTGCTATAGCCCCATCACATTTTTTTTTTAAAAAAATTGTATTAGTTTGGGAAAAAATTTTAGTGTTAATTTTGGAAAATTTATGTTTTAGCCCCACTCTTTAGACCGATATAGTCCGTTAATACTATGAGTAGTTCGACCAGCCCCAAGTAAATTTATATCCCGGTTCCGCCCCTAGAGACGGGTGTGAAAAAAAAAAGGATAGTAGAATTCAATATGCACAAATATTAAAATCTGTTTAACATATAAAAAAAAAAATTGACAATGAATAAAAGGAACCTGCTAATGCATCAAGAAGAGTAGACTTGCCACATCCAGAAGGACCCATGATAGCCAAAAACTCCCCCGGCCGGACATAACCAGTTAATCCCTGAAGTATTGGCCGTTGTCCTTCCCTCGTATCAGATACCGTCACCCACAACTCTTTCCAAGTCAACCAAATTCCATTTACATCTTGAATTTCCCCGTTAGATTGCATGGCGTTTCCAAATCTTATTTGTTTTATATCGAGGAAACGTTATTATGTACAACTAAGTATACACACTCACGCATACTATATATATATATATATATATATTGTCTACAGAAATTTAAATAATTTGAAACGTGCACGTATTTGACACAAGATGGCAATCAACACGTGATTTCTACATTCCGGGTTTAAGTTTCCCAAATCAATTACTTGCATCAGAGGTCAGCCCAAGGGTCAAACTAAGAATTGAATATATATATATATATAAATTTTTTTTGCCGTGAGGTTTAATGCAGTTAATTGGGGTTCCGTCGATGCTAGGGTTACCACTGGTCCCCCACTTAAGATTTTAAATTTTTTTTTAAAGATTTTTAGACAACCTTGGCAACTTTATTTGGGATAATACATGATATAAAAAAATCTTTATTTAATTTATCAAAAATAAAATAATTTTTTTATAAATTGATGACATATTTGATAGATATAATTTAATGAAGTCAAAAATATATCTTGTTTAATAAGTAAGCTAGTCATCGAAGTATATTTCGTATATTTAGTTTTGTTTGAGTGAAAAAATATTTTATCTAGAATTTAATATATTATATCATTATGTAATTAAAATAATTTTACAAACAATTGCCAAAAAATTATTAATATAGTATCCATAATAATTACTATAATAATTAACTTTGTAAAGAATTAAGAAGGACCATATCATTTATTATCCTTTTTATTAGATTGACTGGTATGTTTCAATTTGATTTCACATTCATTTTTTGCCTAAAGAGTATTGATCAATTAAAAGACTTTATTTTAATATATAAGTATATCTTTTTTTTATCATTTGGAATATTTGTATGTTTTTAGATGCCAAAAAATGTAACGAATGACCTCTACAATTATTTTAACCACAAATTGAAAGTAATGACTATTTTTACAATCTTCTTACAAGTTTAAGGACTAAATTTGTTTCGTAAAAAATTGAGGACCAAGTAAAGTTATCATGGTTGATTTGAAACCTTAAAACAAATTTAAATCTTAAAAAACTTGTCCTTGGATGAAAGTTGTAAAAAGAAAAAAAAAAAAAAAAGGTCAAGTGGTGACCCTTAGCATCGAATACACCATTATTTGGACACGTAAGACGATTATCTTATTATTAATTATTATTAAATAACAGAAAATGCATACGAGGATTATTATCAATGAATAAGAAGGAAAATACACAACTACGAGCCGGACACTGCCATGAAATACTTTTGTTTTCTTGTATATAAGTAATGTTTGTATTACAAAAAATTCAAATTACTTATATTGACAGCCATCTTGACTAAAACTTTCTGGGCATTGGCTAAAATTTGGTCTTGATTATCACATAATCTATTCAAGAAAGTTACATTTTGTTTGGCTCAACACAAACTATTTAGAAACTTAAAAAATATTTTTATGTGTTTGCTAATGTTTGTTTTATATATAAAAAAAAGATCTTTTTGAAAATAAGACAGTATCAACTTTGTTTAGGATTATATACTTGTTCGCTCTATGCTCAAATAATATAGACCCATGAAATTAATCAGAAGAGTTGAAAATTTTGGTTTTTTTTTTTTTTTTATTTTCCATTCAACGATGCAATTTTTCTGCTCGTCTCTCGTGTGGAATCAAAACTGTTAAATATGTTGGTAGGTTTGGTAGACTCAAATGAAATTTCTTGATGGAAAGAGTTGGTTATCATCTAGAAAGGCTCTTCATTTTGGAGAATGAATAGTTAGACTGATTCAAGCCGACAATTATTGTTCAAAATTGCTGTCTTTTTAACCAGGATTAAGGACCATTTGAATCGAAACATGCTAAAAAAACACGATGACCTACCAAGAATTTGGAATGTGCCATGAACTCTAGAATATACGCACGTGTGAGAAGATGCCAACAAACACACCAAGCCATGTCAATATTTTTGATAATCCAATGAGTTTGGTGTTTGATGAGTGATAATCACGAATCATATAAATAATTTAGGGATTTATTTAGTCATATTCGTGCTTATCTGATGTTTTTATTCATAATTTTAAGCTTGAAAAGTCTTATTTTATATTATGTGTAGGTTTTACCAATTTTTGAAAAAAGATTAATGATGGAAAGAATGGTCAACAAATTCAAAGCCACGTAGGACGAGTCGAAAAATGAAAGAGGAAGAAGTTTAAGGATTAAAGAAGAAAATTTGTGCCCCAAATTCAATGAGATGTGGAAAAAACTTACAAATCTTCAAGATCTTGATAATTAATGATAGAATTGATGAAGATTATGTCTTATCTCTCAAGATTGACTTTGAAGAGATAACAAAATAAAATACTATATGATAAAGGAAATATAAGAAAAGAGCATATCTTGTAAGATCCTCGTTGGACTAGAAAGCTTATATATTATATTATAAAAAGGATACTTCCCAATATAAAAAGGAACTATACGAAACTTGGAGGAACTCATATTTCGATCGAGGAACACACACACCAATCATTACGATTTTCTATTACTTGATTCACTATTTTATTTTCATTAATTCAAACAATAGTTTTTGCTTTTGTTTAAGTTCTATGGAGTAGATTTATTTAGACTAAAGTCACGATAGGGATGAGACAAATTACTTTTCATGATTTGATTTTAATTCAGCTTTATTATTTATTCCAATTTATTGATTAATGTCGTTTATCATGTGTGTGTTTTATCTGGCCAATTAATTTGCATAATTGTTGGTTAATCTAAAATCGGAAGGTGATAGATTAATATTTGCTTCACTACTTCAATCAGCATATAGTAAAATTGACTAGAGATAGAATTTGATTTCTATATGCAACTTTAGGTTTAAAAACTGAAATTCCATAGCGACTAATGCGATTAAATCTAATAAAATTCAATAATTTGAGTATTATATTTAATTATGTTTATTAACTCGAGAAATCATTTAATAAATAAAAAAGAATTTTCGTCGTGAATTGAATAATTAATTAATTGTATTTTAAATTGACACGTGAGAAATAACTTGGCTCGGTACCATTGTGCGCCTTGGTCATTTTTGCAAATTAGAATTTCTTCCAAGCAATCTTCATTGTCATTAGTTTGATCATTGCTATATTTAGTTATTTAGTTTAATTTTAGATAATTTAGTTTAATGTCTCAATCCATCCTCATATATTATTATTAGCCTAGATTAAGGAAATAATTCATATTCTAGTAATTAATGTTGATCTCTGTGGGTAAGACTCGAACTCAATCCGATATATTATTACTTGACCTAATACACTTGCTACGTTTCCCAACCGAAAAGATCGGTCAAGTTTTTGGGGCCGTCGCCGGGGATCAATTTGTTTAATATTAGAATCTATTGTTTTCTTGAGGTTAGACTTTATTTTATTTTATGTTTAATTTTGTTTAATTTTTATCTCCAATGTTCCTTCTAGTTGTGCATGACCCGTGCTAGACGTGATCGAGGACTACTATCTTTTGATCCAGAAATTGAGAATATCTTCTGACGTAGACGAAGGGAGCAAATAGATCAATTCTTGAATTTTGAATCTGAGGAGGAACTCGAAACCGACGAAAAGCCTGAGGTAGAAGGATTGAAATATGAAGCAATGGCTAACGAAGATGAGACTAGCACCGTACTTGATCTTGCTAGACCAACCGTTGGAGGATACGAGTCAAGCATTATGTGAGCTACCGTGGAAGCTAATAACTTTGAGTTGAAACCAGCCATCTTTCAAATGATGCAACTTCAAGTGAGATTTGGGGGATCACCATCTGAGGATCCAAATGCACATTTGGAGCGGTTCCTCTCTATCACGATGAAATTCAATGGAATGACTGCCGATGCAATTGAACTGAGATTATTCCCTTTCTCCTTAAAATATGCAGCGCTTGAATAGCTGAGGATTTACCAGTTGGTGTTATTACAACATGTGACAGATTGGTTCAACTATTCATAAGCAAGTCTTTTTCACCAACAAAGATGGCTCATACACCATGTTACAAACTGGTGTAGTGCCTCTGGATAAGGAGGATGAGGTCCGGTTGGCCATTATATTTGTGCATTTACAATGGCCAATTGCAAGCTCCCACCAAATTCCCCGAGAGCAAATTCAAATGGAGAGGCGTCATACCTACAAGATACATTCATCTATGAAGCAAGACCTAAGAGTGTATTTGGATTGAGGGGATTTGAAGCTATGGATTTCAAATCCATTTAATTATTTGGATGAATTTATATTGTGTATATTTCAAATCCACATATTTATAAATTTATGTAAATATATGATAATTGTGATTGATTTGCAATGCAACTAAGATAAATATTATTTCAAATCTATGTTTTAAATCCATTCTCAAATCAAATCTCTCCATTTATGAAATTCATCATCCAAACATAAACTAAAAATTGCATACACCAGAGACACGAATATGCACAATCATTCCAGCATAAAATTCTTACAAGGTGAAAAATGATAACAAAATAAGTTAAGTTGCAAGAATATGGTCCCGAATATGGATCCCATTGCCAACCACGATTCACAAGAGAATCAAAAGCCATAATGCTTACGCTATAATGGGGAAAAGAAAAGAACAAAAACACAAAAAGTTTGCCTTTAGATGCTCCCCACCATGTATTACAACATGGGACAGATTGGTACAAGTACTCATTTGCAAGATCCAAACTGAAGGCATTAAGGAATTGTCAAGCAATAGACAATAGCTATTGGGTATGCTGCGTCCAATAAGTCATTCTGTTCACTCGTGGGCGACTGTGCTTGTCATCTGTCGTCTAGTGGCTTAACAACCCGTCCCATTTGCTCATGTAGTGCACAACCCCTAATCTCCACCCGTCGCTTAGTATGTGGCTTTGCATTGCCACTATATAAGGGCTTGAAGTTGCGCCTTGCTACCACTATAGCTTTTAGCTTAGTGGTAAGCACTTGATCCTAACAATTGGTATCAGAGCGAGGTCATGGGTTCGAGTTGCTCAGGAAGCACTTTCTAGGGGGATTATTGGTTGTGTTAAGCCCAGTAAGTCCTTCTGTGCATTCGTGGATGAAAGTGCATGTCATCTGTCGTTGATAAGTGTGCTATGAAATTATATGCATTTATTATCTTGGATGATATTATGCGTTTTGGTGTTGTTTTTATACGTTTCATCAATCTAGATGGAAGATCATAAAAGTTGAGGAAATGAGCTAAAATGATGAAAAATGATCAAACCAAGCCAACATGTTGAAGGAAGGAAGAAAAGAAAAGAAAATATAAAAATTTGAAGGCCGCGATCTGTAAGACCCCAACATTTAAACTCGTCATTAGTTCATTTATGACGTCGTATGTGTATAAATTTTTCATTTTCTTTTCATTCTTTAAAAAAGAATCATTACATGTTCCCATAATCCCTAAACATAACCAATGTTCAACATTATATGGTCATCTCGACCAACAAACAGACTCAAGGGTTTCACCCATTACCATCCCCATTACACCACTTTTACATTGTGGGTTTATAAAAATTTGGGCAGAGTCTCCCCACAAACTGAGCTATCCGAAAATAAAAACACATCACATAATATAACTCCCGACCAGGGACACACGATACTAAACAGAGTACAGAAACACAAGTAAATTCCCAGCCAGGGAAGACACCACACTAATAAGACAACAAAAGTGGGTTTTAACACCCTTATACAGTCCATATACAGATACAAGTGCTCACAGAAGAGCAACGAATAACGGATACACATCCGGATGCATAATTAGTATAAATACCAACCGTTCAACCTCGTATATCGGCTCAATCTCATACTATGCTTCTGGAAGCATCATCCAACAAGGTTCGAGCCTAGCACTCCAAAGCAGCATCGTACCTGTTGTACCTGTTTCAACAGGAACAGCCCCCACACAGGGTGAGCACACTTCCACTCAATATTCAATCACAAATCAACATACAAAATCATAATGCGATAATTTAAATTATTCAAAACTCATGAAATATACTCCCTGTACAATTCCGAATCTGTATAGCTTCCACACACTGTTCCTGTTTCAAACTCACGCACTTTCATAATGTCAAGTTCAGTATTATCATTGAAAATATGATACCAAACAACACTATGAATTCAATACAACAACAATGTATCATTTATGCTCAACATAAATAATTCAACATCAATGTAAACCTGGTTATCCCACTATTTCATTCTCGACACTTTCTCATAATGCTCATGCCCAAGGCATCAATACTCAACTAGTATAATTGGATCACGTACCACTACGTGTCCCCCATAACTCGTATATGAAACTCATTTGTTAAAGTCAAACACTTACCTGAAACATCATATTCAAAATTGCATGTATACATGAATGTATAGATACTATATATACCTGCTCGTACGTCACCACGTACCTTATAGTAGACAACATGAACAAGCTATCATCAACGTCCGAAGCCTCCTGTAGAGTCTATATCGAATATCAATTCAACATTAGCTCATAATCCGAGCAATGAACATCCATCAAATAGTTCTTACTTTCATTTCCATATCACAAATCAATAACTCAATATTATGAATCAAATCATAATCAATACTTTGATGCACACATCTTCACATGAATCATGATATTTCATTGGTGATGCTAAACCCCATTTTCTCCCACCATCATCTACATCACACACATGATGCAGGATACACACACCCATACGTGCAAGATCACGTCCAACTCACATAGCAGTTCACTAGACACACAAGTTCAACAGAGGGAAATGAAGTGCAAGGGTGTATGCATAATAATATCCAACTATTGTCTAACTAAAACAATCCAATTAAGCTAATTAACATGCTCCAAACATTCAAACTCACACCGAGGTGATTCAACCCAAGACACGAAAGAAGGGATCCATGTAGACATAAGATTCTACTCTTTTAAATCTAATTCCCATAATCCCATCATAAAGTCATTTATTGATTAAATTCAACTTGAACAAATTAAAGATGCATTGGATTCCAAATTCTTGATTTAGAACTCACTATAAGATTAGTGACTCAACAAGGTGACATAAATCAATAACACATGCTATGCTATCCACTTGAGCATAAATATCACCATAACTCTATTCCATGTCAACACATACTAGCATGAATCTAGTCTTCACCTTTTAACAACAATGACACTAAATCAAGACATTTAATCACCAATTCATTTTCAACAATTATCCGTTCAATAATGTAAGTTATGATTAAATCCCTACAATTAACAACATTTTCATGCTATCCAATTCCCAATTGTTCATACTCAATTTATCGTCACATAACCGCCTTAATCCATTACCCTAATTTGAGTTAACTTTTTACATTAACAAAACATCATCCAACCACAAGGCACAACATAAATAGAAGTCTTGTACCTATACCAATACATGTTGGAACACACATGTTCTTGTATAAACTTCACCTACACACACTAATACATGCTGGATACAAACACAAACACAGAACACACACGAACACACACTAATCTGCACACAGAACACACACACGCACACACACTGCTGCACACACGAACACACACACTAGCAACACTTCCAAAATGCTAGCAAAAATCGAACCAAAGTTCATCAGATATTCGTGGGATTTCAGGGGAATAACGACTAAGGGACGACGAGGATTACCCACAAAAAAATCGGAAGAAAATCGCTCCAAAATCGGACGAATTCGCGATTTTTATCCGCGCACTTCCTTGCAAGATCCGGACGCAATCCGCGACGAAACTTCACGTTCTTGGTATGGAAAGAAGCGCCTGGGAGAGACGAAGACAGTGGCGGTTCGGACGCGCCGGAAGGAGCTCGGACGGCGGCGGGCGCGCGGCTTGAACGTCGAGGGGTAAGGCATCGCGCGGTGATGCAGAAAGAAAAGAGGGGATCGGGTTTTCAATGCGTGTTTTTACACGTTTTAATGTGTGTCCGAAAATGCCAACATAACATATTTATTTTTTGTATCCTAACCCGGTTTTGTACATCGAAGTGTCACCGGTGCACTGATATATTATTTAAAGACAACGATTGGGATTTATACACACTCCAAAAACCCAAAACTTAAATTCTTCATTTTAATTAATTTATCTCTAAAATATTATCGGAGTATATTTTACAACCTCAAATTATTTTATGATTCGATTAACTCGCCAGTTGACCTTCACTTGGTCAATTCCACTTCTAATTAATTCTAAAATTAATTATCAATAAAATCCAAATCATATTTAGTCCAACAAATGATTAATAATAATCTGGACATCACACGATCGATCGGTGGTTCGAGCCTGAACGATTGGGCGTGGCAAGGAATGGAGCAACAATTGACGAGCTCGGTGATCGATCGGTAGCTGACGCGCGATTGATCGCGAGAGGCGGGAAAATTCAGAAACAAGATTTGAAGACACGTGATCGATCGGTAATATGGCGCAATCGATCGGTAGACCTGATTTTTTGATAATTCTTTCTTTTTAGAGTTTGATTCCAACAATGACTCTTCCTTAGTGCTCCTCCGCTACAAATACATCCTAACACACGAAAATTTAGACTTTTTTGCTGATAATCTGACCTAATGCATAGGCTCCCCTCCACTGATATTCAACTCAAGCCATTGAAGAGCAAGACAATCAGAAGAGACGGGACGACACAGTGACACAATGAGTCACCACCTAGCATTATTTCGTATTTCTAAACTTTGTTTTTAGTTATTTTCATATTTTTAATGTTTAATTTGTTGCAAAATTTATTTTTACATTGTTATTTGATTATGATTTTTGGCTAAGTTTGTTTATCAAGACTAGGGGATCTCATGTTTGTACCCATGATTTAAATAAACGGTTTTTGATTAATTCTTACAATTCTATGTGCATAATTTATTGTTCTCCATGCTTTTGAAGGATTGATCACATTTGAATGATTTTATACATTGTAATTGACTCTACCAGACGATATTACGATACGACATAATATATTAGGCAGTGAGTTTTAGACTGAGATGAACCAAGTAAAATCTAGCACACTTGTGATAGCAATTGATTTACCAAAAAATCGAAGGCTAGAAGTTTTCACAAAGGATATGCAATATTGAGTGTTAAATGAGTGCATGAACATTGCTTTGTTACATCTTAATATTAAGTTCAATATAGCTTGACCATAGTATACTGGATAATTTAGGAAAACTCGTCACCTTAGAACGTATGATTTTAAATCATAACTAATAAAATAATTGCGGGGGATTACATGCGTGAACCGAAGTCTTGATAATTGTTTCTACCGATTTCTTAAACTTTTCATTGATTGTTTGAGTTGGTTTAATCTCATTGATTGTGGTTGTGTAGGTTGACAATTATTCAATCCCACTTGGGGAAGGGTGATAACATTAAGCTAGGTCATTGGTATTGCTAAATCTTTTTTTTTTAAACTTCTTTTCCATCCTCATCTCACATATGACATTGTAAACACAAAAAGAATGTGGTAGACTACGAATTTGGCTCCATTTTGGGGTTGAAACCCACAAAATTTAGCTCATATTTAGTTTAAACTTTGTTTTGAAATAAAATTTATATCAAGATGAACGTAAAACGTGTTGACCCAAAATGAACAAACAAGATTTACATGTACTTTTATTGTGCCAGATAAATGGTAATTAACAAAAAATTGTACTCGGACGTTTCAATTTTTATTAATGAATATAAATGATTATCGTCTGCTAGCTTATATGGTAAGTCTACCGATATGTAAGGGATGCACTAAGTCGCGTACTAACACTCCGGCCGTGATCAGATGTACTGAGTGTGCGTGCGACGTTTTACAACTAAGTTTTATTAAGTCGCGTATTATGTTAGGATTTTCATTGTTTTTCGCCATTAAAATTAACGTAACATATATCATAATCGCGCAAGATAAAAGTGGGTATAAAACATCAATATGAGTCATGTCTCATATCGACATTCAATCCTTCATTCAACCGCATCATTTTTTTTCCTGTGCAATGATTTAGCCTGAATTTTGGACCTCACTTGCCACATCATTTGTCACTGTTTTTCCACATCATTATTCATTTATATTTAACATATCAATTTATTTACCAAACATTAAATAATTAAAAAAACTACATTAATAATTATAATTAAAAATATATTAATAACTAAAATTGCATTGTGAATAAAACATAAATTAGAACAACAATTAAACTGAAAATTACAACAATAATTGAAAACTAAAAATTACATTAATAATTAAAATTGTCACTAATTATCAGGATAGATATCCGCCTTCAAACTTGCTAGGATAGGTAAATGAGTGGATGAATATTTATATAGAAGAAGTGGATTCAACGTGGGAGAATTAGTGAAGAGTCTGAGGTATTTATATATAAATTTTAGGATTTTTAATTAAATAAAAAAATAAACAACTTATTTTTTTAATTTTTTACAACAACTTTCCTTTTAATATTCTCCAAATTATTATAATATATTTTAAAATTTTAAAGTATTCACATACCCGTTAAAAATTGAATATCTATAGACTATATACTATGATAATTGCTTCTTTATTGATTTATTGAGTAGCTGTAGGGGTGGAAGTTCGGAACAAACTAGCAAGAAAAGGCCTAAAACTTGGCTTAAACTTCTCTATGCCCTTAACAACCCCTAAAAACATAAGCCTGTAGAAAATCAGCATTCCTAACAGAACACCCAAATCCACCCATTTAGAATGACTTGTGTCCACTTGCCAAACGCTTCTCAAAACCTCTTCACCAGTAATGGTAGTGGGTGGCCCCGCAAATTGCCCATTCGGAAATTTCAATCCTAGAAATTCATTCTTGAAAAATCCTTGATTAGCATACCTGTGGAAAGAAATGTGATACATGGGATACTTCCAAAATGGCTTTGGAAGATCTTTTACCAATCGAAAAAAACCCCCATTCAGTATCATCACACCTTGAATTCCAGCACCAGTTATGATCCCCATTAGGAAATCAGGAACGATGCTGGCCACGACCATCATCAAGCTCTCGACTAGCATCATGCACGTGAAGATGAGGGATGCGAAGTAGATGAAGTGATCTATGCTCTTTTGTAGGCCGGCCAAGTAGTAAGCCATTGCTATGGGGAAAATGGATATTAATATTATGTAGGGAAAGGAGGATAATGTGTTTCCAACCACAAATGCTGTCACACCATAGTGTCCATTTAATCGTTCTCGTTTAAATATCTACATTGGACAATTAATTAAACAAAAATCAAACATATTATATATATGAAAGTAGGTACACTTAATTTTAATCAAGGATCAAACGAGCAAGAGAGACTTACTTTCATATCCTCCACGAAAGAAGGGAATCCACCAATTGCCATAAAAGTCATAAACGATGCAACGAACACGAGCATTGAACCTCTAGCCTAACCAAACAAGTCAAACATATTATATATATGATCTCCAAGACATATATGATGAAATTGAAGTTAATAACTTTTTGTAGGATTGTCTTTTTAACCTGAATAGAACTATAACTGAAGCCAAGATCATAAAAGATGGTCCCAATAGACAAGCTTAAACCAATGTAAATAGCAAAGCGCAACCAGTAATAGCCAAGATCACGATGCATGTTTCTGTAAGATCTTCGAGTTAAAACAAGGCACTGAGTAATGAATCCTGCTCGTCTTTCCTTCTTCTCTAATGCTCCATTAGAATTCTTCAAGTAAAAGTGATTTAATGATTCAATACAACTTCGATTACATATGTGATATAAACTATGCAAAATAATATATAATATTCAATACTTGGATTTGTTGGTGTCCACAATAAAGAAACACGTTTTTAGTTATTTCAGTTTGTCATTTTAACTACGTTTTATACTTTTGCTTCATGTATATAATATTAGCAGATGTACATTTGAACATTAACAGAAAATGGGATATATTTCCTTCCCCCCACTTTCTCTGCGCATATTCCTTGACATGGCACCAGAGCCTTGGATTTTGATCCTACTCTGATTTTTTTCCATTTTTGATCGCGATTGCTGCATATTTTCAGCATCGTATCAATTTGTTTGTTTTTCAATCCAATTGTTCAGATCACAAGTTTGTTGGTGAATACTACTGTCTTTGGAGCTTCGAAGGATGACGAACACTACCAATTTCAACGATCCTCTTTACATTCATGCCTCTGATACACCAGGTATGAACCTTGTCAATGATCCCTTGATTGGAGTAGACAAATATGGAATTTGGAGCCGAGTGATGTTAATCGCTTTACGAACTAAGAACAAATTAGGTTTCATAGATGGCACATGTAAGAGACCATCGGCTGATAGCTCTTCACTCTCTCAGTGGGAGCGTTGCAATGCTTTGGTTTTATCTTGGTTAATGAACACAATGCCAAAAGATATATCTGGAGGAATAGTTTACTCTTCTGATGGCTCACAAGTTTGGAGTGATTTGAAGGAATAATTTGACAAGGTTAATGGATCTAGAATTTTTTATTTGCATAGAGAAATTAGTCTACTAATGCAATGAGAGTCCACTGTTTCTGTTTATTATTGTAAGATCAAACAGTTGTGGGGATGAATTTTCTTTCTTGGTGACACTTCCTACTCGCGAATGTGCTACGGCTAGAAAGTATGTTGAACATGGCAATCAACATAAGCTGTTGCAATTTTGAATTGGTTTAAATGAAAGCTATGCGTCTGGTAGAAGTCAAGTTTTGTTTATGACTCATTTGCCTACTGTTGGACAAGCATTTTCAATCATATCACAAAAGGGATCACATCGCTCTTTAATGTTTGTACAAGTTCCTGCTACTGTGTTTCTTTCGAATCAGAAGAGCGTAACTAATCAAAAGAAGGATGAAGTTAGATGTGAGTACTATAACTGGCTTGGGCACACTAAAGCATATTGTTATAAACTCATTGGATATCCTCCACGGGCATAGGCTTTATAAGGGACAGAAAACTAATTTCAATAAAAAGGAATTTTGTCAAAACTAAGAAAGATACTGCTGATGTTAATATAGCAGCGAGTAAATCTGGGGGGAATGACACTGTGATAGATGCAGCAGCTCCTATATTTACTAAGGCCCAATATGAAGATATATTGAAGTTGTTGGGTATGAATAATGCAGAATCTTCTACAGATGTAACAGCCAACATGGCAGGTATTTGCACAAACTCTGTTACATCTTGTTCCACAATTCGTTGGATTATTGATATAGGGGCAAATGAGCACATAGTTGGTAATTTTCTATTGCTGAAAAACTCTAGTTCCCCTGTTAAGTCCATCGATTCAGTTAGCCTCCCTAATGGTTCTCATATTTCAGTCAGTCATGTAGGTTCGGTCACACTAAATGAATATTTAACTCTTCACAACGTATTGTTTATCCCTAGTTTCAAATTCAATCTCCTATCAATTTCAAAGCTAATCAAATCTCACAATTGCACTGTTGCTTTCTTTCCCCACTTCTACCTCTTTCAGGACCTCACATTTGGGAAGATTCTGGGGATTTGTAAAGAAGAGAACGGGTTATATCATTTTAATTCGAAATCACCCTTTGTTTCACAAGCTCATACTGTAAATGTTGATACTTTTGACTTGTTTTTTGTAAGACTTTGCTGTCTCATAAATGCGACTTCTTCTCGTACTTCTGTAAATGATTTTGTTTGGCATAAAAAACTAGGCCATATGTCGTCTTTGTGTATGCAATTGCTACCTTTCTTGTCCAACAATATTCATTTCCAGCATTGTTCTGTTTGTCCAATTTCCAAACAGTCTAGGCTTCAGTTTCCTTTGCAAAGTTCTACTAAAACCACTTTCAATTGATACATGTTGATATTTGGGACCCTTTTAACACCTCTACCTATAATGGTGAAAAGGTATTTCTTAACCATAGTGGATGACTTTTCTCCAGGCACTTGGGCATTTTTAATGCACTCAAAACTCGAAGTCCTCTCTACACAAGAATTTCTTTTTACTGGTTCAAAATCAATTCTCCTTGACAGTAAAATCTATTAGCATTGATAATGCCTGGGATCTTTTTAAATCCGAATGACAGCATCTTTTTCTTCTCTTGGAATTATACATCAAAGATCTTGCGTCTACACTCCACAACAAAATGGAGTTGTTGAGCGTAAACACTGACATATTCTTGATATCACAAGAGCATTGCATTTTTCAGCATTCGGTCTCTATCACCTATTGGGGAGATTGTGTACTCACGGCTGTTTATTTGATCAATCGCACTCCCACACCTTTGCTCCATGGTAAAACTCCTTTTGAAATCATTTTCCATAAACAACCATCATTTAATCATTTGAGAATCTTTGGATGTTTATGCTATCTGTAAATTCTCCCATCGTCGCTCTTCCTTCGAACTAAAAAAATCTTCTTTTCTCGTGGTGTCATCTTTCATGAGGATATTTTTCCTTTTCATGTACCTTCTTCTCATCCTCCTGTTTTTCCTTCTCAGACGTCACCAATTGTTGATGATTCTAATCCTTCCTCCTACAGTTCTTCACCCCTGCTTTCACGCTCATCTCCAGTTTGTCCTCCATCTACTTCTTCTGCTCATCCTCGGAGATCAACTCCGCATGTGATGCCTCCCATTTGGACTCAAGATTACTCTTGTCCCACACTTTCACATAGTAATTCCAGTCATTTTGTTTATCCTATATCTGCTTATTTGTCCTACTCCAAGCTTTCTAGCTCTTATATTACTTTTCTTGCATCCATTTCCTCTTACAAAGAGCCATCTTCTTTCCATGAAGCCAGCTCTGATCCTTGACGGACATTAGCTATGGAACTTGAGCTTAAGGCATTAGAATCTAATCAAACATGGGATTTGGTTGAGCCCCTTGCCCATGTTAAACCTATAGGCTGTCGGTGGGTGTTTAAAATCAAACAAAAAGCTGATGGAACGGTGGATAAATTTAAATCCCGACTTGTTGCTAAGGGGTATAGGCAACAATATGTGGTGGAATACCATGAAACATTCTCACCTACGACCAAGGTTGTCACCATTCGATGCTTACTCACTCTTGCCATTGCTCGTACTTGGTCCTTGTACCAGATGGACGTGAATAATGCGGCGATTTAGATGATGATGTTTATATGTCTCTTCCTCCTGGATATAAGACTAAGGGGGAGCATCGAATTTGTAAGCTTCGGAAGTCCTTATATGGCCTCAAGTGTGCCTCAAGGCAATGGATTCGAAATTTGCAGATGTTCTGCACCAGGGAGGTTTTGTGCAATCTAAACACGATTATTCACTCTTTGTTAAGATGTAAGGGGTTTATATCACTTTATTGATTGTTTATGTGGATGATATTGTCATCACGGGTAGTAATGAGAATCATATCATTGACTTGAAGAAGTTTTACATTCCTATTTCAAACTCACTGATCTTGGGACATTGAAGTTCTTTCTTCGACTTGAAGTTGTGAGATCTGGTTTTGGCATTTATCTCAATCACCGCAAGTATACTTTAGAATTGCTTGAGGACACAGGATTACTTGGTGCCAAACCATTTGATACACCAATGGAACAAAATTTGAAGATGACTAGCACTGAGCTTGATAGTTTTCTTTCTAAGGATCAGTCTACATCTGTTCTCGATCCTTTACTGGAGGATCCTGAAGTCTATAAACGGCTAGTGGGTAGATTGATCTATATCACGATCGCTCGGCCGGATATTTGCTATGTTGTTCAGAATTTATATTCGTTTTATGCACAATCCTAAGAGGTCTCATTTGGAAGCGGCTTATCGAGTTGTTCGATATCTGAAGAGTTCGGTTGGTTTGGGTATTTTGCTTCCATCTCAGAATTCTTTGTCCCTTGTTGCTTTTTGTGATTCTGATTGGGCCGCTTGTCCAATCACTCGACGATCTGTTACTGGATTTTGCATTAAAATGGGGGATGCGTTGGTGTCATGGAAAACCAAGAAGCAAAGTGTGGTTTCTCGATCATCTGCGAAGGCAGAGTATAAAGCCATGGCTGTTACTACATGTGAGATTGTATGGATTAAAGGGTTGTTGACAGACATGTGAGTTCATGTTCACATACCGATATCAGTGCATTGTGACAATAAAGCCGCTTTACACTTGGCCGCAAATCATATGTATCATGAGCGCACTAAACATATCGAGATTGATTGCCATTTGATTCGAGATAAAATCAAGGATGGCCTTATTCAATCGAAGCATATCCCTACGGTTCATCAACTGGCAGATATCTTCACGAAGAGCTTGGGGAAGGGTCCGCATTCCGCATAATCTATTGTTGTCCAAGCTTGGTGTGATCACTCTACACCAAGCTTGAGGTGGAATGTTGGTGCCCAAAATAAAGAACATGTTTTTAGTTATTTCAATTTGTCATTTTAACTTTTACGTTTTATTTGCAGATGTACATTTGAACATTAACAGAAAATGGGATATTTTTTCTTCCCTCCACTTTCTCTGAGCATATGTTTGACAGATTTGATATGCCATATACATTTGGTGGGAAGAAGTAATTCTATTGGTTTTATGTATATAAAAGATGGGAAATGAAGGACTTATGTACCTGTTGGCATATCTTTTTAACACATCGTTTCACTTGTTGAAAGGTCTCCGATGAATTGTAAGACTTAACAAGAATGTTAATTGCTTCTGAAGCTGTTATCTTTGCACCAAATCCTTGTTCCACATCCTATACTTAATTCAAACCAATGAGTAAATTATATGTTCTTTTATATATATATATATATATATATATATATATATATATATATATATATATATATATATATATATATAACCCAATGGATATAATTTCACAACTCAACTCACCACATCAAAATCTTGATTAATTGTTCTGAGGTAGTGATCGGATGGATTCCTCATTGCCGGACAACAAAACCCATTTGAAGAAAAAAACTGATCATCATAAAATAAGTAGTTAATTAATTCAACAGCTCTCGAATTTGATCATACATCAAATATCTAATCACTATATATTCAATTTCCTACTATATCCCGAAAATTGCTGCTGAGTTAAATAAACAAATATTTAATGTAATAAATCTATTTTTTAAAAAAAAAAAATTAGAAAGAACATAGTTAATTTTTTTTTATTTTAAAGAGAATTTGAATAAGAAATTAAAAAGCTATTTTAACCTGTTTTTAAAATATATATAAACTCTGGAAAAATACTTATATCAAAACAAAAGGCAAAAGGAAAAAGTTTTATTTTTTTTCCTACCTGATTTGCAGCCGAGGCAGACCCAAAATACAGGGTCCTCCCACACGACAGAAGGCAAAGGTTGTGAAACAACTCGAACACCTCTGCACTGGGTTGATGCACGGACGCAACAACGGTCCTCTTATCTTGCTCCGCCAGCTTCATTATGCGACTGATTACATGAAACGAGGCGGCGCTGTCCAGGCCGCTTGTCGGCTCATCCAAAAACAGAAGCTTAGGCCGAGTCAGCAGTTCGATACAGATGCTTACTCTTCGCTTCTGCCCGCCGCTCAGCCCTTTAACCCTCCACCCTCCGCCGATTCTTGTGTTGATTGAGTCTTGTAATCCCATCTCTTTGATTGCTGCTTCCGCCATTTCTTTTTTCTCGGATTTGGACATGGATTCGGGAAGCTGCAGCTGTGCAGAGTAGTATACTGCTTCTTTTACTGTTAACGTGGTGATCAGGGTGTCGTCTTGAGTTACGTAGGCCTGAATCGTGCATCATAAAATATGAAAAAGAAGATTTTAATTAGGTGAAAGGAAGAACTTGTTAATGTGGTGATTGGTGAGCAGATATTATATGTTATATATATTATTTTTTCATTCATTTAAAAGAATAAAAAAATATATTTATCATCATGCGCAAATTGAAGTTTTGGATTGTTGTTGTCGTTAAACATATGCAACATCCTAAGATGAGAATATTTTGAATCCTATGATTAATATATCTCAAGGACACTATCATTAAGGATAGCATCAATCTAACCAAATTTAAATTGGGTTTCATTCTCTATCCGTGTTCGAATCAATCCCAATTCAAATATTTTATTATTTTAACTCCATAATAGTATAAAATTATTAAAATAACTTTTATATAATAATAAATTTCATCTTCTTTCTCGATAACTTAATTTTTTCTTTATTTTTTAAGTTCTAAACCCATAAATATTTTGGCAATTCCTATTTGATAGGCAAAATGGAATGCGAATTATTGAGTTAGTGTGCAACTATCCATAGACAAAATGGAGATAATGGTAAATTAAATGCATTTTTGTTCTTAATAAAATTTGATAAGCAAATGTTCATAAATTTTTCCAACTTTGTAGATGTGGCCGGGATAGACTTGTTGGATTCAAATCAAGTACAAATTGATTGATTTTTATTTATTTATACTATAAACACAATGTGTCAGTCAAATATTGGTTACTATATGTGATGACACTTAATCTAAGAAGTACAACTATTTATGTAAAATATTATCACATCATAAGAATCGTGTGCGTTAAATATGTCACAACTTGTTTGACTTAAATAAATTATAGTGATTATATCATATACCATATACAATTTCTTTTTTGCACCTTTTTTAAGCCATTATCTAATCATAATCATATCTCCATTGTCAACTAAAATATCGTTCTTGTTCGCTCTCCTACTGTTGTTCATTTGTGACGATCTCGGTCCCTCATGACAGCTACTAGGTAAATCGAGAGATGTGCACGGATGACAGGTTTCTGAAGGAGCAAACCAACATGACTCAAACCCATGACAAACCCCCACAATATTTCAGTTGAGAATTTGTCCCACACGAGATTCGAATCTGCAACGTCGGAAGAATCTCCCCACATCACCCCAGCCCTTACCAAACTATATATGCCCTATTTCTACTTTTGAAGAAGATTCACCTCTACCTTCTGAATTAGTAAGAGCTCATCGATTTCCTACTTTAAATATAGCAAATCCTAGACTTTCATTATCTTTTTGACACTCGTATTGGGCTACTTAATTCCAATGCCAACAACCTTATCCTTCCTACGAGCTAGAGCGGTCAAAACGGGTTGTCCATACCCAAACGCACTAGCCCTCCCAATCCACGACCCAAACATGCCTGGCTTCCTCCAAGCGGGTTGGGTAATCCCAACCCAACCCAACCCAACTCGAGGTGGGCCGCGGGTTGGGACGGGCCAGCCAGCTGAAAATTAAAAAAAAAAGTTCAAAAAAGAATTCCAATTGAACTTATCGAGCCAAACTGATGCAAGAAGAATATTGGTTAGATAATATCACACTTTTCTTAAATTATACAACTATATATATATATATATATATAATGTTGTACAAATTGTATTATCTTGTGATACCCTTACCATATAATTGTGTGTGTATATGGTTTATGATTATGTATTATTGTAAAATAACATATACTATCAACACTTGGATTTTGTATAAAGTCCTATATGATGTGGTTTTATTTTCACATAAATTGTGTTAGTAATTGATAGTAACTACCAAATATTATACATATAATGTGGTACTAGTTGTAGTCTTCACATATAACTATGGTACAATTCAAGAAAAGATGTGATATAATTTACACATAAATGTGGTACTATATGATATTGTTTTCCTTACATCGTAGTCCTATGGAAGCTAACATGTGATATCCATGGTTTTCAAAAATAGTCGCGGAACAGTTGGAATGGCAGTTCAGAACAGAAATGACAACTGTCGCGGTAAAGTTCCATACTAAAACGGATATGTAACTATAACTGCGACTTCACAACCGTCGTGGAACAGAGCGGCGATATCATGATAAGGAACGACCGTTGCGGCACATTTTCAATTTTTTTGACTTTATTCATTAATAATTTGTTCAAATTATCTGATTTTTTATTTATTTTAAAAAACTACGCAGTAATAAGCAAAGCCTTTCATGACCGTATCGGCGAACCATGGTCATATCGTTAACACACGTATATGATACCAAATTACATATATATTGTGGTACCCTCTCCACACCACACAGAACCCTTTCTAGGCCACACACAATCAATGTGAACAAACCAAACCAATCATCTTGAACTAATTCAAAACATTAAAAAAGAAAGAGGCTTCAAGCTTATGATAGACAAAGATGTTTATGTTCTTTGAGAAAACTGAGACATTATGGACAAAACATGGCAAATTGATCCCGAATTTGATGGGTGACACCCGAAATTTGGTGGATAATTTAAATTAGAATTTGGTGGGTGACACCCAAAACCCCATTTTTTTTTTATTTTTTTGTCGAATCATGATTAATTAATTAAATAAGTCAAAAACCTCTTATATAACAAATTGTGTAATTACCAAAACTAGGAACAACCAACATGAAGCTAGTAGCAACGACATGAAAATGGGTTAAAAGAAAAATATTTGTGTCTTTTAATGGCCTTAGGGAGTGTAAACTTAAATGTTAAAACATTTTGAGTCAGGGACTAACTGTAAAGATAAGATTTGCTTTAGGAATTTTCAAGCAACCATCCCTAAAATATATATGAAGTTACTCATATATTAAATTTTAATTGCTCTATAAATTGGTTGGGTAACCATTGTTTTCTTACTGAAGTGCCATAGGCTAGTGGCTGCTTGCGGCCATTGATGAGGATCTCTCCCACTTGTGTTGCATTTGATTCCAATCTCCCTGCCCATATATTATAGTTTAAATATTACTAAATCCAAAATTTCGAATTTATTATAGTTTAAATATTACTAAATCCAAAATTTCGAATTAGGAGAGTTTTTAATTGAATAATAATATAATTTATAGTGTTAAAAAAAAAAAAATCTCTCACATCTAAGTAAGTACTCTGAAAAGCGAGCACATAAGGCATCTTTGCAATTTTGGTCCTTTACTTTCTCAAATATCAGTCTTATTATCTTTGTTTTCTTTTGTCAATTGTAGTCATTTTCCTGCATGGAGCCGATGGGTCACTGACATGGTGCCGATATGTTCATTGCCACATAGAAAGCAACTAAAGTTCCAAAATAAAAGACCAAAATAATAATAATAATAAAGAAAGATGCAGGACTCTGACTCAATTTTGACAATATAGCGAACCAAAATATTCCTTACTTTAATTATCCATGATTACATTTATTAATAGGATTTTAAGTAGCCAATTTATTAGAAAGTATCATAACTAACTAATCGAGACCCCGTGTGAAAAATATTTGGTTAATATAAAAAAATAAAGTTGACAATGAATAAACGGACCTGCTAATGCATCAAGAAGAGTAGACTTGCCACATCCAGAAGGACCCATGATAGCCAAAAACTCCCCCGGCCGGACATAACCAGTTAATCCCTGAAGTATTGGCCGTTGTCCTTCCCTCGTATCGGATACCGTCACCCACAACTCTTTCCAAGTCAACCAAATTCCATTTGATTTTGTTACATCTGGAATTTCCCTGGTAGATTGCATGACGTTTTCCAATTTACTGGTCCAAATATTATTTTATATCGAGGAAAGTTTGACGGATACTGCCATGAAATGAACCGTATTTGACGGGCACTGCCATGAAATGCATTTGTTTTCTTGTATAAGTTTTGTTTGTATTAAAAAAAACGCAAACAACTGTATTGACAGATCACCTTGATTAAAACGTTCTGGGCATTGGCTAAAATTTGGTCTTGATTATCACATTATCTATTCAAGAAAGTTACATTTTGTTTGGCTCAACACATCTTTAAAATAACTTATTAAATGTTTAGAAACTCAAAAAATATTTGTATGTATTTGCTAATTTTTTTTATTTATAAAATTCGAAAAATAAGACTATCAACTTTTTTTAGGATCATATACTTTTTCGCTCTATGCTCAAAGATAGACCCATGAAATTAACCAGAAGGGATGAAACCAATGCTCAAAAAAATGGGGTCAATTATCATCCAAAAAGGCTCTTCATTTTGGAGAATGGATAGTTAGATTGATTCAAGCCGACAATTATTTTTCAAAAGGGAAAATTACGGGCCGGTACTCTTTCCTGAAACTTAATCTATCCTAGTCTAGCGAAAAAACATTAGTTGATCTATGTCCATTCTTGTTTGAAATGATAATAGTAACCCCATGTGGTCCAAGTGGTCCACGTGGTCCAACCAATCTTTAATAAAATTACATTCTTATCCCCTAGAAAATATTTAAAGAACAAAATGTGCCTTTATATACTATTCATTATCATTTTCATCCTAATATTTACCAAACAGTAGTATCATATGAGCATGAGATCCTTCAGTTTCTGTCATCTCGGGAAGAACACAAGAGCATACTGTTGCAAAGGACTCACAGTTCATATAACGATCGTCTAATTATAATGCAAAACCCGATTTGAAGATCATGTTAAAATAAATTACAGGTACATCATGCTTCTGTATTACAATAAAATTTTAGCAAACTGAAATATATCATTTGACCATAACGGCACCAGGTGAGGTGGGTCGCAAAGTCACCAGTCAAAAACTTACTGCCTCCAGACTGTTTTACGAATGGCTCCTCACCATCCAACCTCAACTCACAGGCGATGTTAGTCTGCCAGGTATCTGACTCCTTCAGAAACCGTACAGCACAGCTCTAATTCGTTTCTTACCTTATGGCGTAAGGTATAATCAAGATATAAGAAAGATTTAAAGAAATCTGGGAGATAGATGGGCAACAGCCTTCTTTTTTATTCTGGAATACTTATAATATCTAATACATTAAAACGTCTCATTTTGGGAGGAGACGGACTTGTTTAACCTCTCATATAGATGATGCTTGACTCAAGAACACATAAATTTATACAGAACAATATTACAAACGATTACAAAAGAAAGAAAAGAAAAGAAATATTACCAAGCTATGAAAGTTGAACAATTACAAAGCTTGGAGACTCTAATTTTTATTCCCAGAAAATTATGGAGAATTTTCGATGTCCTTAGCTTCCCGAATAAGTGCCCTTATATAGGCATGAATCCGGACTTCAACTTCGGGTTCCAAATCTTGATAATTGTTAGGTGCGCATGTGAGTGCGCTTTAACTTGCACGTGGTCTGGCATCTTTGTCTGGTTATGCCAATTTTTCTTGTGAGTGGTCTATTAATTTTGTCTGAGTGTGTTGAACAGGTACCACACTAGTTGTTAATGGTCCACACCTTTTCCTTTGTTTGTGAATCTTTACATTATTGGTTTTTGTGGTCCCCGAGCTTTAGAAAAATGGGCTCTCTTGTCAGCAGGTCTTCTGTCTCTTCCTGCCGCTGGTATGTCGGGTTTGTATCGGAATCCTTTCCCGAACTCTGCATGCTTGGCAAATATGGTCTATCCATCGGCCAACGTGTGCCATGTTGCAGAATTTTCGGTAAGTCTCTTTTCCCACCGGGATATTGTTTTCCCAAAGAATTATTCTTTTTGTTTCAAAGAGTTCTTCGGCAAATTTTGTTGTGGTTCATGTCATGAAATTCAGCATGAAAGTTCCGTTGGCTGAATTCTGAAAGAACTTGAATGAGTATTGACTTTGTCCATTTCTGTTAGACAAACCCAAAGACCCCATGCACGTTTGGTTGAAACTTCATCTTCCGTGATAGTTCCAGCCAAAATTGGTATACCTTCTGGTAGAGTAATTTTTATATTTTTTAAGGCGTTTCCATCTGGTCGTCTAAGTTTGATAAAATGAAAAGCTTCAATAAAGCCCTTCTTTGCTGGCTCTGGAGCAGCACTGAAAAAATACAACTCCAAGATATCTCCTATGGCCAAATGTGGATTATTGGCCCAAGTCTCGTGAATAACTCTCTGATCCATTTTGCTAATTTTGAAATTTCAGAGAATGCTGGTGCCACAGTATAAACCGTAGCTAGAGCTCCGAAATTATACCATTCTTGAACATCGTTTGGATGGCTGCCCGGTTTCATCCAAACTCTCGGATATTTTCCGGAGATATCAACTATAGATTTGTCTGGGTTGATACCTCGCCTGGTAATTAGTTTCTCCCAAGTACGCTGGTAATCCTGCATAGGTGAAGAAACTAAATCATCATTAGTTGAACCTTAGAATTGCCAGTCATTGGCCTAAGATCCAACTCTGCCTCTTTTACCCAGAGGTGCTGGGTTGGCTTGAAGTTTCAGATTGTGATAACACCTGACCCTCAACATTTGCTACAGCTTGTACATCCTCCAGGAATGCATCATCTGCAGCACCCGTGACAGGGGTACTTGAATCACTTGCCTCCGGGTTATCTCTAAACACTCCTTTTTGCACCGTTGGGGGTGCGGCCTGGAGGATGGGCCCTTTCAAGACTTCAAACAGACGTTCGTGGTCCCGAAAGTATGCTCGTATGTGATCAGTAATAAGTTCCTGGTCTGCTCGTTGAAGTCGTCCCGCAACCTCCGCATTGAGACAAAGAGTCCCAAAGTCTCGTTCTAGGATCTCCAGGTTTTCCCTGAGATTCCTAACTCATTTGAGGGTATCGCTAGCAATGTGTCCCTCCATCTCGTGTTAAGAAATCTGCAAGATTTTTTTTCTTCAGATTTCACTATGACAATATCATAATCATAATATTGACATTTAGCTTGTCATCTTAAAAGTCTAGCCTTTTCTGATTTTGATTCAATCTTATTTTTCAAAAAAGACTTGGCACTTGTATTATCTATTTTTAAGATAAATTTCTTTGCAAGTAAAAATAATAGCCATTTTTAAAAACCTTTCGAACTGCAAAGAACTTCTTCTCGTTGATATGCCATCTGATAACTTCTCTGCTATCAAATAGACCGCTGCAATATCTGCATGGTACTTCTCTCTCTGGTGTGGCTTTCATAAGTACCACATCCCACCAATGCTCACTGACATCTGTATATAATACCAGTCCATCCTCGTCGTTTGGAATTGCAAGCTCTGGTAGTTGCCTGCAAACTTCTTTAAACTATTTGACAACTCGTATGTGCTCTTCGTTCCACTCAAACTTAACATCCTTTTGAGAAGAGGACTGAACACTTTCCTGTGGTTTGCTATTTTGTTGATAAACATCCCAGCAAAATTAACAAGTCCTAGAAAACTCTGAAGCTGCTTTACATCTTTGAGATCATCCGGATATCCTTGCACCTTTTCAACAATGTGGTTTTGCAAGATGATTCCTGATTCGTCAATCTCAATTCCAAGAAACTCGATTTGTCTTACGCCAATTACTGTCTTCCTTTCGGAGAGCACTAAACATTCCTTGTAACAAACATCTGAAAATATTTCCAAATGTTTAAGATGTTCTTTCATGTTTTTTGACGCGATGAGGATATCGTCAATGTACACTAACATGAAGCTGAAATAATCTTTGAAAAGATTATCCATCTTCCTTTGATATATCTGGGGAGCATTTTTCAATCCCATTGGCATGACATTTTAGATGTAGTGTCATTGTGGTGTGGAGGATGCTGTGAATTTCTTGCTTGCTTCCTCCATCTTAATCTGGTAGAATCCAGATTTACCGTCGAACTTAGAAAACACTTTGGCATTTTTGATGCTATTTACCAAATGTTCTCTGCTTGGGATATAATATCCATTGAATTCCAAGATCTCGTTGATTCCCTTGTAGTTGATTACCAATCTTGGTTTTCCACTTTTAATTTCTCCATGCCCCGGACTGCTGTATGGAGAAACTCCTGCTGATATTAACTTAATGTCCAAATGTTCCTTAAGTCATATGCATATCTTTCCGATCTTCTTGGTTCATGGGGATCGATTTGTACCTTATGAACTCATATTCTCTTCCAGTTTTCACCTTCAAAGACGTTGTAAGCTCGTTTCTGTCCCACCATGCTAGAGGATCCTCATTGTAGCTCCTATGAATCTTCCTTTGCACTTCCTCTAGAGTAATCTGCTCTTCGAGGGTAGCATCTGGTTGCATGGCTTCCTCATGTAATGCCTTTTTTAGTAACAGTGGGATGTCAAGATTGTCGTCTTCTTCATATTCATCCCTATCTTCATTTTGTTCTCTAAATGACATCACATTTATACCATGAAAAGATATTTTTCTCTTTTGACCAATCCCTTGTTGCCTAAATTGAAGAATCGCTTCACCAAATATCCGTTGATCCTTCATCTTAGGGTGTCGAAGTTTTCCTTCATCACCACGCTTGCTGCGAAAACTAATGGGAATTTTCTGTGAAACACCTCTCTTAGTCTCTGCACAATAATCTTATGATCATAAAGGGTTGTGAAAATAAGTCGTCTTGTCTCGTTCTCCTAAGTGAATCACTTGAATGTCTGTAGGAAATTGTTTCCTAGTAGCATATGTGCGCCTGTATCATGTAAATAAATAGGTGGAGTTTTGACTTTGTACCATGGGTACCGCCTGCTCCACCGATAATGATTTCCGCTCCATGGATTCCTTCATTAAGAATAAGGATCCTCTTGGAAAAGTCTCTTCCGGCAATGGCTGGTAATTTCTCACCAACTTCTTTGGGGAAGATATCTCGCCGGTAGTACATATTCCAGCTCTGGAGTCAATGTAAGCTGCAAAATATTTTGCTCGATATTTTTCATATAACATCCCGACAGAGATGTATATGGAGAATGGGCTGGTGGTCATCTGATCCTATATCTTTTCCCTTCCGCCGTGAATTCCATTCCATCTTGCAATCTTTCCCAAGGTTTATGTTCCTCGAGAAATTCAATCCCTAGAATAAGCTGTTCTGAGATTCTTCCGACAGTTCCTTCAATTATGAGATCAATTTCATCAATTTGAAGGTTTCCTTGATATTTGCAAACTGTAGGTTGTTGCAAATTGTAGAGGACATCACAAGGGAAGAGATTCTCTTTTCCGTAATGTCAAAAATTATATGCACTTCTCTCCAGTCTTTTGGGCATTTCAGTTTTCCTGTTGTTTTGAATACATCAGGGATTTTCTGAATTCTACTTGAGACTGCCTTCTGTTTTTCCCTCGGATAGTTGCTGATTAACCTATCCATTTGGAAAGACATCCTTCTTGGCTCGATCATAAGGCTCCTGCTTCTATTCAGAACAGGTTGATCTTGTATCCTCATGTCAATCTCTCATATTGTCGGAGTATCAATGATGTCCGGCAATACCTATTTGGCGAAATCTTCGAAGATTCTGGGGACTTCGATGAATTCCTTTCTCAAGAATACCTCGGAATGATGAGTATTCGAGAGTGCGTATGACACCTTGTAGGTGATCGAGTAAGGCCTGTTCCCTTCTTTCATCAAATCTTTTCTTTTAAAATCTTGATGAAGAGTGAGAACTTTGTTGAAGTCTCGATCTCCCAAATTGTATGCAATCCTTGAATAGATGTTAAAGGCCATCTTTCCTGCAACTTCTCTCAAACAAGAATCTTTGAGATTCGGGATTCTCTTGTCAAAATCGCCATGTTGAGGAGAGAATCAATTCCTTCCTTGAATGTTGCTTTAATGATGACTCTAATGGCTCCGATATGAATCCATGAGAGTGTATTAGCAACCTCTCTTTTTACCTTGTTTTTAATCTCCTGGATTTCTCTGTAGAGGATTAATTGCATCTCGATTTGGTTTCCCGTGAATTCCATCGGGATTGCAAATTCACATGTTGTTACCCTATGGATAATCTGATGCTTCCTACTTCGAAGACCTATCATATCCATGGCTTTTTCCATTGCTCCAATTGTAAACCCATCATACATCTGAAGTTTTGGCTCTTCCTTCCTGATTTTCATAAGCGTTTTATGAGAAACAGTGGTATGAGAGAAAAACCCTGACGGCTCTTCTCTGATCACGTGTTGAAGGAACTCTCATTCCCTCTGATTTTGAGCTGGATTCACCTCCATTATTAGAATAGATTGCTTCTTCGTAGATGCTCTCATCTGAGGGAATATCCTCAAATTGATACACCTGTACTAAATCTTGGAAGTAGACAGCATCTTCAAATTCTTTGGTATGCTCGAACTGTCTTACGCCACGGCTTTGGTTTTCTGGACAATCTGTAGTGATATGTCCTCTTGCTCCACATGTCCAGCAGTTACAATCTTTGAAACTCTCATTTGCACGAGTATGTGTGCGTCTGAAAGTTCTCTTCGTTGGTGTTCTGCTAGACCTAGCTTGATTAGAACCTGTCGATGAGATTATACTCCTTGTTGGTCCTGATCTTTGCCCCGATCTGTAACTTCGGGCTTTCTATTTTGACCAGAACTTTCTAGGTCTCCATGAAGACCTACTTCTTCTGGAACTACTTCCTCGGACATATGGATGAGCTCTATGTTTTTTCATCTTTCGCCTCTGGGGTAGTTTCCAATAATTGTCGTGATATCATTCCCTGTACAGCAAAGATGATCTATTTTGTTGATTCCTCTGAGGTTCTTGAAATTCTTTTGGAGCTTTGCTTGGTAGCACCACTCTGCAAGCTTTACTTTAAGAAATGACATTCTCTTGGACACCGTCTTGATTGCATGAGGTGTATACTCCTGGATAAGCATTTCTCACCACGGGCTCGGAATTTTGGCAAAGAACAGTTCTGCTGCATCTTTTTCTTCTATCTTTGCCTTCCATCGATACTCTGTAAAGAGTTTGATGTAATCGTCTACATAACGGATATCATGTAGTTCCAGGCTAATTAGAACTTGTCTGTATTTTTTAGTATTCTCTTCCTCCATTCCCTCGAAGTAACTTACTCCAATGGAAATTTTTTTAAAGAATTTTGCCATCTTGTCCACAATTTTATTCAGGGACTCTCCGCCTAAACTTTTTCCTTGGTACCTGGGTCTCCCATATCCCAGGCAATCTTGACTGAATCCTTCTTTGCTTAGGTCAAGTGTTCCTGCTGCTATTCTCATTGCTGAAGCACATTCATCAATAAGAACTTCTCTGTTTTTGAAATTCAAGATATCCATGTTGAGCATAAGTCCATATGGATGGATTGGATCCAGCTGAGATTTTCCGTAAGGCGTTTGATGTATATCTGGCCTGCGAGAACGGTTCATTGTTCCAACCGGGGGATCCAAAGTTGCTGAGGTGAAATCTTCACTGTGCGGCATACTTTGATCTCCTTCGGGTGGATTGTGTGACCCGAAACTTTCTTGTGGTGGAGGTCTTGGCACAAGCTCTCCTGTCTTGAATTCTACAAGATTTAATCCAGCAAATGAATCAGCAAGATCATGTAGATCTTTCAGGTTGATTCTTTCCATTACTTTGTGGGAAGTATGAGCTCTCCTCGTAGGACTGCAATCATTTTTTCAGTCTCCATCAAAGGTCTTCGGACATCCTCTGCTTTCCCATTTTTGTGTAAAAGGGGTTCTGTTCCATAGGACGGTGGTAGCCATTCTCTGTTTCTTCTTCCTGTCGGACTTGGTCTTGACTCCAACTCCTTAACACGGGTTTGAACATCTCGAAGGTTTTCAAGAATCTCCTTCTGATGTTTAATCGCAATCTCCATCTGACTTTGAATCTGATGGATCTGTACATGGACATGGTACTGAAGGTAGCCATAACACTGCACTGTCTTCTGAATCCCTGTAAGATCTTGGGATATCTTAGAAGAATCTGGCTCGATTTCTCGAAAGGTTGATTCTCTCATCCTAATCATCTGGTCCAGACCCTGTTAAATCATGGGCGGTTGGAACCATATCTTCATGTTCAGGATGATCGTCTTCCTGAAGTTCTGCTAACTCGAACTGTAGTTTGAGGTTCACTTGATGTATCCTCTTTACCATCCTTTCGAGTTTCTTGTAATGGTTTATGCCTGGTGTGCATAAACCTGTTTCTCGTAAAAGTTTCCACTTATGGTTGAAGCGTTGAGCTTCTGCCATATGCTTCTGATTTAGTGCTTCCAATTTCTGGAAGTACCACCTGTATGAATGACACTTCGAACATTCGTTCGGGTCCATATTATCTTGAATCGTCTCCTCCGTATAGGTTACAAATTAATTTTCAAGATATTATTATAGTATTTCCAGAATAAACATACGCTCTGATACCATTTTGTGCCACAGATAGCAAAAATGGAGACTTGTAAAAAGACGACGTTAAATTTAACTTTTTATATAAATATAAGGATATAAAAGATTATTAAATATTATATAGGGGCTTCTTTGTAAACTAAACAAAAGTCTAAGGGATAGAATGCAACTTACCAATCCATTGAGGGGTAAAATAGTCAAAATAAAACCCTTAATTGATTGAAAATTTTGAAATTGGACCTATTTATATAAAAGTTTATCCAATTTGGATTTCTATGCATTAAGATTTTTTCTCAAGACTTAAGTAGATTGAGTGTCTCAAAAGAGCACTTCCTTGTAATTTATCCTTGTCAAAATTGCTCTCTTTTAGCCAACTCCTCATGGATTATCTACTATGCACATACAATGACTCGGCAAAGCTGAGACGGCCACACAGATTTTTAAAATTTTCAGGATACAACACGCCTGTATATTTTTATATTTATATATATATATGTTATACACGTACTATATTAGAAATACTAAAAGTCACATTTTTATATTCTAAAACTATAATTCGTACTAAGTGCAAGAAGCATATAATAAATACATGTCACTGGATTCATCATAGTATCACTCATACTAACATCAAATACATTTTACTTTAATTACTATAAATTTTAACATCACACGTCCAAATAAAATATATCACCAAAAACATTCTTACTAAATTCAATTATAATATATATAAATGTATGTAACTAAAATATCATAGTATCGCTCATACTAACAACAAATGTATATTACTTCAGTTAATATAAAGTTTAACTAACACGTCTAAATTTTATTTTAGCAAAAACTATTTAAATTGTACAATTAAGCCCCAAAAGTGTACTTTCCGTGTCGGACACGCTCATCGGCCATCTTCGACATGGATGTCCGTTTTGAGGAGAGTGTCCGATATGGGTGTCCAATGCTGAACATGAGTTGGAAATGGTGTACGAGAAGTGTTCGACATTGCAACGAGCGATTTTTAGGAATATCTGTGCACCATAGTGGATTATGGACCCTTAGAATCAAAACATGCTAAAAAGCCGTTGATCTACCAAGAATTTGGAATACTTTATCAAAAGAGGGATATAATGAGATGATAATATTGATATTTAAAATGTTTGCCAAACAACCTCCTAATTCTTTCAAAATTTGAATGACACGGGTTTAGTTTATGTTGGACGGTGGCTCATTTGGCCCGTGGACGGTTGATAGTGGTTTTTCGGAAGAAGGTTCTATATAAATCCTTCAACCCATCCCCATATCTTATCATTTCACTTGATTATCTCTGAGCTTTTAAATATGTATATGCAAGATGTAAATAGAATCGAGAGTTTTTGTAATTAAATATATATAAATCATGTTTGCTTTTCGTAAACATAGACGATTGACAAATCACAAACATCTTTGATGTTCGTTGTATGTATGTTGTATGTACGATGTTTATATTTTCATTTCGGGTGCAAGGGTTATTTCTTTTAGCAGCATCAGATTTGGGGCGTTTCCAAACATTTTATCTGCTCTGATGGAAGTGCTTTCTCTGTGTACGCGACTTTCCTCTTCCTCCCATTTACGAATTTTACTTTAATTTTTTGTATTTTCTGCTGCTTCTTTGTTTTGGCTGCTGCGTGCGAGGAAGTAAAGATTCTGCTTCTCTGAGCAGCAGTGAACGACCAAGGGGAAGGGTAAGGACTTGGGTTTTAACTTTTAACTTTTTATTTTAGGGTTTAAGGCCCAAATCTTCTGGAACAAAGGGCCATTTCCAACTCCTGTTTACCATTGGGCTACACTAAGCCTAATTAAGAAAGTGTAAATGTTCTTTTCCACTAGTATGGATTGATTTATTTGTATTTCACAATTTTTTTTTTTTTAAGTGTGAGTGTCTAAATATTTTTTAAATGTAAGACTCGAACTCGAGTCTTTTCAAAATGGATGTGATCTCTAACTAGCTGAGTTAGACTCAACAGCCCTATTTCGCTATCGATTTTAATTAAATAAGTTGAAAATTTTAAGATGTTCTCAAATATGCTAAATTAGAAAGATGAATTTCGAATTCTCAAAATTTTTTTTTTTTATCAAAGGCTTTTTAGTTTATACTGATCTAACAAAACTAGCAATCAATCTGTTTATGATCAAATTTGAAAATCTTTTTTTTTTTTTTTGTTGGGATCAAAATTTGGAAATCTTCTAATATTAGAAAAGATTTCAAATTTTATATATATCATCAAAGTTATCCCATGATATCTCCAATTATTGGACCCCTTACCCTACTCTCCTCTCGTACTCACAGATTTTCCACAACAACAAACAGGCCCTATGAATTATTGACACATATGCTACTCTCCGCACCTAAACTAGAACTTTATTTGGGACCATAGAACAGCATGCAGTATTTTAGTATATTGTTTTATTTATAACGAACACAATTTTTTTATTTTTTTTTTAAATTTTTTCATCAAAGGAGACAATAGAGGTAATTTAATTGAGAATATGGTCTATATTTAGAGATTAATTTGAATTTCCTTTTTTTTTAATAGACCAACTTCATATACTTGTCTTACTACTAATCCGCAGGTTTCAGCAAAAGCCAAAGTGAGCTTCAAAGTGCCAAAAAATGTCTCCCACCGTTTTCCTCCTCCTCCCCCTCATCCTCCTCAGCTCCACCATCGCCGAAGCACAAGCACCGCCTCTCCGGCCAGGATTTTACTCCGAAACTTGCCCTCAAGCTGAACTCGTTGTCCGGGATGTCATCAAGAATGCAATGGCTAGAGAAACCAGGAGCGCTGCCTCTGTCATGCGCTTGCAATTCCATGATTGCTTTGTTAATGTAATCTCAAAAACTATCGAGGGCCTTACTTTTTTTAAAAATTTAAATATTTTAAAATTTGATTTGTGATCGAGAGTCGAGATCCTATGTTAAAAAGAAATTAAATTAGTGGGATTTTCTTTATTTATTACTAATTTACTATTGTCTTTTATGCAGGGGTGTGATGGATCATTATTTCTGGATGACACTCCAAACATGATTGGGGAGAAACTGTCTTTATCCAACATAGATTCTTTGAGATCATACGAGGTTATTGATGAGATTAAGGAAGCATTAGAGAATTCTTGCCCAGGTGTTGTTTCTTGTGCTGATATTCTTATCATGGCGGCGCGAGATGCTGTTGTTCTGGTAATCTTTTTTTTTATAACCAGTTTGATTTGAAATACGTTTTGGTCCAAAAATCGAAGCCAGGGACAATGGAAGCGGAATTATCTGCTATTATAATATCTTTTTCTTTTGGCAAAATTGGACCAGAGTGGAGGACCAAATTGGGAAGTGAAACTAGGAAGACTAGATAGTTTAACAGCTAGCCAGGAAGCATCAAATGACATAATGCCAAGCCCAAGAGCAAATGCAACTTCCCTCATTCGACTCTTCACCAAATTCAACCTCTCCATCAAAGATTTAGTAGCCCTTTCAGGCTCCCACTCCATTGGCAAAGCTAGATGTTTCTCCATCGTCTTCCGCCTCTACAACCAATCTGGCTCAGGAAGACCCGACCCTGCCATCGAACCAGGTTTCAGGGAAAAGCTCGACAAGCTGTGTCCACCAGGGGGAGACGAGAGCGTAACAGGAAACTTGGATGCAACACCAGAGAAATTTGACAACCAATACTTCAAGGACTTGATGAATGGGAGAGGGTTCTTAAATTCGGATCAGACGTTGTTCACGTCGCCAAAGACGAGAGAGTATGTAAAAATGTTCAGTCGGAGTCAGGGAAATTTTTTTAAAGCATTTGTTGAAGGGATGATTAAGATGGGCGACCTGCGGTCAGGTCACCCCGGAGAGATTAGGAGGAACTGCAGGGTGGTTAATAGCCAGCCCGTGGGGGTATTCCTTGTGGCTTGAATTGAACGGAGCTATTCAAGATCAAAAGTTTAGAGAAAAGGTAACATGTATGAAATTGTTGACATCAACATGTAGACTTTTCGTGATCAATATATGAATCAGCATGCTACGATAAGCCAAGAAATGAATCTGAATACAAAAATATAAAATTTAAGGGAAAAAAATTTATTAAGTATAAATTTTTTAAATATTTTTAGAAAATATTAATATCTTATTCTTAAATAAAATAACCAAAATTTGTACTTCTTAGAAAAATTAAAAATTCCAAAGTCGCAATTTTGTATTTTGAATTTCAGTACACATGTACGCACGCACACATCAGAAAATTTTGAAACCTGAAGTTCAAAAGACCTAAATTCATAAATAGTTAGAATTGTCCAAACATCACATAATTCAACAAATTAACTCAGTTGAAATTACCATAAAATTCTGTCAGAAAGCTATAGATATATTAATGTACTCAAAACATTAACAAAACCAAATACTAATTGCATTGTGCATGGGCATTTTGACGAACCAAAGCAGTCAAAATCATCTCATCTTAAAGGAGATCAACACTTAACCAGCAAGGATTGAAGTCTAGCAATGGGTAGTAGTCAAGCAACAATCAACGGCTGCAGAAGGTTTAGACATCTTCTACGCCAAGCTATCGCTGTGCCTTTCCCTCTGTACCTTCAACCGAGTTAGCAAGAAGCCTCTGGTATTCAGCAGTTTCCGACTTGGCCATAGCGATTCTCTTCTTCTTGTCAGCAATTCTAGCCCTCTTCCTCTGCAATGTCAAGGGAGTTACCAGTCTCTGAATCTTGGGCGCTTTGCTCATTTTCTTGCCTGTGGTCAGATAGAAAATCATAGCAACAGTTTTTCAGAATCAAGCTTCATCATCGTTAAAATATTTAGAGAGAAACTCAATAGCTTTGTTGGTGAATGTACGGAGATATGTGTTGACATACTTTCTAACATCATCTTCCTTGGAGAGATTGAAGAGCTTGCGTATCTTTGAAGCCCTCTTCGGACATCTCATCCTTGGATTCTCAACATCTGTCAAGCCAGGCAGATCATTATCGCCCTTTTTGACTATCACCAAGTTCAGAACAGAGAGATCAGGACTAACAATGCACCCACAAACAGACTTCCTTCTACGCCCCCATTTATCCTACCATAACCTCGGAAACATGGGTACCTATTCAGACAAATATGCAGTTTATAGATATCAAACAAGATTAAACCCTATATACAATGGGTCTTATACACACCTCGATGAAGCAAGAGTCATCAACACCCCCTGCTTCACTGCGAAAACCTTGCTTGACACAACTCATAATCTTGAATACATACCCCTTGAACTCCTGAAACATCAAATTTTTGTATACATGTCAGAATATCATCATCACTGGAAAAATGCATAATTGTTGCAGAAATAGAAATTCTAAATTAGAATAAAAAGCATACCTCACCAAGGGAATCACCGCTAACCTCCTGAGAGATCATCTTGTCCCAGAACACCCGGCTGCAATTTATACACATAGGATAAAGACAAACTGATTTACACAGAGCAAGGGCTGAATAAATAAAATAAAATAAGCAATTGCTTCCTGTATTGGTATATTAAATAGTGCATATCAAACTTAAAGCAAAAACAATAAAAGTAAAATGAATGACACAAACGTTGAAGTACAATTAACCAAAACAACATCCCCAAGGGAAATATATGGCTAGATGTGGCAGTTCAGTTCAATTAGTCAGAACCCATTCATCACTCCTCTTGGTAGAAGACCATTGGCGTTAACTATATCATTTCTTCAGAAATAGATACGTGCAACAAAAAGAAAAAGAAAAGAACAATCATGTTTATAGCAAAGCTTAACCAATCAAAGGTTTCAGCACCTATGCAGCTCGATCACTCAAAGATATCAACTTTGAAGCACTGTATAAGAAATTCTTCTAGGAATAAACAATAAAAATAAATAAAATATAATCATTTGACGTACTTCCATTATTAAACTCCACCTCATGCCCCAATGTAATAAATTTTCGAACAAAACTAATGAAAAGAATAGTGCAAATTTTTTAATTCGGATAGGAACTTCCAGAGATGGGAATACCAGAAATGAGTTATCAAAGCATCGACAAAAGAACAGGAAATATTATCCACATTGAATCGAAAATTCATACATAAAGCTTCATGTCGACGTCAATCTCTACCTTCTTGTGGAATCCTGTGGTCGGATTTGCGATGCTGAACTGCACGATATAAACCACACATCATAAAGGTGCATAATTGTATCTGTATGTCGATTGAAACCTCCATCTTCGACGGAACGGAGAGAGCAGAGAAGATGTGGTCATGTGGCGCATAAATGGGCTTTCAGGGTATCCCGGCCCATTATACTTGTTTAACGTGTGGGGCTGATTCTAGACAAAGTCCAATTGGCCCTGCTATTATATCCATTCGGTCTTTTTTGGAAAATTACCAAATGATAAAAATAATATTATTCAAACAACTCAATTCAAGTAGGTCCAATTTTTAACTTTATCATATTTAAAGATTTTTTTTTACTAAAATAACCACATTTAAAAAAAAAATTAGGTCAACCAATTACATTTCAAAAAATATATCCCCTTGACCAAATCTCTCCCTCCAACTCCCATCAATCCCGGCCACCCACCGCCTTCCACCTTCTCTCTCCTTCGTCTACGCCTCTTTGCTTCAGCCATGGATTCAAGGTCCAATCACCAATAAAAATAGGGGAAAAGAGAGAGAAGCTCTTCCCGTGATGTCTTTCATTTTTTTGGAGAAACTCTTCTGTGTGTAGTCAGCTGTTTCCACCACCTTCGATGCACTCTTGCCTTACTGGTACGGATGTTGAGTTGAAACAGCAATATGCAAATGTGTTTCTCCTCCTCTATTTCTCTTACATATGCACGTGTGCATTTAAGTATGTACCTCTTTGATTTTTCAATTGTCGTGTTCCAAAGCAAAAAACTCAATGGAGGAGAGAGAAAAAGATCTCAAGAAGGAAAACACATTTTCTATTATCCATATATGATGTATAACATTCAATTTACTTACTTTGATTAATTTCAATAATTAAATCTTTTAGAAAAAAACCTGAATATCTGTTACAGGAAATAACTACTTCAACGGATAAAAACTGTATATGGGAAAATGTTGATACACCGCTCAAGTTTATGTTGTTTTCTTTTACTTGTGGATAAAATATTGTGCAGATTTACATATTATGTTTATGTTTATTATTTAAAACTATAGAAGTGACGGTTGTGATTTAGTGCATTTGTGGTGAAATTCCAGTGGGTTTTTTTCTATTTTGTTTGTTGTTTGTTGTTTAAGACATGAGATGTTCGATAAATTATTTGAATAAAAATTTAGAAGCTTAGAGTCAATGAGTCTGCAATTACTACAAGTGCACATGTGCACTTGCTCAAGTGCAACGGGTCACCCTTGTACTTGCTACAAGTGCACAGGTGCACTTGCTCGAGTGCACCAGGTGCACTTTTGCAATAGCTACAAGCACCGATACATGTAAGGCTATTATTGGTAATTTCATCGGAATAATTTGCAAAACAAAAAAATAGGGTGTACATAATAATGAATATATAAATTTCTTAAAGGTGCACGTAAAAAATTCAAAGGCGCACGTAAAAATTTAAAGTCTCAAAATACTATACATTTACTGGTACACGTGCAACAATAACCTGGTGCACGTGTTGCAAGTGCACTCCATGCACCCGGTGCATGCGCTACAGTAACAGGGGTGCACGTGCTAGAGTACCGCCGTGATGGTTATTAGTGTCTTTTCATCAGGAAATTGACCTAAGTGAATTGATGTTTTTTTGTGGACTAGGTCAAATTAATATTTTGAATTTGTACCTATCCGAAGTCTCCCTTTTTTTGCCAGAAAAAAGCGTTTAACGATAAAATTTGAAAATTTTATATGGCTAATCGATAAATTTATTATATTGTAGTACTCGAGTTTGTTTTTCCCTACAATGCGCGAACCCTGACACTGACATGACACGGACACGGTGACAGATTTTCAAAGTTTTCAGGATACGACATGGTTGGGACATGCCTTTATTTTTTTATATATATATTATATATGTACTATGTTACAAAATAATAAAATTTATATTTTTTAAATTCTAAAACCGTGTAAAAGCAACAAAAAAATTCTTACCAAATTCAAGAAGTATATAAATAAATGCATGTCACTGTAATCATCATAATATCACTCATATTAACACCAAATACATACTACGTCAATTAACATAAAGTTTAACAAACACATCCAAATAAAAGATAACAACGAAATTTTCTTACCAAATTCAAAAAACATATAAATAAATGCATGTCACTGAAATCATCATAGAAATTCATATTAATAAATGTATATTACTTAAATTAACATAAAGTTTAAGTAACACGTCAAATTTTATTTTAGCCAAAAAAAATTTAAATTGTATAATTAACCCCCCAAAGTGTCCTTTCTGTGTCGGATACGCCCATGAGATGTTCTGACACGGGTGTCAGATTTTGAAGGGAGTGTCCAATATAGTTGTCCGATTTTATTTTTTTAAAAAAATTAAGAACACGCCACGTGGCGTGTCTGATACGTGTCCAATGAGTGTCGTTGTAGGATCAAGCGCTTGTCGCTTTACCAAAAGCTATAACTGATGATAATGGTGCAACTCAAATCTTTTAAACCACACACCAGCACAAACATCACGTTTCGACCGATCACACAACAAGTTCTTTCACTCATAAGAATCGAACACGTGACATTGGCTCTGATACCAATTGTAGGATCAAACGCTTGCAGCATTACCAAAAGTTATATTTGATGGTAACGGTGCAACTCAAATCTTTTAAACCATGCAGCAGCACACACACCATGTTTCGACCGATCACACGATAAGGACAATTGTTGTACCCAACAATGTCGTTGTCATAAAAGTATTCGACACTGCACCAAGTGAATTTTAGGAGTGTCAATGAAAAATAGGTTTTTCATAATTGACTACCATAATTCTTATTATTGTTACCCATTGAGTAATTGTTGATATGTGGTGTAGAGAAAAAAAAAAATGAAAATATTCATTATTTTGTCCAATTTACACAAAATGTAATAATTATTTTAAATTAACAGTTTTCATTAATATCTTATTATTTACGCATAGTTGGGTAAATTTTTAAAAAATTGCATTTGGTATTTTTAAATTTGATAACACCCCATAATACAAAAAAACTCTGTCATCATATTTTTTAAAATTTTCATCTACGATATTTGAAAATAAATGAGCGAAAAAAGCTGGTTGTGTTAAATTTACATTAGAATCCCATTATGAGAATTTAACCAACTAAAAGACCTATGCGTTCTTATAATTGTCCCCGCTGTGATAGTACCTATACATGAAACTATATAAAAAAAAAATTAGACTGCTCAAAATCGAAACTAATATTTTTAATGTAATAAAAAATTATATGGCGCAATTTCGAATTTTATTTATTTTTATAAAAAAAAACCTTCTTGAAAATAGAACCAAACATATATATCATTCTCTAATACAATGTTTCATCACGGGACCCGTGATAGGCACGATCCCTCGCTTTTGTCACCTCTAAAATTATGGATATAAAATTTAATGTACAGTTCTTTAAAAAGCACGAATACCATAAAAAAACTGTTGGCAAGGGATCTTAGTAATATATATAAAGATACAAAGGGTGATTGGAATATAAAGATACAAGAACAACATTGTAATAGTTTACATGTTTATAAAGATACAAGAACATTGTAATAGTTTACAAGTTTATAAAGATACAAAGGGAAATTGGAATATATATACATATGCATTGGTACATTTCACACAGCAGAAACAAAATCTCTGCTAGTCATCATCTAAATCTTCTGCATCATCAGTCTCATCAAGATCCATGCCTCCCACAAAAAGGCCACAACTTTTGGGATCTTCTCCTGCTTCCCTAGCCTCTTCTATTACAGCCGATGCTTCTTCAATACTCTGAGAACAAAAGCCATCCCAGTTTCTCATTTGCAGCCTAATTTCATCCTCTTCCATGTATTCTATAGGTAGATTCTCTATAAACCAAGGGTGCTTTTTGATCTCCGGAATTGTTATTCTCTGCAACAACCATTTATAAGATTAACATACAAAATGTCACACCCTCGGCCCTAGTCGTGATTTAAATTTTGTTGTAACCAAATATACTTTTGATCCTTCATGTAAAAATCTTTAAATTATTCAGTCCCCCGAAACAATGACAAAAACGATACATGATACATGTGAGATAATTTCATTTTCAACGACTTTCTTTTCATTCTTGATTTGCAGAATAGATTAGCCCGGTGTAACTATTACAAACGATACATTATACATGTAAGATAATTTCGTTGTCAATGACTTTGTATTCATTCTTGATTTGCAGAATAGATAAGCCTAAATTTTTATAAGCCTAGAGTAGGGCCTCATGTTTACCATTTCAGACTTGTTCTAAAAAAAATATCGAGGGACCATTTATTCGATTAAGAAAAATTAAAATCTAGACCTTTTCGGGGTCAGCCACGAAGATTCGAGACAGGAGATGTTTGCATTCCTTTGATATTCTGACATAGTCAGGTATTGAAAAGTGTACACTAAGTATTCTCTGGAAAGAAAAAAGAAAACAATAATTTTGGTGTAAAAAATTAAATCCAAATTATGAAGTCAACAACAAGTTAATGTTTTGAAATTCAAAACCAGCTCACATTTATTGTTTTCTGGAAATTTCTTGGATCACCAGCATCTTCAAATGGATAGGCACCAACTAACATCACGTATAATGTTACCCCACATGACCAAACATCTGCAATCTTCAAAAATAAAGAATAGAATTACATGTTAACAAATCAGCGGTCGGCTGTTGATCGACTGGTCGTAGTTCGTTTTGAATCTAAAAAATTCAGAATAAAGGGGTATTTGCGATAACATCGTGATACAAATTAAGCAATCTACAAAAATTTACCTTCCCATCATATTCTTTTCTTGATAAGACCTCAGGTGCAATATAAGCAGGCGTCCCGACGGTTGATGTCGGTTGAGAATGCAACAGAGCTGACTGAATTTTGGACACAGAATCAGAAACTAAATCTGCATAGACATACTAGGGTTTCACATGCAAGAAACGATGGGTAAACAACCTTAGAGCATCCGAAGTCACATATCTTGACACGCGGGGTTGAACTCCCATCCAACAATGTGTTTTCGAGTTTCAGATCTCTGTGACAAATTTGCTGCATTTGTAAAATTATTGGTTTTGACATTTCCTTTTTGTATGAATAAGGAAGAAAGGACTTGATCGGTTGATTTGGGTCCTAATTACCATGGAATGACAGTAACTGACACCAGATATCAGCTGTTGAAAGAAAAACCTTGCCTGAAATGGATGAAAACAAATGAAGAGTTTCACATTAAGCTTCAGATTGGACTAAACAAAAATAATGAAGAGATTCAAATTTAAGCTTCGAGATTGCTACTACAGCATGAATTCAAATTATTTCAAACCCAAAATACTAATCTATCAGGTGGTGGGAAATCTTTCAAGGTCATCAGCCACTACACGACTTGTTTTGGAACCAATCAAGGGGCATGTAAGATTGCCACATCCCTAGAGAAATTGGTGTCCATGGCAACCCAACTCAGACGGCTTTTAATCACATATCACTATTCAGTATATGCAGCCTATAGCATAAACAAGATCCATATTATGGAAACTAACCCGATGATATCCTTTTCTCAACTGTGTGTACGTAGTAAACAAGAGCACTAATGTTAGGCCGTATGCCACTGCGGAAAGCACAAACCCGAAAAAAAACTAGCAAATTAAGTGGAAAAGTCTTCAAACTCATAACCCAGACCAAAAATTGCACTAAATCTAATTTTCCCAAAGATTTGCCACCTGTCCCTCTCCTGTTTGTCATATTGCATTGTAATTATAATTAGAAACGTTTCTTGATCCTCAAATCAAAATGTTGGTCCTGTTCCAGAACAAAATGTACCACATCTTCACTGAAACTTCCTGTGTTGCATATTCGTTCGAAAAGCTCGCCTCCGGCAGCATATTCCATTACTATGGCTAGATGGGTAGGAGTAAGCAATACCTGAAAAATGCAATAAGCCACTTCACGTTTCCATATCAATTAAATGTCTTTTTTAAATATACAATTTACAGGAAATTACCCTCTTCGAACTAGTTAATTTAAGAATGATATAAGAATACAGAAATTACTTCAACTGTAGGACAGGGCATTTTTCCAATATGGTATAGAGATGCAAATCCTCTATTTCAAACAAAGAGTTCCTATGAATTATTATACTCGAAAATTTAACCGAAAAAGAACATCGGTGAAGCAGAATCCATTCCCTTTGACCTTATCATGTCCATCTACAGTTTACAAATATGGTTAAGTGAATGATGCATAAACAAGTTTATGTTCAATAGTATTACAAATCTAGGAACCTCCGAATCAAAATTAAGTTGCCACCAGACCAAATTCTTGGATTCATCCAACATCAAGTCAAAGATCAAGGAACCACAATTATTCTCAAAGATCAAGAAATCACAAGCATGGCCTAGACATTTCAATTTATAGATTTATACAGATCCTTTTCTTCTCTCTATCTATATATACAAGATATAACGTGTATACTCTTAGAATCAAGGTGCTGCAGTTTCCATAAATTAACCTCCTTGAATCTGATAATATTTGGGTGCTTCAAAGACCTGTGATTCATGATTTCCCTCTGCACATGCTCATCAATCTTCAAAAAAAACATAAACCAAATTTTCTCACACGCAAATCAAAGGCCTCAAATCTTGAACTAGTGTATCACTTTAAAAAAAAAAATTAAAAAGGCAAATATATAACCTGTTTGCCCCTTTCAATGTATTTGACAGCATAGAGCTCACCGTTCCATTTATCTTTCACAAGCTTGGCAACACCAAAATTCCCAGATCCTATATCTTTCAGTACGGCATACCTATCCATTTCTTCCACTAAATAAATGTACAGACGAATTCTGAGCGATTTTGAAGAAAACCCTTTAATTTATACCCCTCCACTCTTTTATTTTTTCTCTTTATTCCGCAAGTATACGTATATAAGAAAAGGGTCAGCTTCTTCTTGGGTCGATATATACGTATATGTGGGGTTTTTTAATAAAATATTCAAAAAAACCTATTAATTTAACAAAATAATCGATATTTTAAAACTAATCTAAAACGCCACTTTAGATGGCGACTTCAACTAAAGTCGTCATCTGAAGGGGCGTCTTCAGTCGTGGGAACTATCGATTATTGAAGGCGCCATCTCAGATTGCGCCTTCAGATATTTTTTAAAAATTATTATTGAAGGCGACGTCTCAAATGGCGCCTTCATTAAAAAATTATATTTTTTGCTGAAGGCGCTATCTAAGATGGTTCTTTACTATAAAGTCCGGTCGAAGCCCTTCATTTTCTACACCGAAACGAAAATCACATAACATTTATAGTTTTTTCCTCTGGTTTTATTGTTGAAATTGTCGAATATCCAATCTTAATTTGTCGCCCTTCAAGTATTTTTCAAGTAAAAATCTTGTTATATTATTGATTTTATCATCTTATAGATTATATAAATTTGTTAAACTAAATTTATTAATTACTTGTAATATTTAATTTATTTCAGAGATGTCGATTCAAATATTATTGTATTGGGGAGATAATATATAACAAGATTCAGATACTATTAGATATGATATTGGTCCATTGAGAGGTACCACAATATCTCGCACCATTAATTTTATGCAGTTGTTGAACGAAATATATAATATCAATGGCATCGATCGCAACCAGTTCCTTCTGAAAATATATGAAAGACACATGTTCATAGCTTTTTTCGGGCTACGACAGACAATTTTGCCAATAGATAATGATTATAATTTAGCATGGCTATTGGATTCAGAACAGGGTCATACTTGCTTGGAAATTTACATAGAAACAGAACCACGAAACTATGATTGTATTCCAGAAAATGTAGATTGTTTGCCTATGATTGCAGAAGAACTGACTACCTCTGGTAAAGATCCAGATGACGATCCATAGATGCTGATGTTATTGCTCCTGAGCCAGTAGCAGATAGTTTTGCTGAATTGGGAAATGATATTCAGTCTGAACCAGAGGATATTTCGTCTGAAGATGATGCTGATGACGATGAGGTTGACATTTGTGTCATGTCAGAAACAATTGCAGCTCAAGATGAGGAGATACCAATCACCCAAGAAGTGTCAGTTACTGTACCGGAGACAACCACGACAAATACTCATGTCTTTTATCCAACAATTCCATTCTTCTCAATGACACATCCCGAAGTATTTGAAGACTCAGTAGACATTCCAACAGGTAGATGGGGGAGTTTTTACGACTACTCCAAATGAGATATCCATCTAGATATGGTCTTCAAAAATTAAGCTCATCTGTAGGCAACTGTAAAGGATTACTCTATACATGTAGCAAAATGGGAGTACAACGTTGTCAAGAGTACAAAAATATTGTGGAAAGTGGTGTGCAAACACAGTACAAAAGATATGCATTGTAGATGGTACCTGTTGGAACCAAAGAGGGGGGGGGGGGGGGGGGGGGAGGTTCCTTGGCTACTTTAGCGTTTTAAAATGAATTTTCAAATAGTCGAGTTTGCGCTGCGGAAGACTTCAAGTCAATCGAACAATAAATAAGAAGAAGTAATAAATAAATGCGTGAAGTAAATAAAGCGATAAACGACACATATATCTGTTATAGAAGTTCGGCGATGAATCACCTACGTCTCCTCTTCCCGGCTAGAAAACGCCCAACCGAGGTTCCACTATAACAACTTTGATCTTGGCCTTAAGGCTCCAAGTTAGCCACAACACACTCTTCCCGAGTAACTCACTCTTCACGAGTCTTCTTGGCCTTAAGGGCTCCAAGGATAGCCACACCCTTGAAGCAACTTCACTTGTTGATGTCTTATACAATTTCCAACTTGCGTCGGTGTTGGAGGACCTTACAATAAGTCAAATAACGCCTTCACGGTGTAACAACACGAAGAATCAAAAGCTCTCACACAAGAAGTAAATTACAAACTCTAATACAACACAAATGCATGAAGTTTGCAATGCTAGAATGATTTTGATTGAACACAACTTTCTTGTAGTTTATACTCTTGTTTCTTCTCTTCAAAATGATCCAAAACATCCATATTTATAGTGTAGAAGGCTCCTACTAGCCGTTGCTACATATAAGGCTTGAATCACTCCTGCATCGCCTCGACCATCGCCTCGGGCGATCTCCACCGCCGTGCTCCAACGGTCACGAAATTACACAGATCGCCTCAGGCGATGTATAGATCGCCTCGGGCGATCGTCACCAAAAATCAATGCCGTAGCTTTAAATGCTCAGACACTTCCATCGCCTCAAACGAACTCTCCATCGCCTCAAACGAACTATGCATCACCTCAGGCGATCTAGCCGTCGCCTCAGGCGATCTCTCCATGCGCGCGGTCCTCGACGTCGCTTCAATCAATGTGCGGGGCGATGTCTCCCTTGGCTGCCATCGCCTGGGGCGATCCGCCCATGTCCTTGTAGATTTGATTTCCTTCAAACAATCCACTTTTCAACCATCTAAACCTGTACACTAAGTAGACACATTAGTATAACAAATGCAAGTTTTGTTGATCATCAAAACTCATAAATAATTCGGAGATAAATTAAGCATTAAACTCAACAATGCGTTTAAGACCCAACAATCTTCCCATTTTTGATGATCACAAACCTTGATAAACTTGTAAATGAAATATGCATGAAATATGAGTAAACAAGACTCTCCCTTAACAAATGCATAGCACATACAAGTTTTACCAAGTAAAGCATAATACAAAAAGTCTCCCCCTCAATACATGCATGTATTAAGCTCCAAGTTTATCACAAAATTCTCCCCCTTTTTGTGATAATCAAAAAGCACATGTTCAAATAAATATAGCACAATTATATGTTGACACATAACCATATTTTAACAATTAGCACACGTTTCTCATCAAGCATGTAATAGCCATAACAAGCATAGCATAAGCTTAAATCATTTAGAGGAAGACAAACATGCGTTTAAGGCTTTAAACAAAAATGAATTCTAGATGTGCGACGTGTGCATGTGTTCCATAATAATTCAAGCATCCATGCTCAATAAACATTAAATTGCTCAATGCATCATCATAAACAATTGATAAGTTAGTAAGGCACATGTGATGAGAGCAAAAAACATTTACACAATAAAGATGTATGAAATATTTAGGCCATATTTCTATGATCTAAATAGAGCATCTAAACAATTAAAACATGCTTAATCACATTTAATTATTATTGCACATTGCATATTCAAAGTGGACTCATGGCACATAGAAAATATAATTAGCTCACCTTAAATATGATATCATAATAATGTACTTGAAATTCAATTTCTCAAAGATCACCTTCAAAGTAATTGAATTTCATCACATAATTATAACATTCAATTCAAGGAATATTAACCAAGCAAAATAGCTAATTATGCTATTATGATGCTCAAAATAAATTTACCTTGGATGATAAGAATGAATTCATATCATCGGTCCTTTACCTCACGCTTCCTCTATTGTGGTGCATTTGATGCTTTCCTCCCTTGAGGTACTAGTTCCTTCATCATCTCTCCCTTTGTTGTTCCTACAAAACAAGTTCATGATTGGAGGATCTTTCGTACCCATTTTATTTTTGGGTCCTTGCGGGTTAGCTTTCATCGATGCCTTTGGAATCCATTTTCACCTCTTGTGTGGTTGGTATTGATTTTTAACAAATCTACATTTGTTTCTCATATGCCCAACCTTACAATAATAAATGCAAGTATTGGAATTATGCTTAGCTTTAGCCAACAAGCTTGTAAATTTTTTAGATTTGCTTGAAAAACCTAGTCCGGCTTTATCGACGCTATCGTTGCAAGCCAAGCAATTCTTCCAATTTTAAACTACTTTGACTAAACTTGCAAAATGATTTCTTCAAAGAACTTAATTCATTTTTCAATGAATTACTTTCTTCATCTCTCTTGGCTAACTCAAGTTTGAGCAATTTGCTACTCATCTTGGTTTTGCCAAGAACATCAATAAGCTCATTATATGAATCTAATAACTCATCAAATGATGGTACCTCATCGTCGCGTTCCTCTTCTTCGTCATTTGCGTCATCTTTGGCCATGAGACAAATGTTTGTTGCTTCTTCTTCATCGGAGTCAGTATCACTCCATGTGGCCATTAGAGCTTTCTTCTTCCCTTTATCCTCATTCTTCTTCCTAGGACATTCATTAGCATAATGACCTTTATATTGACAATTATAACATGTTACCTCTTGTTTGGAATAATGTTTGGTGGCACCGGAGGTCTTTGGCTTGTTGTATTTGTTGTAGAATTTCTTGAACTTTCTTGTGAACATGATCATCTCTTCATCATCTTCATCATCGGATTGTTCTTTCCTCCTGACCAAGGCTATCCCCTTTCTTATGGATCTATCTTCCTCCTTTAATCCCTTCCGGGTTGAAACTTCAAGCTCATGAGTCACTAAGGTTCCATGGAGTTCATCAAGATCATATGACGCACTATATCCTTTGTTGGATTCAATGATAGCCGTCCTCTTGGCATCCCATTCTTTTGGTAAAGCTCTAAGGGCTCTTCTCCATATTTGCTTTGGAGGATACTTTTCTCCAAGTTGGACAAGCTCATTGATGATTTGAGTGAGTCTTCTAAACATTGAGTCAACATTTTCTCCGGACTCCATCTCAAATGTTTCGTACTTGAGTTGAAGAAGATCTATCTTTGTCTCTTTTACTTGATTGGTTCCCTCATGACAAATTTGAAGTTTGTCCCAAATCTCCTTGGCGGTTGAGCACATCGAAATCCGGTTGTACTCCTTCATATCTAAAGCACAATGCAAAATATTAATAGCTTTAGCATTTTGAGAAATTAAAATCATATCCGCCCTTGTAAAGTCGTCCATTTCTTTGGGAACATTCATTCCCTCAACTTCCTTTAAATGAATATGTGGACCTTTTACAATTATCTTCCATATGTCATAATCTACGGATTGAATATATAGAGAAATTCAATTTTTCCAATATCCGTAGTTATCTCCCGTGAAGAGCGGAGGACGATTGGTCGATTGACCTTGAGCAAACTCACTTGCTAGATTAGCCATAAATTTTTTTTTGATTTAAAACAAAAATCAAATGGCTCTAATACCACTTGTTGGAACCGAAGGGGGGGTGGGTGGGTGAATGAGGTTCATTGGCTACTTTAGCGTTTTAAAATGAATTTTCAAATAGTCAAGTTTGCGCTGCGGAAGACTTCAAGTCAATCGAACAATAATAATAACAAGTAATAAATAAATGTGTAAAGTAAATAAAGCGATAAACGACACAAATATTTGTTATAGAAGTTGGGCGATGAATCGCCTACGTCTCCTCTTCCTGGCTAGAAAACGTCCAACCGAGGTTCCACTAGAACAACTTTGATCTTGGCCTTAAGGGCTCCAAGTTAGCCACAACACACTCTTCCCGAGTAACACACTCTTCACGAGTCTTCTTGGCCTTAAGGGCTCCAAGGATAGCCACACCCTTGCACCAACTTCACTTATTGATGTCTTATACAATTTCCAACTTGCGTCGGTGTTGGAGGACCTTACAATAAGTCAAAGAACACCTTCACTGTGTAACAACACTAAGAATCAAAGGCTCTCACACAAGAAGTAAATTACAAACTCCAATACAACACAAATGTATGAAGTTTGCAATGCTAGAATGATTTTGATTGAACACAACTTTCTTGTGGTTTATACTCTTGTTTCTTGTCTTCAAAATGATCCAAAACATCCTTATTTATAGTGTAGAAGGCTCCCAAGGCTCCTACTAGCCGTTGCTACACAAAAGGCTTGAATCACTCCTGCATCGCCTCGACCATAACCTCGGACGATCTCCATCGCCACGCTCCAACGGTCACGAAATTACACAGATCGCCTCGGGCGATCGTCACCAAAATTCAATGCCGTAGCTTTAAATAATCAGACACTTTCATCGCCTCAAACGAACTCTCCATTGCCTCAAACGAACCATGCATCACCTCAGGCGATCTAGCCATCACCTCAGGCGATCTCTCCATGCGCGTGGTCCTCGGCGTCGCTTCAGTTGATGTGCGGGGTGATGTTTCCCTTGACTGCCATCGTCTGGGGCGATGATCACCATCGCCTGGGGAGATCCGCCCATGTCCTTATAGATTTGATTTTCTTCAAACAATCCACTTTTCAACCATCTAAACCTGTACAGTAAGTAGACACATTAGTATAACAAATGCAAGTTTTGTTGATCATCAAAACTCATAAATAATTCGGAGATAAATTAAGCATTAAACTCAACAATGCGTTTAAGGCTCAACAGTACATGCGGGCCTCGTTGAAGAAAAAGTTGGATTATTCAAAATAAACATGTATGGAGGTTCTCACGCTTGCCTTTTGAGTTAACTGTCGATCGATCATGCAAATTTGGACAAAAACATGATTGCTAGCATGTTAGTGGGAATTGTTCAGCGTGATCCAGCTTACGAAATAAAGTATGTAATTCAAACAGTTAAAGATAAATATGGATTTGAGATCTCATATGCAAAAGGATGGTTTAGTTTGTGACGTGCTGTTGAGAATGTGTGCGGAACATGGGAGAGCTCCATGAAGAAATTGCCTTACTATATGGGAGCTTTGCAAAAATGGAATCCCGGCACAGTCGTTGAGTGGGTTCACCTTGAAAATGTCATACCAAGATAAAAGACTTTGAATTATGTGTTCTGGGCCTTCCATCCATGTGTGGATTTCAACATTGCCGCCGGGTAATAAGTGTGGATGGAACACATCTGTATACGAAATATCAACATAAGATGTTGATTGTCGTGGCAATGGACGCTAATAATCAAGTCTTACCTTTGGCATTTGCAATTGTTGACGAAGAAAACTTTTTGTCATGGAGATGGTTTTTGGAGATGATTAGCAAGCATATTGTGAGAAGATCTGAGGGTGCTCTATGTTTGATTTCTGACCGTCATCCGGCCTCATTGCAGTAGCCGATTGTATTCCTGACTTAAAATCACCCCGTGGAGTACATCGATTTTGTTTGGGACATGTTTGTTCAAACTTTAATAGTCGCTTCAAATCCGTTCATTTGAAAGACTTATGTTGGAGGGCCAGATCAGAAAATCAGCTCAGAAAATTTGATCTCACAATGGAAGAGATAAAACTTATAGAACCAAGGGCTTTTGATTACTTGAGTCGTATTGATAAGTGTCAATGGTCTCTTGCTCACGAGGGAGGCTGGCGTTGTGGTATCTTGACCACAAATATGCCACAATGAATAAATGGAGTTATGAAAGGTGCTCGTCGACTTCCAATCACCGCCATTGTGCAATTAACTTTTGATTGTGTGCTATATTTTTTCGAACGGCTTAAGAAGACGGAGCGAATGATTCAAAATAATCAAGAATGACCAGATTATATGTTCGAAAGATATGGTTGTACTGACTATCATTCCATCCATCATGATGTCCAGATGTTCGATCGTAGACATCTAACAGCTTCTGTTATCACAAGAGTACAACCAGGACGTGGGGTAATACGCATGTTGTCCATCTAAAATCTGGGGAATGCTCTTGTGGAAAATCGAAAGAGTTCGGAATACCTTGCTATCCAAGTGTGTCGAAAGTATGGCTTAAACGTTAAAACATTTGTGAAATCATATTACAATATGAATTAATATTGGAGCACATATCAAGGACGATTCGAACCGATGTGGGGGAAGGAGTATTGGGACACCCTATGTTTTGAGTTGTACCACAACTCCACTATGTGAAAAACCAGAAGAGTAGGTCGAGATCGAACAAGTGCAATCAGAATGAGATGGACTGGCCAGAAGCCCGTGCAAGACGACAAATGGCTTCAACTTCTTGAAATCAATAAATTTTTTATGTGTAATTGATTGTGTGATTGTGTAAATGATTTTACGTTATTGTGCGTTTAATTACTAAATTATGGTACGTTGATTGTATGCTCACAAAACAAACATTTTTTCAAACTTTTTTTATAACTATCAAAATATTTACAAGACGAATGCCTCACCCATTTGAGGAGTTAAACCTGGTATTCTTGACCATGCCCAAATCTACTGTCATGAATAATATTAGTTAAGTATGACGAGAAGAATATTTCAAACATTTGAAAAGCGCAAACGTAAAGTTTACCTGTACGATCTGTAATGCACCACCTAACATCTTTTTTCCTCTCATTGAGGAAGTGCATAACTCACGGTATAAATATGCCAATACGGCACTACCCCAACTATAATTGCCAACAGAATCAATATCCTCTAACTTCTGTAAAAAAAAAATAACTTTACAGTATAAATATGCCAATACGGCACTACCCCAATTATTCATCAAATGATGATTTATTGCATACATGTACAACTTTGCACCTTTAAAGCGTGCAGTATCCGATGTAAACCCCAAAAGCATAAGGCAATATTCTTGCCACTCGGGTATACTCCTAACGTAATCAACACCAGATAATACGATACCATCTACTGGCAATGCTCATATCACTGCAATGTCTTGCAGTGTGATGGTTGCCTCCCTGGATCGAAAGTGGAAAGTATGTGTTTCACGGCGCCATCTCTTCTAAAGCCGTGATAAGGTGAAAGTCAAATGCAATTTTACCTGACCTATAAACACCATAAAAACAAATATTGTCCAACAGACTCACAACACGCATATCGAGGGGACAAAGATCCCAAAAATATTTATCAGGGTTTCTGCCTCGAAGTGTAGTATCAATATCGCCTGCCCAAACATTCTCAGATCGATAAGATGACTGCAATGATAACAGATGACTGCCAATCGGGCCTGGTGCTCTCTGTAAATCCATCCTGAAATATTACACAACAAATATCAACATAACAAAAATATAAACATGGCCACCACCACCCTCCACTAGCCACTGTCGGCCGCTGCCCACACTGTCGCTGCCGGCCTCCGGCACCGTTGGCCGCCGGCCGAAAAATGGCGGTCACCTCCCGACACCCCCAACGACCGTAAATCATCTGACGGTTTCCGCCATTCATCTCCAAACTATAACTATCTTTTCAATAAAAACTACCAAACAACAAAAATCAAACACAACAACAAAATAATGTAAATTTTATAACTTTCAGAAATTTATATTACAGAAAAAAAGATTACCTCAGCTTCAAGAATGTTAAACAACTAAACTTCACAAATGGCAAACCACAACAATTTTGGAAATTTGGCAAAAAAAAGTTGAAGGATTCGAAAATTCTCGTCTGGAAGAGGAAGAGGAAGAGGAGAGAAAAGAAAGGAGAGGAAGAAGAGAAGAAAGGAAGAAAGAAAGAAGGGCTGGCGAAAAACAAAACATTATTGAAGGCGCCATCTCAGACGGCGCCTTCAATGAAAAAGTATTTTTTGATGGCGCATTCAATAATATTTTAAAAAAAATATCTGATGGCGCCTTCAATAAATATTTTTTTTCTACCGGAGTGGAAGACGCAACTTGAAGTGCCGACTTTACTGAAGTCGCCACTTCAAATGACGTTTTAGGTTACTTTTTAAATGTTTTAAAATATCGATTATTTTGTTAAATTAATAATTTTTTCAAATATTTTAATAAAAACCCTGTATATGTGGGCTAATTTAAAAAATAAGGCCAAATAAAAAAATTTAATATATATATATATATATTTTAAATTTTTTATTTGGCCTTATTTTTTTAAGTTTTAAGGTGAAACGCGAACCGAGTTCGTGATTCTTGCATTTACTTTTTTTTTTTACAAATTATTCAATTTGTTGTAAAAATAAAATTGATGCTCGAAAAATTTAAAGTTGAAAGTGAGACCGATGGTTTGATGTAAAGTTTTTACAATTCTTATTGTTCACGTTAAGTGAAAGCTGTAAGCTTTTGAGACTTTTCTAGCAATTATTTGTATTTACTGTTTTTTGTTGTCTTTTTTTTTTTCTATAATATTTCTATCATGTGCTTTACATGCTTCTATGCTTTACTTCAATTTTTTTACCTTTTTGGTGGTTTGAAGTGGAGGTTAAGAAAGTGAGACCGATGGTTGCCATGTATTTCCCTGTTCTTTTATTGGAAATTCTGTGTGAATTATATTAAAACGTAACTGTGGGACCCGACTCGGGCACATATTACTTTATCCCTTATCCGGTACCACATTCTCACTGAATATTATGTACGAGGGTTTTAAACCTTTTCGGAAATAGCGGAAGCATTAATTGTCAATCATTCATTTATAGTAGCAGAATCGTTTATATAGTCTAATTAGTAACAAAAATACAACCCATTACAAACTATTCATAACGGTCTGACACTAATAAAGAGAAAAATACTAAAACAGTCATGGTAAGCCAACATTTCCATTTTTACTAATTTCCCTACGCTCCGGTACTCCTGTATCTGAACTCACAATAAATAACAAGGAAAACAGAGGTTAAGTCTTTGAGGACTTAGTGAGGGAATACCAATGGCTTTCATATCTGTACTTATCAAACAGTGCAATGTCTCAATATGATATGTCATGTAATGATCTTGCAATCAAGTACTTGTCAATAATGAACAGTGACGCTTTAGGATTTTAGACTGAATATCGTGGGCTAAAGAGGTGTCTCCCACCGGACAGTTTGGTGTAACACTTTTTCCCACATATTCAGATGAGATCTGTACATTCACGAGCCAAGATAAACCATTCTCCGGACCGCAAAACGATGTGCGTTGTTCAGATGAATCATATACCCGGAATGTTATCCTTTGTTCAGTGGACTCACTTTCCTGCAGAAGCCACGTTGTCTAGTGGATAAATATCCAGGGCTCCATTCATTCAGTCAAAGGATTCGTTCACTCAAAGGAATCGATTAGTAATCGATAACATTCAAGATAATTAAACATGCAGATCAAGATGACCAATGGAAGGATGTAATGTACAATATGATGATATAAATGAAATGTGAGATAAGGAATAACAAGTTACTGTAAATTCCAGGCCAAATGACAAAAGTGTTATATAACAAGAATTCGGTAGTACACCTCACTTCACTATTTGATGTCTTACTGGATTGGCTCGATTTTGAACCAGATGCCAAATAAATTCCAATAAACATAATATAAGTAATTTATGGTGATTAGCAACCCATATATGTTGTCGAATCTTCTTCAAATAATTTTTGCACAAAAGTTGTCCGGATAATTTTGAATAAGACTTTAAAAATTCATTATAATTCAACCACAAGTCGAAAAATCACGAAACTTTCCAGAAATGCCTAAAATCATTCCACCAACGTTCGACCGTCGGAAAAGTGAAGGTATGAACACTCTACCTCAAAACAGATTTCTGGGTTAGGTTTCTCAAATGTTCTTCACGGGTTTTTGAATTTTCTAGGTGATTTGGCTTTGATTTTGTTACACCTATCAGATTATATGTTTTCTGGGTTGATAAGGAAGGTTGTGTGGAAATCGTAGAATTTTTGGACAATGTTTGGTAGTTTTTTTTTTATTTTTGCTCTATTTTGGGCTAATTTCTACTCGATTCCACCACATTCTCTCCAACATTTCTTCTTGAATTTGTGAGTTAGATCTAATGAAATGGGGGGGTACTTATAGGGGTTTTATATGGATTGAGGTGTTGATGGTTGGGCAAGTGTTGGTAAGTCTTTTTGCCAAATATTAAGTCTTAAAATTAATTCATTTTTTTTAGAATTATATTAATAATATTATTATTATTATTTCTCTGATTTATATATATACATATATATTAAAATATGGGGGTGTTACAATCTCCAATTCTTCAAGGAACCTGGTCCCCAGATTCCATTCTTGTCACGGCAGAACCCAGAAGCCATAACTCGGAATCCTCTTAGTAGTCTTTACTTCAATGTCCTAGCTCCTTTCGACATGATTTATGTAGTTGACGCGGAGTGGTTCTTCATCAAGTCGATCTTCTGTGCTTTTCAGTTTCTGATATGCAACCTCTGTCTACTCTGAGTTATGAATGTAGATAATGAATTCTTCAAACCCTTGAGAGGTATCAATTACGGTGGTTGTGTTGATGTCCTCTATTTCTCCATGGTGCATATTTTTGGAGAAGGAAAAAGATTGAGTAGATGAATTCAAGAACATTCGGCGATCTCAGATGTGTCGATATTAATTATAAGTTTTAGTATCAGGGTAAGAATTAAGAAGTAGAAATGAAAGTCTATGGTCTGAGAAAAAAGACATATTTTTTTCCACCACCCAGCAATGAAAGTAGTGCATAGGTATTCAAAGAAACTGCCGATATCAACATCAAACTTTTGATATCAAGTCCTAATTGGTCCTTGGATAGATTTGAATTGACAATGAAACTGGACGGAGTAGCTTAAGTCCGCAAAACGTTCTTTGGCTGAAAAGACTGAGTGACTTCAACGGGAGGAAAAATGCTAGGCAAAATTCAACCTCAGGTAATGGTTATGCTAAGACTTCCTTTTTGGTAGCTAAATTTACCTCGGTTCGAGCTTCTCATCTCTTATATCTGTCATGAATTTCAATGTAGATATTACCGCCATCTATCATTTATGATTGCTGGCATCTTTGGTAGCCAGTGTAGTCGCACCTGGTGGAGTCACTTCCTTGGTGTAGTAGTTTACGTGAGCTTGATGTTTGAACAACCAGTCCATGCTTAGTGTAATATTGTAATCATGTACATAGCCAGATTAAATCTATAAGATATTGTAGTTTGTAGAATTTTAGTGGGTAATTCTTATAGACGATGTCGTGTGGTCACCTCAATTCTTATCGGTAAACTGATTTCTAGATGCTATGTCAATTGTTCTGATAATAATTGAAAAAGAAAATGGTAGACCAAAAGAATGTGTAACTATATGTTCAAACAAAATTTAGCCAACTTTTGAAAGTGAAATAACAGTACCTTCAACCACAACGATCGGGTCAACCTCTTCATTTCCCATTAGGGCATAAGCCCTTGCTGGCAATTTAGGTTTTAGTGGCGGAGTCTTCTGGGTCCTTTTTGGGCAATCCTGGATACAGTGTTGTTCACTTCCACAGACTAAACATTTTTCATTCTTTTTCCAGCTGTTCTTTTCCTCGTGAGTGTGCATCTTGCAATAACCACATTTCGATGCATTATTATTACCCAAGTCTCTTTGTGGTTTCTGTCCAGTTAGTCCTCCAATCATTTCCTTTCCAAGATTTACCTTCTTGTTGTTTGTCTCTGTCAAATTTGGGTTATAGAGCCTCTTTTCCCTCTGCTCTCTTTGGATCAATGATTTAATATCTGATTCAACTCGTAACGCTTGGTTGACTGCAGAAAGATAATTAGTGGATTCGGTGGATAATGTGGCCCAATGGATATCAGATTTAAGCCCTGGATGAATTTCTTAGTTTTCCTTGGTTCATCATCCATATACTGTGGGGCATAGTGAATTAGTCGGTGGAATTCTGCCTCGTATTCAGCTACAGTACGACTTCCTTGTACCAAATACATAAATTCTCGTTCACGGATGTTCAGTATTAACTGTGTAACGCACTTTTCTTTGAATGCACGTACAAATTTGCCCAGGTCCTCGGGGTTTGATTCTTTTCCATTGGTGATCTATGACTCTCCACCAATGATGAGCTGCATCTTCAAATTGATAGACAGCAAAGATGACCTTTTGTTCATCAGAATAGTTGAGAACAATAAAAATCCTCTCAACTTTGAGCAACCACTCTTCTGCATGATGGGCATTAAGAGTTCCGTAAAATTTAGGTGGGTGGAACCTCAGAATCGTTTAAGTGCTCTATCTAATGGTTCTTCATTCCTCATAACATTTCATGGTGGATTTTGCTGACAGAATTGCATGAACTGTAGTAAAAGTTTCATCGCATTCCTATTTGGTAGCTCTTGTCGAGGATGCTGTTCTTCTTGCTCGTCGTTCCTTCTTGGGTTACGTACTTCCTCTGGAAAATTTTCCTCATTACCTTGATTTCCCTCATTTCCTTGATTTCTCGTGTGAGAGCTACCATCAAGTGATGATGACATCCTTACACGTAATTATAATGTATCACTTACCGGATTACATAAGTAAAATACTATTAGATTTTCACAAAATTGTATATCTCATTAATACATAGCTCGTGAATTATTTCTTGATGACATCATCAAATTTATGTGAAAGTGGTGATTCAAAACCTATTTCTTTTAAATAGGGAGTTAATATTAATAATGTGTAATGCACAAAATGAAAGTAATTAACTATAGTAAAGTTAAGTCACCATTCTTTGAAATAGTGACACTGTGGGAAAAAAAATGTATGGTGATATCCTGTCAATCTTCATTGGTTGTTTCGGGTTTACTCGATCTAAATGTCAACCATAATAGTCTCAATAGAGGAAACTATTTCGAGCTCGGCCTATAACACATAACTCTTTGGTTACAAATAGTTGATTGCTCTTTCTTACCAAGGTGTTCTAAGCATTCTTGTACGAGCACTAGACTTTTACCCTGAAATAAACCAGTCAACTTCATCATATCTTACAACCAAAAGCATATGAATTTATTCTATTGCCCAAAGATATTTTAGAACAGAATGGGAGTCTATGCTCTCATACCACCTCTGTGGGACTCGACTCGGGCACATACTACTTTATCCCTTATCCGGTACCACATTCTCTCTGAATATTATGTACGAGGATTTTAAACCTTTCCGAAAATAGCGGAAGCGTTAATTGTCAATCATTCATTTTTAGTAGCAGAAGCGTTTATACAGTCTAATTAGTAAATAAAATACAACCCAGTACAAACACTTAATAAAGAGAAAAATACTAACACAGTCCTTGTAAGCCAACATTTCCATTTTTCCTAATTTTCCTCCGATTCTGGCTCCTATACTCCTGTAATGGAACTCACAATAAATAACAAGGAAAACAAAGGTTAAGTCTTTGAGGACTTAGTGAGGGAATACCAATGACTTTCATATCTGTAATTATCAAACAATGCAATGTCTCAATATGATATGTCATGTAACAATGATCTTGCAATCAAGTAATTGTCAATAATGAACAGTGACGATTTAGGATTTTAGACTGAATATCGCGGGCTAAAGAGGTGGCTCCCACCAGACAGTTTGGTGTAGTACTTTTCCCCGCATATTCAGATGAGATTTGTACATTCAGTCATTTACGAGTCAAGGTGAACCTTCTCCGGATCGTAAAACGGTGCGCGTTGTTCAGATGAACCATATTCCCGGACTGTCATCCGTTGTTCATTGGACTCACTTTCAGGGCCGAAGCCACGTTGTCCAATGGATAAATATCCAGGGCTCCATTCATTCAGTCATTCAGTCAAAGGATTCGTTCAATCAAAGGAATCGATTAGTAATCGATAACATTCAAGATAATTAAACATGCAGATCAAGATGACCAATGGAACGATGTAATATACAATATGATAACATAAATGAAGTGTGAGATAAGGAATAACAAGTTACTGTAAATTCCAGGCCAAATGACAAAAGTGCTATATAACAAGAATTCGGTAATACATCTCACCTCACTATTTTATGTCTTAGTGGACTGGCTCGATTTTTTGAACCCAGATGTCAAATAAATTCCTATAAACATAATATAAGTAATTTATGGTGATTAGCAACCCAGATATGTTGTTAAATCTTCTTCAAATCATTTTGTATAAAACTTGTCCGGATAATTTTGAATAAGACTTTAAAAATTCATGATAATTCAACCATAAGTCGAAAAATCACCAAACTTTACAAAATTGCCTAAAATCATTCCACCAACGTTTGACCATCGGAAAAGTGAAGGCATGAACACACTACCTCAAAACAGATTTTTGGGTTGGATTTCTCAAATGTTCTTCACGGGTTTTCGATTTTTCTAGGTGATTTGGCTTTGATTTTGTTACACCTCTCAAACTATATGTTTTCTGGGTTGATAAGGAAGGTTGTGTGAAAATCTTAGAATTTTTTGACAGTGTTTTGTAATTTTTCTGATTTTTTCTATTTTTGCCTAATTTCTACTCTATTCATACACCACGTTCTCTCCAACATTTCTTCTTGAATTTGTGAGTTAGATCTGATGAAATGGGGGGTATTTATAGGGGTTTTGCATGGATTGGGGTATTGATGGTTGGACAAGTATTGGTAAGTCTTTTTGTCAAATATTAAGTCTTAAAATTAATTCAAATTATTATTATTATTTAGAATTATATATTATTATTATTATCATTATTATTTCTATGATTTATATATATACATATATATTAAAAATGGGGATGTTATAGTAACAAAAAAAAACTGAATTTTGGATTTCTGAGTACCACGATCGATCGACGTGTGTCGCCCTATCGATCGCGACAGTGCAAATGAAAAAAAATGATTTTCTGCAACTAACGATCGATCGCCTCAATTGGCGATCGATCGCCCGAGGAAGAAAGTTGAAAGAAGAAGGCGCGATCGATCGCGCCCTGCACAGGGCGTTTGGTTGTGTTTTTTCATGATGAGGTACTTTCGAATGATGTCTTTTGATGATACTACTTGGACTAGTATAAACTGAACAACCTCTGAACAAATTTTAATAGAAGATTTTCGAGAATCAAACACAAGATTAAAGCAAAATTCTCACCTCGACGTTTCATTATCTAGTTAGTTGAATAATAATAGGAGAGCATGACTCATTAACTAGTAAAAGACTTAGTGGTAATTATTAGTAAGATTTCTTGTATTTAAACATCTATTATCATGAAGAAAAGAACAGAATCTTTCAGTCCACAAAAACTATATTTCTCTTCTAAAATTCTTCAAGAAGTGTAGAATTCGCACTTAAAAAAATAGAATATAGAAAAGATATTTGTAATTAAACTATACAACAAGCCTAAAAAAAAATACTTGATTACAAATAATTTTTTTTATTTAAAAAAAAAAAGAATCCATCATCCCCACATAAAAATAGTATATGATATCACCAAAAAATAAGGGTTAGGGGATTCGTCGATAGACTTAAATTTTTCGAGCATCAATTTTCTTTTTTACAACAAATTGAATAATTTTTGTAAAAAAAAAAAAATAACAGTAAGAATATCGAGTTAGCGATTTTTACGTCGCGTTTCATCTTAGAAATGTAAAAAAAAACAATATTTAAAAAAAATTAATTTGAACTTATTTTTTAAATAAATAAATAAACATATATATATATATATATTAAAAAAATGTTTTGTATAGGAGCTGTCAAATAGTGATATGTCCAGGCCTTGCAAACTGGAAAAATATTAAATCTTTAGAATTTTGGAAATTTATACCACCAACGGGGTCAGAACAAAAGAATAATTCTAGTGAAACGTGGCATGATAATCCTGGTTTGATAAAAATAAAGGTACCTACACATGCAAAACCCAATCTAGCTAGTGATGTTAGTGTGACGATTTATGTCGTTGAACAGTACATACTTGGCAAAGTCTTGTATGAAAAGCATAGTGTGTACGTGTTTTATGATTTTCCTTTTGCTATTTTACGGGGCACTATATCATGGGGTAGATCCACTATACATTGAGATATTTCTTAATGAGAAAAATCCTCAATGCAAGGGCGGATCTTCTAAGGGGCTGACCTGGGCTATAGCCCGGGTCAGCCCAAAACCAAATTTTTTTTTGAATTTTTTTTACATATATATGACAATATATTATATTTAGCCCTGGCCCAATTTCAGTATCCTATTTGTCCAGCCCAAGAAGTCAGTTTAAGTCATCTTAAACTATTAACCTCAATCAAATTAAACCTTGCGACCTTGTCTCTGAAATTGACGGAAGAACCGATTCTCTTGAGCCATTTTTATTTCCCATCATTTCCTGGAAAAGCTGCTCCGGTGAGCCTATTTAATCACTATTTTTTATTTTTTAATAGCTTTCCTATGTGTTTGCATTTTTTATGCATTTGCCGTCTCACGTCTGTACATGGGTAATGGGTTTACACGTATAATGATTTGGACATTTAGTATTTTGGTTGTTTGTGATAGATTTGAAGATATTCTTGATTTTTATGTACTGTAGAATAAATGTGTAGTGGTCAATGGTATATATTTTGATGATGAAGAATTGAAGATATTTTTGTTTTTGTATTGCTAAATCTTTAAATAACTTTTTTGTACTGTAAGCCATTTTTATGTAAAGAGATTGTGTGGTTTTTATAAATAATCTTCTTGTAAATAATCTATTGTAATTAAGCATATTTCTACATGTTATAGTCTACTATAAATAATAAATATATTGGTTTAGATCTTAATCTTAACAGGTTATAACATATTTCTACATGTTACAGTCTACTGTAAATAATAAATATATTGGTTTAGATCTTAATCTTAACAGGTTATAATGGAAACTCGAGGAGTAAAGGGGGGAAAAACTATGTTTTCGTTCTTTAAGCCACAAGAATGTACATCAACGAATGAGCAACATACTTCTATCAATAATGATGACTCTGATAATAATGAACAACCACCTTCGAAATCTCAAAGAGTTGAAACTGATGTTGGTCATCTTGAAGCAGATCCTGGTTTACGTACTCCGATATGGCAACTCCGATATGGCAACATCATGTTAATCAAAGGGATGAAATAAGACGAGGTTACATCAGCATGGGGCCACATCGACCTATACTGGCTGAATACCCACGAACAAAATTTGGAGAACAATATCGTCGATTTCAAAGCTCTTGGTTTAATAGATTCTCTTGGTTAGAGTATTCACCTACGAAAGATGCAGTTTATTGTTTTCCATGCTTTCTCTTTGAGAAGTCGATTGATTGTAATCGTGCATTTAGTTCTACTGGATTTCGTAGTTGGAAGAGAGTTAATGATGGGCATAGATGTTCATTTGTGGCACATGTGGGAGGTCCCAATTCAGCGCATAATGATGCCGTGACTTCTATGAATTCTCTTATCAATGTATCTCGACATATTGATAAAGTGATGCATGCACAAACATCAGAAGAAATAAAAAAAAATAGATTGCGGCTTATGGTGACAATAGAAAGCATTCGTTGGCTTAGCTTGCAAGGATGTGCATTAAGAGGACATGATGAATCTGCATCTTCAAAAAATCGAGGTAATCTTATTGAGTTGATAAAACTTTTAGGAGTAATGAATGTTAGCATTGATGAGGTAGTTCTAGAAAACGCTCCACAAAATGCTATGGATATAGCACCAGATATCCAGAAAGATGTATTGAGCATATTTGCTAAAAGAGTGAGAATGAAAATTCGTAAGGAAATTGGTGATGCAAAAATTTTGTATTCTAGTTGATGAAGCCAAAGATATATCGAATAAAGAGCAAATGTCTATTGTATTGAGATTTGTCGATCTTGATGGCTTCTTAAGAGAACGCTTCTTTGAAATTGTTCAAGTTGTTAATACCACTTCTGTGACACTCAAGAATGAAATATCTAGCGTTCTAAGTCGGCATGACTTACATATTTGCAATATGCGGGGTCAAGGGTATGATGGTGCTAGTAACATGAGTGGCTCATGGAATGGGTTACAAGCACTTTTTCTGAATGATTGTCCTTATGCATATTATGTTCATTGTTTTGTGCATCGATTACAATTAGCTTTAACCGCGGCCGCTGAAAAGGAGGTGTCTATTTGGTTGTTCTTTTCAAAATTGGATGTGATTTCTAATCTTGTTGGTAGTTCTTCTAAGCGTTATACCGAGTTACGTTCTGCTCAGGCTGAAGAAATTGCAAAAAGGTTGGCGACAGGTCAACGTTCAACGGGTAAAGGGGCTAACCAAGTTGGTAATGTGCATCGTTCGGGAACAACTCGTTGGACTTCTCATTATGATTCAATATGTGGTTTAATAGACATGTATAGTGCTGTGATGATTGTGCTTGAACACATGGTGATTGAATGTTCGTCTAATTTTACACGTGGGGAAGCTACTGGTTGTTTGATTGCTATGAGATCATTTGATTTTGTGTTTAACTTGTACTTGATGCATAAAATCATGGGACTTACAGATTTACTTTGTCGAGCTTTACAATACAAGTCTCTTGATATTTTAAGTGCAATGGACCATGTCTCATCTACGAAAGTGTTGTTTCAGACATTAAGGGATGGAGGTTTTGATGTCCTTCTTACACATGTTGAAGAAGTTTGCAAAGAGTATGACATTGAGATACCGATTATGGATGATATCTATAAAATAGCAAGAGGTCGTTCACAAAGAAATGACGTCACAGTTGAGCACCATTATCGCTTTGATGTGTTTAATGCTACAGTAGATTTTCAGGTTGAAGAAATTAATAGTAGATTCAATGATGCAGCAGTTGAACTTCTTAAACTTAGCTCTGCTTTGGAACCTAAGGACAACTTTAAATTGTTTCAAGTTGAATATATATACAGACTTGCTGAGAAGTTTTATCCTGCTGATTTCAGTGATCAAGAAATGCACTATTTGAGAGGTCAATTAGAGCATTATAGAGTTGATATACTTTGCCACGAGAACTTTCAGAATTTATCAACTATTTCTGAACTATGTCGAAGATTAGCCGAGACAAATAAGGCGCGAGACTATAATTTGATTGACAGATTGATTCGTCTTGTTTTAACTCTTCCTGTGTCTACTGCAACAACAGAGCGATCATTTTCAGCGATGAAGCATGTAAACAGTGTTCTTCGTAACAAAATGGAAGGAGAATATCTGTCAAACTCTATGATAGTCTATATTGAACGCGAGTTGACTAAAAGCATTGATTCTGATTCGATCATTGATGAATTTTATGCTATAAAGAACTGCAGAGCACAACTTAAGTAGATATTTCATTTCTTACCTTTGTGAGTATGCAAAGTTGTAATATTTTTATTTAGTAAAAATTATTGCCATATATTCATATTTTAATGTTTAATTTGTCAGCCCCAGGTCAATTTTATTCCTGGATCCGCCCTTGCCTCAATGTATGGTGGATCTACCACATGAAGTAGTGCTCAATGGGGTAGCCAAGAACCTCCCGTGTTTTACATGATATTTATAATTTTTTTTTTTAAAATAACTCGGATTGTTTTTTCATGCAAATGGAAAACGGGATGTTTTGATTGAAAATCGCAAGAACATTAGTCGCAGTGGCAAAGACATGTCGAGGCCGTGGGAATAGCAAATCAATCTGCAATTTCGTTACACTCCTTTCAAAATTTAAATTTTCCAAAAAAAATAAAACAAACTCTTTTTTTTTTTTAAATAACGTGTGAACCCTCAACCGCTACCTTTAATACGTACTGGGTAAACCTCTGGACTGACATAATAGACTGTAAACCACGTCAGCCAGGTAAATCGCACTAGGCAGGCCCGGTGTAACAGCTCGAACCGAGAGAGGCAGATCATGAATTGAACTTTTATCTTTTCGGTCCAAACACACAACACTTACATCTCAGCTACCCCCGAGAGGAACAAACTCTATTTTTATGTTGTAATGATATATACATACGTATTATTAACTTGGAATACATCGTTCTATTTTATAGCTAAGAAATATGATTACAGTATGAATATAATTATGAGGATAACTCCTTATTCCGTATTTATATTTTACGTCGTCCTTATTTGGAAATTGAAGAGATAATCAAATAGAATACGTGCATGTTGATGGAATCTGAGGTCGATAAGTATATTGATAAACACATGCTTACAATATATCAGGTTGGAGAAATTCTTGTATGTATCGGGTCTTGGAATACAACAACACACATAAATATATATCTATATGCATGTATATATCTTTATATGTGTTGGTGTATGACACGAGAAGTTATTTTTACATAGATTCTAGCTCGTATGAACAATATAAAGCCAGGGAAGCAGATGTTGATGAGTCTAACCTACTCCTGGATATAACAAAAATGTTCAACTGCTCAAGAATTCTTGGTATGCCAACGGGAAGAAAACAAAAAAAAACAAAACAAAAAAAAAAAGATTAAAGAATTGGAGGTGAAGTGGCCTTTCTTCAAGTAGGTGAGGGCGGAAAGGAGAAACTGACATCGACGACCCATATTGATGGATACAATGACCAAAATGCTAGTGGATTGTGGGCTCCAAATATTTTCATCTTTTTAAATAGGGAAAAAATTAAGGGAAATTGCAAGTAAGTGCCTTTTTAGGAAACTTAAATCACTTAAGTCTTGGGAAAAACTTTAGGGCAAGAAAATTTAAGTTGGAGAAACTTCTATTCAAATATGTCCAATTTTCAAATTTTCAAATCAATTGGGTGTTTTATTTGACTCTTTTACCCCTCAATGGTTAGGTGAGATTGCATTATATTCTCTAGGCTTTTGTTTAGCTTACAAAATGGTTTCTATATAATATTTAATTATCTTTTATATCCTTATATTTATAAAAAAATCGGCATTTAATGTCTTCTTTTTACAAGTCCCCGTTTTTGCGATCCTTGGCACAAAATGGTATCAGAGCCTAGGTTTATTCTGGAAATACTATGATAATATCTTGAATATTAATTTGTAACGTATACGGAGGAGACGATTCAAGAAATTCATGGACCCGAACAAATGTTCGAAGTGTCATGCTTACAGGTGGTATTTCCAGAAATTGGAAAAACTAAATCAAAAGCATATGGCAGAAGCTCAATGTTTCAACCATAAGTGGAAACTTTTACGAGGAACAGGTTTATTAGACACACCCGGTATAAACATTGCAAGAAACTCGAAATGATGGCTAAGAGGCTCCATCAAGTGAACCTCAAACTACAGTTCGAGTTAGCTGAACTTCAGGAGGACGATCATCCTGAACATGAAGATGTGGTTCCAGCCACCAATGATCCAACAAGGTCTGGACCGGATGATTAGGATGTGAGAACCAACCTTTCGAGAAATCGAGACAGATTCTTCTAAGATTTCCCAATATCTTAGAGAGATCCAGAAGACAGTGCAGCGCTATGGATACCTTCAATACCATGTCCCTGCACAGATCCATCAGATCCAGAGTCAGATGGAGACCATGATTAAACATCAGAAGGAGATTCTTGAAAACCTTCAAGATGTTCAATCCCAAGTGAAGGAATTGGAGTCAAGGCCAAGTCCGACAAGAAGAAGGAACGGGGGATGGTTGCCACCATCTTACGGAACAAAACCCCTTTTACACCAAAAAGGGAAAGCATAGGAGGTCTGGAGGCCTTTGACGGAGACCGAAAAAATGATTGCAGTCCTACGAGGAGAACCATTACATCCCACAAAGTAATGGAAAGAATCAACCTGAAAGATCTTCATGGTCTTGCTGATTCATTTGCGGGATTAAATCTCATAGAAATCAAGACAGGAGAGCTTGTACAAAGACCTCCACCACAAGAGAGCTTCGTGTTACACAATCCACCCGAAGGAGACCAAAGTATGCCGCACAGAGAAGATTTCACCTCAGCAACTTTGGATCCCCCCGTTGGAACAAGAAACCGTTCCCGAAGGCCATATATTCATCAGACGCCCTACGGGAAATCACAGCTAGATCCAATCCATCCATATGGACTTATGCTCAACATGGATATTTTGGATTTCAAAAACAGAGAAATTCTTATTGATGAATTGGCTTCAGCAATGAGAATAGCAGCAGGAACACTTGACTTAAGCAAAGAAGGATTCATTTTACTTCTAAAAATGAGTCTGGAAGGATCAGTCAAGATTGTCTGGGATCTTGGAGACCCAGGAACCAATGAAGAAGTTTTGGTCGGAGAGTCCCTGAAAGAGATCGTGGACAAGATGTCAAGATTCTTTAAAATCTGTTTCATTGGAATAAGCTATTTCGAAGGAATGGAGGAAGAGAAGGCTAAGAAATATAGACAAGCTCTAATTAGCCTGGAACTACATGACTTCTGCTATGTAGACGAATACATTAAACTCTTTACAGAGTATCGATGGAAGTCGAAGATAGCGGAAAAGGATGCAATAGAGCTGTTCTTTGCCAAAATCCCGAGCCCATGGAGAGAAATGCTTATCTAGGAGTATACACCTCATGCAATCGAGACGGTGTCCAGGAGAATGTCATTTCTTAAAGTAAATCTTGCGGAGTGGTGCTACCAAGCAAAGCTCCAAAAGAATTTCAAGAAGCTCAGAGGAATCAACAAAATGGCTCATCTTTGTTGTACGGGAAATGATATCCCTATAATCATTGGGAACTACTCACAAAGGCGAAAGATGAAGAAGCACAAAAGTCATCCATATGCCCGAGGAGGTAGTTCAAGAAGAAGGTCTTCATGGAGACCTAGAAAGTTATGGTCAAAGCAGAAAGCCCAAAGCTACAGATCGGGGAAAAGATCAGGACCAACAAGGAGTAGAATCTCGTCAACATGTTCTAATCAAGCTAGTTTTAGCAGAGGACCAACGAAAAGGACTTTCAGACGCACACCTACTCGTGCAATAATTATATCTACATGTGGGATATTAGGAAGTGGGGCATAAGAATCGAACCCCAAAAAAGCAGTTTCTTTTTAATTTTTTGACATTGTTTTTTTTAAGTTTCAATACATATATATTTATTATTATTTTACATTAAATATTCCCAATCATCATTCTTGTTATTTTCCTATCAGAACGTGTAAAATAAGAATGAATAATTACTTAAAGTAAAGGGGTCGGACTATCAAATTCAATTAATAGCATATGATGTAAAGTGAAGGAGTATGGATAGATCGAGGCTATCAGAAATTATCGAACTTTCTTAAGTTTTCCTAATTAAACAGCAAAAACTTGTCAAACGTAAGATTATTTGTTTATTCTTACCTCTTAATATAATAAATAACCAGCGGGCCGACACACACGATATATATATCTTAAATATGAAATAACTATAAGATATATGATATAACTCAAATTATAATTGATGTATTTTAGTTATTGAATTGAAAGATATAAAATATGCTAAGTTCTTGAAATAATAGATCATAGGAAAAAAATAACTATAAAAAATGAGAGTTTCAGAGATTGTAACTGCTGGACATGCGGAGCGAAAGGACATATCTCTACAGATTGTTCAGAAAACCAAAGTCGTGGAGTAAGACAGTTCGAGCATACCAAGGAATTTGAATATGCTATCTATTTTCAGGATTTGGTGCAGGTGTATCAATTTGAGGATATTCCTTCAGATGAAAGCATCTACGAAGAAGAGATCTATTCTGAGGATGGAGGTGAATCTAGCTCAGAATCAGAGTGAAGGAGTGTTCCTTCAGCACATAGCTAGAGAAGATTTGATGAAAGAAGGGAACAGGCCTTACTCGATCGCCTACAAGGTGTCATACGCACTCTCGAATACTCATCATTCCGAGGTATTCTTGAGACAAGAATTCATCGAAGTCCCCATAATCTTCGAAGACTTTGCCAAAGCGGTATTGCCGGATATTAGTGATACTCCGACAATAGGGGAGATCGACATGAGGATACATGATCAACCTGTTCTGCACAGAAGCAGGAGCCTTATGATCGAGCCAAGAAGGATGTCTTTCCAACAGGATAGGTTAATCAGCAACTATCCAGGGGAAAAACGGAAGGCAGTCTCGAGCAGAATTCAGAAAATTCCTGATGTATTCAAAACAATAGGAAAACTGAAATGCCCAGAAGGCTGGAGAGAAGTGCAGATAGTTTTCGACATCACCGAGAAGAACAATATCTTCCCTTGCGATGTCCTATATTATTTGCAACAACCTACAGTTGGCAAGTTTCAAGGAAACCTTCAGATTGGTGAAATTGATCTCACAATTGAAGGAATTGCCGGAAGTATCCAAGAACAGCTTATTCTAGGGATTGAATTTCTCGAGGAACATAAACCTTGGGAAAGATTGCAAGATGGAATGGAATTCACGGTCGACGGAAAGAGAAGTACCGGGTAGAATATTTTGCAGCCTACATTGATTCAGGAGCTGGAATATGCACTGCCAGATGAGAAATCTTCCCCAAAGAAGTTGGCGAGAAATTACCAGCCATTGCCGGAAGAGACTTTTCCAAACGGATCCTTATTCTTAATGAAGGAGTCCGAGGAGCGGAAATAATTATCGGCGGAGCAGGTGGTACCCCATGGTACAAAGTTCAAACTCTACCTATTTATTTCCATGACACAGGCGCCGGTATGCTGTTAGGAAACAATTTCCTACAGACGTTCAAAAGGTTTACACAAGAAAACGAGACCAGGAGACTTATTTTCACCACCTTTGTGATCATAAGATTATGGTGCAGAAGACTACGAGAGGCATTTCACAAAAATTCCCTATTAGTTTTCGCAACAAGCGTGGTGATGAAGGAAAACTTCGACACCCAAAGATGAAAGATCAACGGAAATTTGGAGAGGCAATTCTTCAGTTCCGACAACATGGTCCTAGTGAAAAGGATTCTCAAACTTTTGACTAGGTTAATATCATGTCTTTCAGAAAGCAGGATGAGGAAAGAATAACTCCAGAAACCCTGTTGCTACTAAAAAATGCTTTACGAGAAGAAGTTCCACAACCTGAAACTACCCTCGAAGAGCGAATCACTCTAGAGGATGTAAAAAGGAAGATTCGTAGGAACTACAACGAGGATCCATTAGCTTGGTGGAACAAAAATGAGCTCAGAGCCACTTTGAAGGTGGAAACTGGAAAAGAAAATGAGTTTGTTAGGTACAGACCGATCCCCATGAATCAGGAAGATCGGAAGGATATGCAGATCATACTTAAGGAACATCTTGACCTTAAGCTAATCTCAACAGGTATTTCTCCATACAGCAGCCCATGATTTCTTGTTCGGAATCATGGAGAAATTAAACGAGAAAAGCCGAGATTAGTGTTCAACTATAAAGGGATCAACGGAATCTTGGAATTCGATGGATATTTTATCCCAAGCAGAGAACATTTGGTAAATAGCATCAAAAGTGCCAAAGTGTTTTCTAAGTTCGATTGTAAATCTGGGTTCTACCAGATTAAAATGGAGGAAGCAAGCAGAAAATTCACAGCATTCTCCACACCACAGGGACATTATATCTGGAATGTCATGCCAATGAGATTAGCAAATACCCCCCAGATATATCAGAGAAAGATGGATAATCTTTTCAAAATTACTTCAGCTTCATGTTCGTGTATATTGATGACATTCTTATAGCATCAAAAAACATGAAAGAACATCTTAAACATTTGGAAATCTTTTCGGATGTTTGTTACAAGGAAGGATAGTGCTTTCCGAAAAGAAAGCAGTGATTGCTACAAGACAAATTGAGTTTCTTGAAATCGAGATTGACGAATCTTGAATTATCCTACAGAATCATATTGTGGAAAAAGTACAAGGATATCCGGATGACCTCAAGGATCTAAAGCAACTTCAGAGTTTTCTAGGAGTTGTTAATTTTGCTGGAATGTTCATCAACAATCTAGCAAACCACAGGAAGGTGTTCAGTCCACTACTCAAGAAAGATGTTAAGTTTGAGTGGAATGAAAATTACAGGCAAGCTGTCAAACAGCTTAAAGAAGTATGCAAGTAGCTACCAAAGCTTGCAATACCGAACGACGAAGATGAACTGGTATTATATACAGATGCCAGTGATCATTGGTGGGCTGCAGTCCTCATGAAAGTCACACCAGAAGGAGAAGTGCCATGTAGATATTGCAGTGGGCTATTTGATAACAACGAAGTTATCAGATGTCACATAAACGAGAAGGAGTTCTTTGCAGTTCGAAAGGCTTTTAAAAAATGGCCATTATTTTTACTTGCAAAGAAATTTATCTTAAAAATAGATAATATTAGTATTAAGTCTTTTCTGAAAAATAAAATTGAATCAAAATCAGAAAAGATTAGACTTTTAAGATGGCAGGCCGAATGTCAATATTATGATTATGATATTGTCATTGTGAAATCTGATAAAAATATTCTTGCAGATTTCTTAACACGAGATGGAGGGACACATTGCTAGCGATACCCTCAAGAGAGTTAGGAATCTCAGGGAAAACCTGGAGATCCTGGAACGAGATTTTGGGACTCTTTGTCTCAATGTAGAGGTCGCGGGACGACTTCAACGAGTAGATCATGAACTTGTTACTGATCATATACGAGCATGCTTTCAGGACCACGAACGTTTGTTTGAAGACTTGAAAGGGCCTATCCTTCAGGCATCACCTTCAACGGTGCAAAAAGAAGTGTTTAGAGAACGGGGCTCATCTAACCCGGAGGCAAGGGATTCAAGTACCCCTGTCACGAGTGCTGCAGATGATGCATTCCTTGAGGATGTACAAGCATGAAGTGAATGTTGAGGGTCAGGTGTCATCACAATCTGAACCTTCAAGTCAACCCAGCACCTCTGGGGTTAAAGAGGGAGAGTTGAATCTTAGGCCAATGACTGGCAAGTCTAAGGTTCAAACTAATGATGATTTAGTTTCTTCACCTATGTAGGATTACCAACTCACTTGGGAGAAACTAATTACCAGGCGAGGTATCAACCCAGACAAATCTATTGTTGATATCTCAGGAAAATATCCGAGAGTTTGGATGAAACCAAGCAGCCATCCAAACGATGTTCAAGAATGGTATAATTTCGGAGCTCTGGCTTCGGCTTATACTGTGGCACCAGCTTTCTCTGAAATATCAAAATTAGCGAAATGGATCAGAGAAGCTGTTTACGAGACTTGGGCCAATAATCCACATTTGGTCAGAGGAGATATCTTGGAGCTGTATTTTTTTAGTGCTGCTCCAGAACCAGCGAAGAAAGGCTTCATTGAAGCTTTTCATTTTATCAAGCTAAGAAGACCAGATGGAAACGCCCTGAAAAATATAAAAATAGCGCTACCAGAGGGAATTCCAATTTTGGCTGGAACTATCACAGATGATGAAGTTTCAACCAGACGAGCATGGGGTCTTTGAGTTTGTCTAACAGAAATGGACAAAGTCAAATACACATTCAAGTACTTTCAAAATTCAGCCAAAGGAACTTTATTGCTGAATTCTATGACAGGAACCTCCACGAGATTTGCCTAAGAATTCTTTGAAACAAAGAGAAGAATTCTTTGGGAGAACAAGATTCCGGCAGGAAAGGAGACTTACCGGAAATTCTGCAACATGTCACATATTGGCCGATGGATTGATCATATCTGCCAAGCATGCCCGGAGCAGAAAAAACCAGAGTTCGGAAAAGGATTCTGATCCAAATCCGACAGATCAGAGGCAGGAAAAGACAAAGACCTGCTGACAAGAGAGCCCGTTTTCCTAAAGCTCGAGGACCACAAAAACCACTAATGTAAAGATTCCCCGACAAAGGAAGAAAGGTGGACCATTAAAAGTTAGTGCGGATACTGTTCACCGCATTCAGACAAAAGATAATGGACCACTCACGAGAAAAGTTGGCACATTCAGACAAAGAATCCAGACCACGTGAAAGTTGAGGCGCACTCAACATTTATCAAGATTTGGAATCTGCATTTGAAATACGGATTCATGCCTATATAAGGGCACTCATTCAGGAAGCTAAGGACATCGAAAATTCTCCATAGTTTTCTGAAAATAAATATTGTAGTCTCCAAGCTTTGTAATCTTCAGCTTTATTAGCTTGATAATATTTCTTTTCTTTCTTTAATTTCATAAGTGTCTGTAATTTTGTTCTGTTTGTTTTAAGTTTATGTGTTCTTGAGTCAAGCCTCATCTATATGAGAGGCTAAACAAGTCCGTCTCCTCCGAAAAGGAGACGTTTTAATGTAATAGATGTTATAAGTATTCCAGAATAAAAATAAGGCTGTTGCCCAGCTATCTCCCAGATTTCTTTAAATCTTTTTTATATCTTGAGTATACCTTACGCCCTAAGGTAGGAAACGAATTAGGGCTGTGCTGTGCGGTTTCTGAAGGAGTCGAATAACTGGCAGACTAGCCTCGCCCGTGAGCTGAGGTTGAATGGTGAGGAGCCATTCGTAAAACAGTCTGGATGCAGTAAGTTTCCGACTGGTGGCGTTGCGACCCACCTCACCCGGTGCCGTTATGGTCAAAATGGTATATTTCAGTTTGTTTAAATTTTATTGTAATACCGAGGCATGTTGTGCCTTTTATTTTTTTTAACATGATCTTCAAATCGGGTTTTGAATTATAATTAGAAGAACGTAATATGAACTGTGAGTCCTTTGCAAAAGCATGCTCTTGGGTTCACCCGAGATGACAGAAACTGAAGGATCTCATGTTCATAAATGCTACTGTTTCCTGAATGAAAAGATAAAGAAGATGATAAATAGTATATAGATGCTTATTTGTTCTTTAAACATTTTCTTAGGGTTAAGAATGCAATTTTGTTAAGAGTTGGTTGGACCATGTGGACCACTTGGACCACATGGGGGTTTTATAGTCATTTCAACCAAAAATGGACCTAAGTGAACTAAGGTTTGTAACTAGAATAGGATGAATTAAGTTTCAGGAAAGGGTAACGGCCTGTAATTTTCCCAAAAAATTAGGCCGGTACAATTAGATGGACTTTAATTCTAAATGGTCCACCAAAAAAAATTGAAATCACTTGAGTCCATTAGATGCTGAAAAAGACCAAAATAAACATTGTGTTTCAATTACATTTGAACAAATTCCAAATTTCAAAATTCCAAAAGCTCAGTTTCACGTTACTCCACGGTAGAAATTCCTTTCACCTCCACAAATCATTTACCAATCTGAAGACTAAATTTTGAAGTTGATCGATTGATTACAACTTCAGATACAAGAACAATGGCTCCAAGATAATAAAAAAAATGAATGCTACAAGTCTGAATACACCGTCTAATTCAAGTACGTTTTTAGTGTCGATTGATGTTAAGTTTTCCACTCTATATATTGAGCTCTAAGCGGTGGCCATTTTTTTTTGTTATAATACGTTGATATAGTTGATTGATCTACTAAGAAAAAATTGAAAAAAAAATCATTTAACAAAAACTGTGCACGTGATAATAAGCGTGCATCCTTTGTACATCTGTAACACATATGAACGTGCATCGATGGCCCATTGTTATCATTTGTACAATTGTGCACGTCATGTACATGGACCGAATTATACAAATTTATATGTTCACGTGCAAATTTGTATGTTCACGCCCGCATTAAATAAGTATGGTGCACGTAATAGACGTGCATCAGTTGTTGATTCTTGTGATTCTTGTGACTTGCACGATGTGATAATACAAACATCTTATGCATTTAACTGGAATGTACACCCTATGTGAGAAATAACGCTTTGTGTTTTAATAATACATGTAAGGCATTATTGCACAATAATTTCCCAATATAATTGCTTTCTGTTTGATTGTCATATTAATATATTCTATAACTACTTCGTAGTATTGGTCGTGCGAAAGGGCAGACTTCACAACTCCAGACAAACCCAACGCGATCCCAAGGTTCCTCAAATGGAATCTGGAGGATTTGTACGAAAAGCTACAAGACAAATCTCCATTGCCACAATGAAAAGCTGAGATATGACAAAAGAGATGATTTACAATGAGCTCACCAAGATAAAAGCAGCCTCCACCATAGTGCATTAACAGACCCAGTGTGTAAAAAAAAGGTCAGTGGTTAAACGGATCAAGGGAAGGGCTGACCGACAACGGAAAAGAGAGAAGGACCATGCATACAGTGGCAGGAAAAACAATAAGAGGTCCAAGAAAGATGAAGAACAAGAACAAGCAGAAAAGGGAGAGTTTGTAAATGCTAGAGATGATTTCGCAGAACATGGGGGAAAATAGAACAGAAGAATGATGTATTCATTTTACAAACAAGCACCTCTGCCTACCGAAAAATAACATAAGAAGAAAGGGAAACAATCATGGAAGTAAACAAAAAGAATGGAAGATAGTAGGTGTTACGTCATTTGCAATCACTAATTTTATATACTTTATAACAAATAAAATTCATAACAGTAATTAAATGTTTTTTTTTTTGCAGGAGAGTCATCTGGAGAGATGCACACACAGAAAAGAAATTATACGTTAAGGATGTTGGCGAGATCCTTAACAATCTGTCCATGTACAATGATGTAAGTAGTTTCCTATATTTTTTTTGTGATGATTGGCTTTCACAATCACACGTGCATCTATTATGTTACCTTAGTGAGTCAATACTGTAATGCTTAGAAATATGTTATGCATGATTATTGGCTTATTGTGTAATTATGAGTTAATTGCAATATTATGTGGACTCGGGTTTGGGTTGGACCGAATATGAGAGACTATATGGATTATTTTATGCATAGCAAAAGGAATGATGTTCATTGTATACATTGTAAGGTAAATGATTTAATTATAATAGAATGTTTAGTTGGGAACAACTACATGGACTTGTTGTGTTACATGACTTATTATGAAGTTATATGTATATGGTTTCATAGTATCACTACATGGAAGGCATGTGTTTGATGCATGGTAGAACACATGGAGTAAACTTGACATGGTATGTGATCACTTATTTATTTTAAACAATTATTTTCAGTGTAGCGATTATACCGCAAGTGCATGACGTCAAGTTTTAGTATAATGATATGAAAGTATGAATGTTGTACCCAGAGGGACTAGTAACTACCAAAGTTAATTAGCCTAACTATATTTAGCATACGATTATTGTGTGAAACTTAATTATAATAAACCCAGAAAATTAGCCAATCCAAACAAAGTACCATGAAAAACGACGAAAATCAATAGAGATAAATATCGAGACTTCGGTTCACTTAAGTAATCCCCCACAATTCATCTACTAGTTCTAATTAAAATCAATGCATCTAGGGTGACAAGTTTTTCGCTTATATCTAATACACTCTCTCGATCTATATTAAACCTATAACACCAATTTGCAGTAAGTAATTCTCGTTCACTTATTTAGCAAATAAATATTGCATACGTTCTATGAAAACCCTTAGTCTTTGATTACTTGATATCTATAGCTATCACATATGTATTTGACGTCATCTCTCGATCTCGATGTGAAATCCACGGTATGTGTTTTTGTTCCGTATTACAATTTTATCTCTCAATCTCAATTGCAAACTAACATCATTCAAAGGGTATCTAATCCCTTAAAAGCATTTAAAACATAACACAAACATAAAGATAACAAAAACTCAATCAAAAACTAGAATTAAAATTGTGGGTTCATACAAAAGATCCCCTCGTCTCGATAAACAAACTTAGTCTAGCATTAGAACGGAAAAATAATGTTTTTATCACATGTAACAACATACTAAACACTGTAAAATCGAAAATAAAACTAAAACAAAGTTCAAAGATACTAAAGATGCTAGGAGTCGACTCATTGCTTCATTGCATCGTCCCGTCTCTTTGATTCCGGCTTGCTCTTCAATGGATTTTGGTTGAATGGAAGTGGAGGCTGTGTTTTAGGGTATAAAACTGAGCAAAAGTCTCTTGCAATCGTCCAAGTTGATCCTTATATAGTGGTGGGAGAGTTTACCAAAAACTGGACACAAAATACCCAACAAGGAAACAAAATCTTGAATTTTTCGCGTCTGGCGATCGATCGCACAAATTGCTGATCAATCGCCAAAACATTCTGAAATTAATAACCAAACTCTGCATATCCACGATTGATGAGGATAGAATGCCGATCGATCGTGAAATCTTCTGGAAGGTGGCGATCGATTGCGGATAAATGACGATCGATCGCCAGTTCGTAAATTTTGTTCTTCAAGTAACAGCTCCGCGATCGATCGCGATAATGTTGCCGATCGATCGTGGAGTTCAAAATCTTCAATCTCGAGATTCCGGTCCTTCTTTCAACGTGTTCGCTCGGTTTGGTCATTTTCAACATTTTTAGCTCGTTTTCTCCACTTTATGTACTTGGACCTAGATTCCTGAAATCAATGAAAATATACCATAAAGTGTAAAATCATCCAGAAATCCATATAAAAACACCTAAAATTCACAGCAAAATAAGTGTAAAAATCACACTTATCAACTCCCCCAAACTTAAACTTGATCGTCATCGAGCAAGAAATAAGATCAAAATGTAGAGTTCAATATTGATGATTCAAATGAACCAATTCGCAGTCAATAATGTAGCTCAGCCATCTCACTTGCAGACAAACAAGAGTCAATCAGAAAATTTAACAAGTAGTGTTTTCTCCTAGATCAAGCAACATGTCTCCAAATCAGAACGTGCGTGTGTGTTTTTGTCACTTTCAAGTTTCATGTGATTTTCATAGATAAAATCATGCTCGTCAATGAAAGTTAACATTATTGTTGAGCACCCCAAAGACCAATTTTCAAACACTTCTCCACTAATGTAATCACTCCCTAGACTTGGATCAAAATGTCTTTTTAAGCTTGTAATGTTAGGCCTATGTGTTGGCTTCAAAGAAAGGATGGCACAAAGAAGAGAGTAATGTCATGTAATGTTCATAAATTCTCTTCTTTTTCTTTTCTAGCCTTGGCCACTTTGGGTCTTAGATAGATACTTTTTCTCAAGGCTCTTTCTATTATTTTCTTTTCTCATCCATCAATTTTTTTCAACAATAAACTCATCCAAAAAAGTTCTTGATTTATAGTCCCAAGCACTACACTCCTCAGTCAAACAGACAGTTTCATGCTCTCCCAATTTTCGCTTCTTAGATAATATATCATTTAAGAATTTAGCAAAGTTTGGCATTTGCCGTAAAGAATCAATGAATGACACATCTATATGTAAACTCTTAAGCATATCTAGAAATTTAGCAAAGTTTTCATCAACTTTTGCCCTTTTAACTGCTGCGGGAAACGGGAGAGGAATATGTACCTTTTCTTGTGATGTGATAAGTGTAGTGTCAATGGGCTTACCTTTGTTGCATGATCTCTCCTTCTCCTCTTGCTTTGCTTCAACCTTTTCCATTGTCTTCCCATCACCGAGATTCTTTCCACTCCTGAGGATTATGACATTGGCTTGATCCCTTTGATTCTTCTCCTTATCAGTCGGTAAAGTTCCTTGTGCTCTACCAGCCAGTATGGTTTCCAATTGCCCAACTCGAGTCTCGAAATTTTTGATAGATGTGTCTTGATTATTCATTCTTGTCTCAGTACATGATATGAACTTGACAAGTATTTCCTCCATGCTCGGCTTTGGCCGATAGCCCGGTGGAGGTTGTGGATTCAAGACATTCTTTTGGTCAGACCAAGAGAAGTTTGGATGATTCCTCCATGGTTGGTTATATTTGTTGGAGTAAGAGTTACCCTGTGATGTCCTGTTTCCTACAAAGTTAGCGTTTTTAGTAGATTGCACAAAAGGATTACCTGCCTGGCATTCCGTGCTCGGGTGGTTGCCTCTACATAAATCACATATGGTCACTTGAGTTTGCATCGTTGTCAAGCTCAGGCTATCCATTTTCGACGCCTCCAATTGAGCGGCTATTGCTATCACCTCATCAACTTGATGGATCCCAATCGGTCTCTTGGGCACATTCCTCTGAGACTGCCACTGGTAACTGTTAGAAGCCATCTCTTCCAAAGTGTGTAAGCTTCCTTTGGTGTCTTTCTTATAATGGTACCTCATGTTGCTGCATCAACCATGGATCTATTAGCAGAAAATAAGTCATTGTAAAATGTTTGTACCTGAAGCCAAATAGGAAGGCCATGATGTGGGCATCTTCGAAGTAGATCCTTGAAGCGCTCCCAAGCTTCATATAGTGTCTCAGGATCATGCTGCATGAATGTCGTTATATCATTGCGCATCTTAGCTGTCTTGGAAGGGGAAAAGTATTTTGATTAGAAGGCTTGAGTCATCCTCTCCCAAGTAGTGATCGATCCTGCAGACAATGAATTTAACTAGCTCTTAGCTTTATCATTTAATGAAAAAGAGAAAAGTCGTAACTTGATGGAGTCGCCAGTGACGCCATTTTGTTTGAAAGTGTCGCATATCTCCACGAAGTTGGAGATTTGAGCATTACGATCATCAGTAGGCAATCCTCCAAATTGCACTGAATGTTGAATCATCTGAATTATGGCAGGCTTGATCTCAAAGTTATTAGCCTGAATCCTCGGTCTAGTGATGCTAGACATATTGCCTTGAAAAGTTGGTTGTTCATAGTCCATCATGGATCTTATAATCAGCACCTCCTCATTGTTTGGTTCAACATTCCCTTCTTTATTGTTCTCAGTCATCTCTCGAGTTTCTCTCCGAAGTCTACGGCAAGTTCGCTCAATCTCTAAGTCGAGTGGCTCTAAGATAGGGTTGTCACTCTGTAGCATGCACCACGAAGACAACTACTACAAAAGTCAAAACAAGGAAGAATCAATATTAAAGAAATAGTATAAAACGTAACAAAAGTAATAATAAAAAGAAAAAAATGGCTAAATTACAGCAACTAATCTCCTATCATATTACTTAAACTAGTCCCCGGCAACGATGCCTAAAACTTGATCGCTTATTTATTTTAAACAATTATTTCCAGTGTAGCGATTACACCACAAGTGCACGGTATCAAGTTTTCGTATAATGATATGAAAGTAGGATGTCGTACCCACATGGACTAGTAACAATTACCAAAGTTAATTAGCCTAATTGTATTTAGCCTACGATTTTTGTATGAAACTTAATTATAATAAACCCAGAAAATTAGCCAATACAAACAAACTAGCGATGAAAAACGACGAAAATCAATAGAGATAAATATCGAGACTTCGATTCATTTAAGTAATCCCCCCACAATTCATCTACTAGTTCTAATTAAAATTAATGCATCTAGGGTGACAAGTTTTTGGATTATATCTAATACACTCTCTCGAGCTATATTAAACCTAACACCAATTTACAGTAAGTAACTCTCGTTCACTTATTTAACAAATCAATATTGCATACGCTCTATGAAAACTCTTAGCCTTCGATTACTAGATATCTATAGCTATCACACATGTATTTGAAGTCATCTCCCGATCACGGTCTGAAATCCACGGTATGTGTTATTTGTTCCGTATTACAATTTTATCACCCGATCTCAATTGCAAACTAACATCATTCAAAGGGTAGCTAATCCTTAAAAGCATTAAAAACATAACACAAAGATAACAAAAACTCAATCAAACTAGAATTAAAATTGTGGGTTCATACAAAAGATCCCTCGTCTCGATAAACAAAATTAGCCTAGAATTATAACGGAAAATAATGTTTTATCACATCTTAAAACATAATAAACATTGTAAAATCGAAAATAAAACTAAAACAAAGTTCAGAGATACTAAAGATGCTAGGAGACGACTCCTTGCTTCGTTGTGTCGTCCTGTCTCTTTGATTCCGGCTTGCTCTGCAATGGCTTTTGGTTGAATGGAAGTGGAGGCTGTGTTTTATGGTATAAAACTGAGCAAAAGTCCCTTGCAATCTTTAAGTTCATCCTTATATAGTGGTGCAAGAGTTTACCAAAAATTGGACACAAAATACCCAAAAAGGAAACAAAATCTCAATTTTTTCGCGTCTGGCGATCGATCGTGACAAATTGCCAATCGATCGCCAAAACATTATGGAATCAATAACCAAACTCTGCATATCCGCGATCGATCGCGATGGAATGCCGATCGATCGTAAAAATTTTCTGGAAGGTGGCGATCAATCGCGGTTGATTGCCGATCGGTCGCGAGTTGGTAAATTTTGTTCTTCAAGTAACAGCTCTACGATCGATCGCGGTAATGCTGCTGATCGACCGTGGAGTTCTCAAGATTCCGGCCATTCTTTCAACGTGTTCGTTTGGTTTGATCATTTTTCAACATTTTTAGCTCATTTCCTCCACTTTTATGCAATTGGACCTAGATTCCTGAAATCAATGAAAATATACTAGAAAGTGTAAAATCGTCCATAAATCCATATAAAAACACCTAAATTCACAGTAAAATAAGTTTAAAAATCACACTTATCATTATGATTTTCACTAAGTATATAAAGAAAGAATCGGATTTGAAACTCGTAGTTCACCAAATTTCACACACAAAAATCTTACAAGCTCTCTTCAAACTCTTGCATCTTTTTTTGGAGTTGGCTTGGAAATCAAGTAGAAACTTGATCCTAGTTTTAAGTTCTTGTTGATTGCTAAGGATTTCATGATGTTGAGCTTGTATAGAAACATACATGAGTAGGTTAATCTTTAGAGCGTGTTGAAGCAAGTTCGAATTGATATGAAGTTTCATTAAATGAAATAAGTTGAGTTGTTAGGAAAACATGTTCATATCATGATGCAGTGTTGCTTTTATGAAGTTTTGGGGGTATGATTTGTAGTATGGAGGTTAAACCATGAAGATAAGCATGAAAATTGACATATTCTGAAAATTGCATAGCATCGCAAACGATCACTCAAACTGATAAAATTTTAAGGCGGTTTGAAGTTCAGTCGATCACTCACGCAATGAGAGGCGACCGATCACGATTGGACAATAATTTTGTGAAGGGAGAAGTGATCGATCACGTGTCAACGACCAATCGATCGCGTGCTTGGCAAGCGATCACATGGGATGTGGCGATCGATCGCAAGGAGGCAGAAACTTTGCTTGGATTTTTGGCATGAGGCGATCGATCGCGAGTTGACAGCCGATCGATTGCGAGATATATTTTGTTGAAAAATTATATTTTATTGGAATTGTTATGATGAGACCTATTATAACATTGAATTGTTTATATGTATGTACCATCATCCCAGGGAACATGTCAGAGATGAGGTTAAGCAGTAACTCCTGATTTTCTATCTTTTGAACGAATGACAGGTACGTGTAGTCGTACGAGTATTGATGATATATATATATATATATATATATATATATATATATATATATATATATATATATATGATTGTTGGATATATATCATTGTGATTGATGTTGTGAGGCATGATGCTGTTGAGGCATAGGATTGATGTTGTGAGACATGATGTTGTTGAGGCATGTGATTGATGCTGCGAGGCATGATGATGTTGAGGCATGAGATATGACTGTTATAATGCGTGAGCTGGAGATATGATATATGCTGCTAATATGAAGATGTGAGGAGGTTCCACTGACATATTGAGCGGAAACACAATATCATATTTGCTCCTTTATAACAGGGTGATGAATGAGATTCATCGGATATGTCATGACATATTGTTGTATATCGTGGTTTGATGTGTGTACAAGAACAACCAATGAGGAGTATTTCAATGCATGAATTACATGAAGCCTTTTATACCGTATTTATGCATTTTATTGATGTTGGATTGTGGACATCATCTATATACTCATGTTGTGTGGTTGTTCTATAGGGACTCATGAACGGGGGACATCGGGATTGTGAGTCCACCTTCCGCTGCTAGGAGATATAAATAAAATAATAGGGACTCATGAACGGGGGACATCGGGATTGTGAGTCTACCTTCCGCTGCTAGGAGATATAAATAAAATAATATTGTAAAGATTTTGAATTATAAACGATGTAATGCGATGCTATGTACATTGTAAGTGGATGATAATGTAATAAGCATATGATGATATCTTGATCAGTATACATATTAACTTAATCCTGTTAAGTAAAGAAATGACATTTTCCTAATCATATGCTTATTTAGGATTAAGATGACGAGGCACCACATTTAGTGGTATCAGAGCAGTGGTTGAATGACTGGGTTGAACAAAGGGTAGATGAAGTAAACTTGTGAGATGAGTATTCACTTAGAAGCATGTTGATGCATGTGATGCAGTATATTGTGTTATATTACCATGCTTTAATTGTATGAGTATTGTTGTTAACCCTTGAATTGCAGCATGACAGCTAGAATACATGTGAATCCCCAAGAAGAAGTAGGGGATGTTGTGAGTATGAATGCTAGTGTTGGTCAGGTTCCTTTGCCACCGTCGCCAGTAGGCCAAACCAGTGGAAAATGTATTATTACCTGGGGAATTGACATTGACTCAGTTCTTGGGCTATCAACCGCCTCGATTTGAAGGAACTGATCTGGTGAGCAAGCCGAGGAAGGGTTGGAGCGTATTGAACATATGAGACTGGCTGAATTTCAGTTGACTAAGAAAGCATCAGTGTGGTGGAAGGCGACAGTAATTGAACTGAGAAATCAGGGGCAGATTGTGGACTGTGATGTATTCAGAACTTGAGTTTTGAGTCACTATTTTTCTGTTGCTGCCAGACAGATGAAAGAAGATGAGTTTCTGAATTTGAAACAGGGTACTAGGAAGGTAGCTCATTTTTCTTTACAGTATTAGTCCTTACTGAGATATGTGTTCTAACATCAAGGCCAAAATCAGACATTTATTGATGGGATTGAGGCATGAGTTGTTCGATATATGTCGTATGAGGAGGCACTAACCCGAGCAGAGTTGGCAGAGATCGGAAGTGATGCTAACAGAGGTGTAGATCAAGTCCAGAAACCTACTCTAGAAAGTATGATACCGTAGTTAGGAATTGCAATGGGTAACTTCTGCCGAAATTTATCGAACAATGAGTACGGTATGACAGGCGATGGGATAACTGGTGCCGCCGTTGTGATGAGTAATACATATATAGATGTATACATGTGAATTGAGTGCCACTGGTTGGCGTAAGATTGTGTATCACAGGTTGACACGAGATCACTATGCCGAGCAGCTTTGCTCGATAGGTAAATGGTTGTGTAATACAGTTATGTGTACTGCATAGTATGAGGTGATGGTTGAGGACAATGGAATGTCTGATCGTATGTATCTGTATTAGAGATTGAATAGATGATGATCTACTATCTCTAATTGTTTGTACTACGTTAATTAATTCACGATGGGATTCATGAATGGTATGAGTAGTAGTAGGACGGGAATGGTGCGATATGTTTTACCAGGCTTGAACGTATGACAAGTTTGTGGTTTTGTTTAAACCTTATGAGGACAAGGTTTGCTAGTCATGTGATGAATTATTGTGGCAATATAGTAAGCTTGTTGTATCCACTAGATGGATAGTGGGTACCGAGTATGGTGAATCATATGATGCTACGGTGAGAGATTATAGTGGACTCGGTGTAGTCTCTATAACACTTTTGAGCTTGAGGTGAGAGCTGCCTCAAGAGAGAGTGTGTATGTGTTTATGCTTTGAGGAATTGTATTATCACAACTCAGTTTTGTTGGTTGTACCAACGTGTTTGACAATGCAAGTAATCTCAATTGACGAGAAGCATGACCCAAATGGTACGTGTGTTCGTGGTTACGATTGGGAATGCCAATGATATGAGTTATCGTTATCTCCATTGGGTTGGTTGTGCACTGAGAATGGAATGGTGAACCGTAACCGGAGTTGTGGACCATAGTTGGTGTGATAACACTACTCTGTTGATTTTTGGTTTGGGGGCGATACCTGGCGTGGAGCCAGTATGGTATTGATTGCGTGTTGGTGGTGAAGTAACTGCCTTGAGCGTTACTATGGTAAGTCGGTAGTTGCTTGGGGAGACATATGAGGAGACATCCCTAGAGAGATGCTTGAGAGTGTTTGAGTTTTATTATGTTAGTACCGAGCATCGTTGGTGTAATGCCTCGATTCACTTTATATACGTATCAGATGATTATGGCGTAATTATGATTAATTACAGTACGATGTGGACTCGAGTTCGGGTTGAACCGAGGGTTAATACTCACATACATGACATGAATATGTGATATATGGCAAGGAATGAAACATGATGCACAAGATGTGGTGCATAGGAATGATGGAATTAAATCAAGTGTAGTGGTATATCAAGTAACATGGACTAGTGGGCATTTGAGTGAAATGTAATTTCATATGCATGTACATGTAAATTAGCATTTGAATTGCTAGGAATGCATGTGAATTTGAATCTAAGATGAGGCCAAGTATATCAAGGTGATTTCAGCTATCAAAGCACACAATTCACCTAAACTCACCTACAAAGCTCTACACATACTCTCTTGAACTCTCTTGGTGTCTTTGCTTGGTTCTAGCTTGGAAGCATGTTCAACATGAAATATGTGGTAAGGAGAAGCTGCATGCTCCACTTGAAGTAGTTAATTGGTGTCATAACTTAGTTATGGTGTTTGTTATACAAGTTAATAAACATGTGATTTAGTTGAAGGAATATGGAATTCATATGTTGTTAAAGTCAATGAATTGAGTTGTAGTGATATGGAAACATGTTTACATGAAGGTATAACATCTAAATATCATGTTTGAATGGGGATTTTTGAGTTGTAGGAGATGCACCATGAGGATAAGCTCAAAATCACCATTTTTCTACAATTCTGTTGTCGACCGATCGATCGGTAGGCTCGTACCGATCGATCGGTATAAACAGGGGAAGTAAGGCGGTGTAGGTACCGATCGATCGCTGGAAGCGACCGATCGATCGGTGAAATGCCGTAGCATTTTAAAGAAATTCAAACAGTTAAGCGATCGATCGCTAGCTTTTTACAGACCGATCGCTAGGGTTATTTGTTTGGACCGATCGATCGCTAGAATGACCGATCGATCGGTAGACTTAAATGTTGAACAACATTATTTTATTGTGGAAATGAATAGTTCAACCTCTTTTAACATGATATTGTTGGTATTGTTGTAACATCATCACAGGGGACAGGGCAAAGAGGCAATTAACCATTGACGACTGATTTATCTGGTTTGTGTCGCTTTACAGGTACGTGTTGACGTACGGAGTATAGATATGATGTGATGATGATGTTATGATTTTGATATCATATGATTTATGTTATCTTGTGTCATATGATTGGTAGTTTCATATGCATGTATATACATGGATTTCATATGATTGGGATGGATGCCTTGATAGATATGTGTATATGCTTTGGTAAGATCAGTGCCTTGATAGATATGCCTGGTGTGGTATATGCTATGGCTGGGATCGTTGCCTCGATAGATATACTACATATGCTTTGGCTTGAGAGATATACACCTGGTGTGGGTATATGCTCTGGCTATTATCACAGATGAGCATGGTACTATGATATGTGCTGCTAATATGAAGATGTGATGTGGTTCCACTGACATATTGAGCTGAATAGGCATATCATATGGGGCTCGTGATAATAGGGTAATTGTTGAGACATGTCATGACATAGTGCATTTGTGGATGCATGATACAGAACATTCACGTTAGATGATTTATTGTGCTTTCTCATTGATATTGATATTGTGTTTTGATATTGCACTGAGATAGTTGTTCTCTATACTCATTGTGTGAATGTTTCTGTAGGGACTCATAGACGTGGGGAGACGGGATGTGAGTCATTTTCCGCTGCGAGCTGAACCACTGCTTAGGAGTTATCTTGTAGTAGGTTTTTGTTTGTACCTGTAATGTATAGTTGGTTAGGTTTTGTAACAACTTAACTAGTACGATACTCTTAATCAGTGCATGTGTTTACTTAATTCAGACTCACGTATGTATGCTTAATGGTTACATAATGGATTAAGTAATAAAGAGGTCCCCACAGTTGGAGTTTGTATACATCGTGTATACGAATTTGAGAGTGGTTCGATAGTGGCATTAACGCACTATCATGAGTTAGTTATGCATATATGGTTCAAAGATGCATTTCCATAGTAATGCGTTTTGATTGTGCGAACGATGGTTCGGGTTTGGAAGTCGTATATGCATGATGTGAAAGAAGTATTGATATACCTGTTTGGAATCTTTGAAAGATTCAATGAGTTATGGTGGTGTTGATTTTCTTTTGTGTGAGAGTAACCGAGTGATTGGCAGTCTTGTCTGAGGCGTGTGGGAATTGTTGGTGTAATGCCTCGATATGACGTATACGTGTGTGATATGGTTATGACGTAATTATGAACAAATTACGGTATGATGTGGACTCGTGTTCGGGTTGAACCGAGTATGAATGATGACATGACTGATAGATCATGGGAAACAATGAAATTATGTTCATGTGTGATAAAGCAAGTATGGTATGACTTGGCATGAAATAAGACCAATTGGATGGCATTACTAGACTTGTTATCATACATGCTTGTATGTATATATATATATCCACTTCATGGTTGTGGCATATATAGCAAAAGTACATGAGTGGTAGAGAGGATATGTAGTTGAACAATAAACCTACATGAATTGGTATGTATGTGAATTGATATGAGAGTTGCATATACATGTGAATTGTCATTTGAATTTGCTAGGCATGTCATGTGACTTTGCATTTTAGATGAGGCCAAGTATATCAAGTTGATTCCAGCCCTCAAAGCACATAATACACCACAATTCACCTAGTAATCTCTACAAAGCTCTCTTCCAAACCCTTGCTTCTTCTTGCTTTCTTTTCTTGGTTCTAGCTTGGAATCATGGTCAGATTTCAAAATGTTATATTTTTGTCCAATTGTTTATGAAGCCTCTTATAACATGGTTTATTGGTGATATTATTGTAGCATCATCACAGGGGACGAGGCAACGAGGCAATTAGCCAGTGACGACTGATTTATCTCGTTTGTGTCGCTTTACAGGTACGTGTTGACGTACGGAGTATAGATATTGTGGGATGATGTTATGAGATTGATATCATATGAATTGTGTTGTGTTGGGTATCATATGATTGGTAGTATCATATGCATGTACATTCAGGGATATCATGTGTTTGAAATGGATGAGGTATATGCTTTAGCATTTGAGGTATACTCCTGGTTTGGGTATATGCTCGGGTATGCTACATATACGTTAGCATTAGAGGTATACGCCTGGTTTGGGTATATGCTCGGGTTGTATTAGAGGTATACGCCTGGTTTGGGTATATACTCTGGCTATTATCACATATGAGTACAGTACTATGATATGTGCTGCTAATATGAAGATGTGATGTGGTTTCACTGACATATTGAGCTGAGATAGACATATCATATTGGTCTCGTGATAATAGGGTGATAGTTGAGTCATGTCGACATGGTGCATTGGTTGATGCATGATACAGAGCATTCACATTGGATATGATGTTTATTGTGCTTTATCATTGATATGGTGTTTTGATATTACCCGAAGATAGTGGTTTATCTATATTCACGTTGTGTGAATGTTTCTGTAGGATTTCATAGACTTGAGAATCGCGAGTCTTATTCCGCTGCAAGGTGAACCACTGCATATGAGTTGTGCTGGCTTAGGTTGTTATTTATACATGTGATGTATATGTGAATAGGGTTTTTGTACTTGTGGTTTTGTACTTGTACATCTGTAACAACCTATTAGTAAGAAACTCTTAAACAGTGTATGAATTACTTAATTCTGACTCACATATGTACTTATGATTGAATACATAATGGATTAAGTAACGAGGACCCCACATTAGTGGTATCAGAGCAGTGGTTCGAGAACGGGGTGAACGAGGGTAGAGGAAGTGAATTAGGGAGATGCCTATTCACTTGAAAGCATGTTATATCATTTGTGTTGTATAGGATGTTATACTAACATGCTTTATGTGTTGCTATATATTGTTATAACCCTTGTTTTGCAGTATGGTAGCATGAAATGGTAAGAATCCCTATGAATGTCACAAGGGGTGTTGTGTGTGTACCTGTGATTGGTATACCGTTTTCTGTATTACCATTTGTCAGGGGAACATGAGATGTTTCTCTGGAGGCTTCCCAATCATTCAATTGTGAACGATATGTATTTGATACTGAATTTGAGCAACAAGTTGCGGAGTGGTTGAAGCGTGGTGACCAAATTTTGGTATCAGCTCCATGTGCAAAGTCAGTCTGAATGAGACTGCGTGTGAGAACTGATGGTGGTATGGATGTCTTCCTATGGTGAGTTTAACTGACTACTTGTTCTGTTATTGTCAGACAATGATATGACGATGAGTTGTTGTTGATGACAATCCAGGGGCAATAGCGAAATTGCCGAAAGTCAGTCTGTGTTTGAGTTGTGGTATACAAATGTGTGGACTGAATGTGAACTGTCACTTCTGAATGTGACTTGTCAATTGAGGAGTTATTGGAGTGTGATGCTTTGATCTTGGTTTTGGCAAACTCAGTGTGTGTACACAGTACGATGGTAGAACGATGACTTTAGTACCGATGTGATCAGACAGCACATGTATCGAAAGTGAGTTTCATGTCTTATGCTGTCTTGTGTTCATCAGAGGCAAGAGTTAGGTCATGAGACCACGGTATTGATGGTTATCTGTTCATTGTTGTTCTTTGGACAACATGTGTAAGGGGTTTAGAACTTCAGATGTGTGTGTGGTTATGGTGCTGAACTCTATGTTTGTGGTGAATGATATGATAAGGAAAGCCGAACCGGGATATGGTGGAACGGAGATACACCGTTTGAGAGTTCGGTAATGATATGTCATAGATGCTGAGTACTGAAAGAGCGGTGCAAAATCAGTGACAGTGAGACTGTGAATCTGGGATGTCGTCAGATTGTATTTCTAAGTCACTAGTATTCTGTGACTGGCATTATACGTGTTTGTTTCTCGTTCTGTTATTGTTGACTTATGTGGGCTAGGGATTAGAGGTCTGGATTGTGCTTTCGGGCTCGAGTTATTCCCAGTGCCGCTTGTGAATGTATTGTAGAGTTTGTGAGTTGGGAAACTGATGCTCATTTGATATATGGCGTACCGGACGATAAAGAATCGGTACTTGATCTTGTTACTGTTTGATATGAGAATGGAATGGTATTGATTGGCGGGGGTTGTGTATCACAAGGTAACACGTGCCAATATAGTATGGTGATGATAATATCAAGACGATGGATACTGATACCATCATTCTAAATGTAGAATGCAAATGAGCTATATGCATGTCTCTACGGGAATTTATGAACGGAATTGAATATGCTTGTATGTCTGCAACTGATATGAGATGATGACGTGGAGTATGTCTGTTTGCAGAATACATGGACTGCATAGTCGGATGTACTATATGTGTGCTGAGTGTGTCTTGGCACTGAGTGGGTTGATATGGACATTGTATGTGTATAGAGTTGTCAGACAGAACATAGATAATCATATGTTCTATGAATAAATATGTCATTACATTCTCATGAGTAAGGATTGACATGTACTGGTTGACACTTTTAGCATATATGCGTAAGGTCCAGGAAGTGAAACTGGGAAGAGGATGTTCTTTTGGATGGAATGAGGAATGCTCTGTGTAGAGTCGACTGGGACAAGGTGTGAAATATGATTTGGTTCTTGACTATATCACCTATAGGTGGTAATGGTAACCCCTTAGGAAGGTCATGTAGAAAGTGAATTGGTTATACCCTTCAAATAGTATGGGGGTACCAAGGTATGATGACCTGTATGAGGTGATAACAAGAACTTCTTGTACGACTTGAGATGAGAGTTGTTTCAAGTCAGTGGAGGCAATGTTGTTAGTAAGACTGATATGTCATGTACTGACATATGTTGTATTTGACGGGTTTCGAATTGGTCGAGACTATGATTGTGAGATGTTGTGATAGGGATTATCCTTCTCTATAGAATTGATGGTTGATTGAGGGACTATTGAGAACTTGGACGCAGTATTGTGGATCCGAATTGGTGTAATCACACGATACTGTAGAGTTGTGACTAAAGAATGATGTTTGCCGGGGAATCATTATATGATTGATTGCATATGGCAACTGATTAGCGCATTAACGACTTTGCGTGTTACTGTGGAAACTTTAGATTTATGGAGGCATTGGAAAGATGCAGTGTGAGAGGTAGGACAAGACATCTCTCATTTAAATATACGAGTGGAAATGTTATAGCATCGTTGGATGTATCAATAATGGAATATGGGTATAAGGATAGAATTGAAGCGGCATACCTACAATTCGTCTAACAAGAGTTTGACTTTGGACATGGTTATGCATAATATGTTGTTTTCCATGTGTTACTTTAGTATGGCATTCTGTTTACAGTCTTGTACCAAGACGTGTACGCCTTATTGGTGATATCCAAGGTAAGGGAGTGAGTATGCTTGTCATAATCGGTTTGGTTTGATTTCAGCGGTACATCTATTTGTGCCATTTTGATTGTGGGAAGTGTGGATGAATCGTGTAGACGAAATTGTGAAATTCGCAAGAATGGTAAGTTTGAGGACATAGTTGATATAAAGAAAGATGATTATAAGAATTATCATCTTGAAATAACATCTCTGGGGAACTGTGATATTGAATTATGTCAAAATGATCATGGGGAGTGATAGATTTACTAAATGATAGAGATCAATGACGCGTGACTACTGCGATGTTCGTGGGTACGTAATGGTTGTCATTACAAAGTCATGTGCCTAAGCTTGGATGACCACGACATGTATGGTACACCGTGTTGATAGGGTGACGGTTCCATGGTGGAACCACACTCACTGTGATGACAGGGGAATAAACGTGTCTTGGTGTTGTCTGTCTGATTTAGGGTTGCTTAATTGAGTTAGCAACCAATGGACCTTATCTTTTGATGCTTCCATTCGTTGTTATGACCTTGGAGATGTAGGATTGTGTGTAAGTTGACATACGGTACTAGATGGAGATGTTTTCATCTGATATATTGTAGAAATACATTGTAAAGCACAAGTTGTTGAGATGTTAGAGCGATGATAGCTCTGTTTACATCTGATCTGAGGAGATAGTAGTTTGAAAGTACTGAAGTACTGGAATTGGGTGCAATCACGAGATGTTCACCGCGTTGTTCGTTTGGTAGATTCTCTGCATATACGAGAGTGGTATGCGATGCAATCTTCAACGTTGATGTGTTATTGGTTTGTGTGACATGTTGCGTACATGTATGAACCAATCAAACACAATGAATAGTGAAGTTGTGACATATTGCGAACAGGATGTATGAAAATAGTATATGGTCACGATGTTACTCATTCTTGTTTCGAGGATTGTTGTTGGGTAAGAGTACATGAAAACTGGGAATATATATATATATATATCTATTTACGCAGTACCAAGCGCGTGTATATTCTTTGTTGTGTCCATGATGTATGGCACAATGTTCTGTGAAAGGGTCTTGTACAGATATATGGACTACATGCAGTAATTGGTATCTGTCATGTAGTTTATGACATATATATGAATCGTCATGTTCAGGGAGAGACAGATGTCTTGTATGTGTATGACATGATCAGTACATAATCTTACCTGGTGCAGATTGTCAGTTCCTAGGTACAGTGGTCCTTATGATATCAAGTCAGTGTGATAAGGACAATGGTAAAATGTTGATATGTATGACAGTGTAAGGATATGATACAGCAGAATCTGAAGTGGTTGTCTGGTATGTTATTTACGTTTTGTTATACTGCTGGTAAGTATTTTTTTTACTACTGCAAGGTGAATATGTTGAGTAGATATTCCTTATTGCAGTGTGAATGAGTTATTTGTTCTCATAATGTATAGTGTGGCAGATATGATTTTGTTTCTTGCCTTATTGCAGTAGGGTTGTCAGATTGAGTATCTATTTATGTTATGCATGTTCTGTATATGCAATTTCGAGGACGAAATTCAATAAGTTGGGGAGAAATGTAATGCCTCGATACGACGTATACGTGTGTGATATGGTTATGACGTAATTATGAACAAATTATGGTATGATGTGACTCGTGTTCGGGTTGAACCGAGTAGGAATGATGACATGACTGATAGATCATGGGAAACAATGAAATTATGTTCATGTGTGATAAAGCAAGTATGGTATGACTTGGCATGAAATAAGACCAATTGGATGACATTACTAGACTTGTTATCATACATGCTTGTATGTATATATATATATCCACTTCATGGTTGTGGCATATATAGCAAAAGTACATGAGTGGTAGAGAGGATATGTAGTTGAACAATAAACCTACATGAATTGGTGTGTATGTGAATTGATATGAGAGTTGCATATACATGTGAATTGTCATTTGAATTTGCTAGGCATGTCATGTGACTTTGCATTTCAGATGAGGCCAAGTATATCAAGTTGATTCCAGCTCTCAAAGCACATAATACACCACAATTCACCTAGTAATCTCTATAAAGCTCTCTTCCAAACCCTTGCTTCTTCTTGCTTTCTTTTCTTGGTCTAGCTTGGAATCATGGTCAGATTTCAAAATGTTATATTTTTGTCCAATTGTTTATGAAGCCTCTTATAACATGGTTTATTGGTGATATTATTGTAGCATCATCACAGGGGACGGGGCAAAGAGGCAATTAGCCAGTGACGACTGATTTATCTCGTTTGTGTCGCTTTACAGGTACGTGTTGACGTACGGAGTATAGATATTGTGTGATGATGTTATGAGATTGATATCATATGAATTGTGTTGTGTTGGGTATCATATGATTGGTAGTATCATATGCATGTACATTCAGGGATATCATGTGTTTGAAATGGATGAGGTATATGCTTTAGCATTAGAGGTATACGCCTGGTTTGGGTATATGCTCGGGTATGCTACATATACGTTAGCATTAGAGGTATATGTCTGGTTTGGGTATATGTTCGGGTTGTATTAGAGGTATACGCCTGGTTTGGGTATATACTCTGGCTATTATCACATATGAGTACGGTACTATGATATGTGCTGCTAATATGAAGATGTGATGTGGTTCCACTGACATATTGAGCTGAGATAGACATACCATATTGGTCTCGTGATAATAGGGTGATAGTTGAGACATGTCGACATGGTGCATTGGTTGATGCATGATACAGAGCATTCACATTGGATATGATGTTTATTGTGCTTTATCATTGATATGGTGTTTTGATATTGCCCGAAGATAGTGGTTTATCTATACTCACGTTGTGTGAATGTTTCTGTAGGATTTCATAGACGTGAGAATCGTGAGTCTTATTCCGCTGCGAGGTGAACCACTGCATATGAGTTGTGCTGGCTTAGGTTGTTATTTATACATGTGATGTATATGTGAATAGGGTTTTTGTACTTGTGCTTTTGTACTTGTACATCTGTTACAACCTATTAGTAAGAAACTCTTAAACAGTGTATGAATTACTTAATTCTGACTCACATATGTACTTATGATTGGATACATAATGGATTAAGTAACGAGGACCCCACAGTTGGAGATACCCAGGCCGAGTGTGTATTGAGTATGCTTGTGATGTAAGTGATTTTAGGGCATATATATATATGTGTGTGTGTGTGTGTGTGTATGTATATATCGACGTGTATATATATTTATGTGCTAGCATTTTTATGCTTGTTGACCAACTTGAAGTTTACGTGGTTGGTGGACCTCTTGAAAGAGATTTTGTGATCCTAGAGATTGGTGGTCTCGATGGAGTAATCTATGCAGAGGGGTTTTGTTGTACTTTTGGTTGACTCTTCCTTGCGAAAAGATTGGCGTACCTTGTTTAAAGAGGTATCTAGCAATTCAGATGTCGTTGATAATTTTAATTCAATAGTTATCATTGTATTAGAATTGTTGATTCTAAGGGGTAAACAAGGGATGACCAGTACTCGAATTCATTTGTATTTGATGTCGACACATGTTGTGAGAATGTGATTGGTTGTCTTGCATGTTCTTGGTGGAATCATGTGTTTTTGTGAAAATTTTGGTAATGTGTTGGGGCCAAGATATGATTTCATGGAACACACTGGTGTCTGAGTAGAGACGTATATGTGTTGACCGATTGTCGAGGGGTTGTGTTAGGATCGGTCCAGAGTGTTTAGAGGGGGGGGGGGGGGATGAATGAACACTCCTATTAAAAATTAATCCCTTGTGATTTCTTTCGGATTAGTGAAAGAAATCTGTTTCTTAATCAACTCTTTTGCAGAACAGACCACTGAATATTTTAGTGCGGAACGGTCTGTTCTTAAATTAGTAAGAACGGCTCGATGGCTTGAATAATAGAACGAGTGCAGAATGATAAAACACAGAATATGTTTCTGGAAGTTCGAAGGTGGTGTAATCCTTCTACGTCTCCCCTTCTTCCAATTAAGGAAGGATTCCACTAGAAGACTTTGATTTATACAATCCTGTTGTACAAACCCGATTCAGCTGGATTTACCTCACTACCAGACTGAAACTCCTAGTCTCTCGATCTGTTCAGACACACTCTGTCTGACAGTTACAATTGTTTCTCACTTCTGTATTTCAATACAGAATACACAAGATAGACTTTAGTCTATGCACACAATGATCCTAAATTATCAAATATTACAATATACTTGTGCTTATGAAGATTTTCAGCTCGAGAATGTCTGAGCTTGTAAGCTTGTGCTGCTTTGCTTTCTTGTGCGTTTTTCGATTGATCAGACTCTTTCTTGAGCTCTTCTATTGCATCCTTTTATAGTTGCATGTACCAACGACATTATTTCCTTTAATGTGCAACTCTTGACTCTGCTTAAACTCTGAATAAGCTACAGTCTTCTTCTTTAGGGTACTTGTCGTTCTGGTTTATGCTTTCGGTGACTGTCAGGTAGCCTCTTCTTTGTCTTCTTACCTTTTATGGTAATCTTCAGTCCTTGGTCTTTTTCATCATTAATTGCAACATTAAATGCTTCAATAAATAACCGTTAATGATTCGGACTGAAGAGCCAATCTTATTCAGCCTTGACTGCTCTGATCTGATAGAAGTTGAGATCGATCTGAAGCTTCGATCTGGTCAGGCTGATTTCCATCGATCCGTTTTGTTTTGCGATATGCCATATCAGCTTGATCTGTTTTGAGCGATCGATCTGGTCAGTCTGATTTCTCTCGATCCGGTCTGATATGTTTTGTCATCTTTAAAATCCGGAACTAACAAATTCCCCCTTTTTGATGATGACAAAACCTAGCTTCTAAATCTTTTTATCCAGTCTTTTAAGAACTCTGAAGCGTATACTTCGGAATCGATTACTACTTCTTGTTCAAAATAAATGAACATTATTAAGTTAGAGTTTAGTTCAAAATAAATGAACAAGGACTTAACAACTTAACAAAGAAAGATTTTTATTGATCACAAAAATCTTATATACAGACAGTCTGATTTAAGCAACGAAACTTCTACTTTCTTGAAGACTGAGACTGATGCGGCTTGAAGTCTTTTCTCTTTTCCCCCTTTTTGTCAGCAGCAATCTCTTGAAGAAAATCGACAACTTGTGCTAGCTGAGCGCTGATAGCGTCAAGACGAGTGTCTTGAGCACGAAGGGAATTGGCTACGGATGCTCTGACTTCAATGGCCAGCTCGATCTGCTCTTTTCTCAGGCTGTTTTTATAAGAAGCTTGCTGAGAGAACAGATCATTCAGTCCTCGCTGAAGGCTGCTAATACTGGCGGTCATCTCCTCTTTAAGTGAATCGAAATCCAAGACTGTGGTCCGCTGACTTTGATGAACCTCTATGACTCGTTGAGAGAGAGATAGACAGTTATCAGATAAGTGCTGAAGGGTCCTAGCCAAGGATGGAGGTGCGTCAGATAAACGGCTTGGAGAGTGATCAGATGACGACAGGGTGTGATCAGCTTCTTCAATAATTTGTATAAGTGAAGATAAGGCAGCTTGGCTTGTTTCGGACTGGATCAGGGTGACCAAGTCCGAAGAAAAATCTTCTAAGAACGCCATATCTTCAGCAGATTGTTCTGGAGGAGTGCTAGGTCTCGAAGGCTCCTCAACTTGTAAAGCTGCAACAACGTTGGACACCACCAGATCCGGATCGACGAACTCTGGTGAGACAACTGTTGTAAGTGCGACAGTTGGACTGAGTTGAACATGGGAGACTGATGATCCCAGAGGAATAGACGTTGTTGGGGAGTCTGATCGCTTTTATTTTAAACAGTTATTTCAATGTAGCGATTCTCTACCGCAAGTGCACGGTGTCAAGTTTTAATATAATGGTTTAAGAGTAAGGAGTGTCGTACCCACATGGACTAGTAGCAATTACCACGATCGATTAGAATTTCTATATTTAACCTACGATTATGAAATGATTATCAAACTAAATTGACTTAAGCACAAAAATTAACCTAACCAGCAGTGATGAATGATTGAAGAGAATTTATAAATGAATTATCAAGACGTCGGTTCACCCATGTAATCCCCCAAAAAGTTTTCTATTAATTAAGATTCAATGTTCTATGTTCTAGGGTGACGAGTTTTCCTATTTTATTCGTTATACCTTGGTCCGGTTATAACAAGTCTAGCATTAATCTACAATAAATCGCTCCCGTGCCTTTATTGAATGATTAATACCGAAAAACACTTTGTGAAAACTACTAGCCTTCGATTTTGGTAAATCTATTGCTATCACACGTGTGCTAGATTTTACTTGGTCCGTCTCAACCTAAAACCCACGGCCTAATTTACTACGTCGTATCGTAATCTCCTATGGTCAATTCAATTACGATTACCAATATCATGCAAAAGGTAGCTAATCTTTTACAAGCATTAAAAACAAAAATTATGCGCAAAGATCATAGAAATCAAATCAAAACTGTTGGGGGTTCAACAATTGCCTCTGCTTTGTGATCGGTCGAACACGTGGCGCTTGTGCCAGTGTATGGTTGAAAAGATTGATGTTGCGCCATTACCCTTAACTATAGTTATTGGTAAAGCGGTAAGCGCTCGATTCTACAATTGGTATCAGAGCCAAGGTCACGTGTTCGACTCCCATGAGTTGCAGAGAGTGCAATTATTGGGGGAGGGATTGTTGGGGTTCAACAATTGCCTCTGCTTTGTGATCGGTCGAACACGTGGCGCTTGTGCCAGTGTATGGTTGAAAAGATTGATGTTGCGCCATTACCCTTAACTATAGTTATTGGTAAAGCGGTAAGCGCTCGATCCAACAAACCATTAATTAACTCAAGGGTTCAAACATGGGATCCCCTATGTCTTGACAAATATTCTAGCCAACAACCATAATCAAATTATAATGCATAAACATGTCTTTAAACAAATTTAACATCAAAATATGATATAAAAATTAAAAAGTTCAGAAATACTAAGATAACGAGGATGTCGCTCCGTGCGTCGCTCCGTTCTTTCGTTCCTTGCTTTGCTCTTGCTCTTCAATGAATTGTGGTATTACTTTGGATGGAGGAAAGGCTGCTAGGTTGTGGTAAATGTTGGCCAAAAGTCCCCCAAAACGTCTGAAAATCTTCTATAAATAGTGTGGAGGAGTTTTGCAAAGTTTGGACACAAAATCACCAAGTAGGAAACAAAATCTCGATTTTTCAGGGTTTGGCGATCGATCTTCATCACCTCGCGATCGATCTTCAATCTCTACTGGATGTGATACCCAAATTAAACAAATCCACGATCGATCTTCGTCATTTGCCGATCGATCGAGGAAATCTGGCGATCGATCTTCGTCATTGCCGATCGATCTTGGACCTCAAATCTCCAATCTTGCGATTTGGTCCATCCTTTTCCAGATTTGCTCAGTTTGGTCCCTTTTCAGCATTTTTAAGCCCATTTCATCCAGTTTTATGCATTTGGACCTAGATTCCTGACATATACAAATATATACCAAAACGTGTAATATTTTCTAGGAATCACTACAAAAATACCCCTAATCATATATCAAATTAAGTATAAAAATCACACTTATCAACTCCCCCAAACTTAAGCTTGATCGTCTCGAGCAAGAAATAAAATCAAAAAGTAGAGTTCAATATTTGAAGATTCAACTAAACCAATTTGTAGTCAATCATGTAGCTCAGACATCTCACTTACAGACGAACAAGAATCAATCAGAAAGTTTAACAAGTTGTTTTTCTCTTAGATCAAGCAACACGTCGCCAACTCTGAACGTGCGTGTGTGCTATTGTCACTTTCAAGTTTCATGCAATTTCATAGATCAAATCATGCTAGTCAATGAAAAGTAAGATTATCATTGAGCACCCCAAAATCCTATTTTCAAACACTTCTCCACTAATGTAGTCACTCCCTAGACTTGGATCACTAGGTCTTTTTAAGCTTGTAGCGTTAGGCCTAGGTGTTTGGCTTCAAAGAAAGGATAGGATAGCACAAAGAAGAGAGTATAATCATGTAAATTTCAATTTTTTAGCACAACTTGAGCTTCTCTTCTTTTTCTTGTAGCCTTGGCCACTTTGGGTCTTAATTAGATATATATATTTTTTCAAAGACTTTTCTCATCATCAATTTTTTTTTTCAATAATAAGCTCATCCAAATGTATCAATTCATGTGCATATAATGAGAATCATTATACTCCCTTTAGGTAAGGATGAATTCTTTCAATTTAGGCTCATAAAGGTGGGTATAATGAGTTGCCAAAAACAAATGTTGAATGGGGGCTAATAGTATGTTAAACACACTCCATTCCTTTTCAATTATGCTCAAAATTAGATACTAGGGATTAATGTAAACATGGTAAGCTTGAAAGGCTCAAACGGTCCAAAGATCGCCTAAATCATTTCCAAGTCGAGTTTATAACTATTAAATTTCGCCTCAAAGTGTCATCATCAAATAGTTTCTAAGGTACTCTAAGATGCTCAAAAACAATTCATTAAGTTCACAAAAAGTTTCACTACTCCAAATGCAATTCACAAGATTGTGACTCAAATGTGCTCAAAATATTCCTCATCTTTGACATGCTACTCAAAACAAGATATTCACAAACAAGTCTTACAATCATCAAAACTCAAGTTGACATGCATAGTGAGACTAATATCATCATTGAATAGAGACCACTACTATGATTTATTCTTATCTTACTAGTTGAACTCATTTTCAAGAAAATTTTTGTTGGTGCTCCAGAAACGATCAATTTCCAAATAAGAAGCATGACACAGTAATGCACTCCCCCAAACTTAATTCATGCATTGTCCTCAATGTACTAACCACGGAAAATAGGACAACACATTTACCGTTGACAACGATCGTCAGTGATCGTTGTCCAATTCCTCATCAGCTCATGGGGCATAGTATTGGAACACGTCACAGCACGCATGGAGTCTCACCAAAATCAAAAAAATAAAAACAAAACAAACCAAAATAAATTAAAAACAAAGCAAAGGGATAGGAAAAAGTTCTTGATTTATAGTCCCAAGCTGGACTTATTACCAACATCGCTCTAACGGTTCGGAGCATGTGGATTAGTGTCATCCACGTTGCAGTGCCTTAACCGCTGATCATTTACCACGTAAGTGCCTAGAATAGGATCACTTACCTTAATTGCTCCATGAGCATAGACGGTGGTTACCATGAATGGTCCAAACCATGACGCCTTTCGCTTGCTTTGGAAAATGCGAGGTGGTGGCGCTTTATGCAACTGCACTGTCTCTCCCTTCATGAATGTCCTTTTCTCCTTGAGCTTCTTAGCCTTTTTTGACTTGACCATGTCATGGCTCTTGCCTTCCTTAGGCTCTAGCTCAGACTCCACGTTCACCTCATTAGTACCTTGCACCACATCAACAAGCAAAGTGTCAATCATGTTAACTTTTAGATAATCATGCTCGTTGTGTGCGTGTGTTGAAGATTTGAACATATTGAATACACGATCCTCTCCTACACGGAGGATCAACTTCCCTTCTTCAACATCAATGATGGCTCTTCCAGTAGCCAAGAATGGGCGTCCCAGGATCAATGGCATTCTCACATCCTCCTCCATATCCAGCACTAGGAAATCCACTGGGAAGGTGAATTGATCTATCTTTACTGGCACATCTTCAATGATTCCTAGTGGGTAGGTGATAGACTTGTCTGCCATTTGCAACACTACCCTCGTGGGCTTCGGCTCTCCTAATCCAAGTCTCTGAAAAACAGACAAAGGCATCAAATTCACACTAGCACCCAAATCACATAATGATTTAATAGAAGAAATAGGCCCAACAGTGCAAGGAATAGAGAAACTCCCTGGATCTTTTAACTTGGTGGCCGATTTCTTTTGCACAATAGCACTACATTCCTCAGTCAAAAAGACAGTCTCGTGCTCTCCCAATTTCTGCTTCTTAGACAACATCTTCTTTAAAAATTTAGCATAATTTGGCATTTCTCGTAAGGCATCAATAAACGGTATATCTATTTGCAAATTCTTAAGCATGTCTAAAAATTTGGCAAAGTTTGAATCAACCTTTGCCCTATTAACTGCTGCAGGGAATGGGAGAGGAATGTGTACCTTTTCTTGTGGTGTGATATGTGTAGTGTCTCTAGTGAACTTACCCTTGTTGCGTGGCTGCTCCTTCTCATCTTGTTTAATTGCAATCTTTTCAGTCTCCTTCTCATCACCAAGTTCTTTTCCACTCCTCAAGGTCACGGCATTGGCTTGCTCCCTTGGATTTTTCTCGGTGTCACTCGGTAGGGTTCCTTGTGCTCTTCCGGCCAAGATGGTTGCCAATTGTCCGACTTGAGTTTCCAAATTCTTGATAGATGCATCTTGGTTACTCATCCTTGTCTCAGTAGATGATATAAACTTGACAAGTAATTCCTCCATGCTCGGCTTTGGTTGGTAACCCGGTTGTGGTTGAGGGTTCAAAACATTCTTTTGGTCGGACCAAGAGAAGTTTGGATGATTCCTCCATGGTTGGTTATAGTTGTTGGAGTAAGAATTACCCTGTTGTGGCTTGTTTCCTACAAAGTTAGCATTTTCAGTATTTTGCACAAAAGGATTACCTGCCTGGCATTCCGTGCTCTGGTGGTTTCCTCCACACAAGTCACATATGACCACTTGAGCTTGCATCGCTGTCATGGTTAAGCCATCCATTTTCTTATTCAACGCCTCCAATTGTGCTTTTATTGCTGTTACCTTATCAACTTGGTGCACACCAATCGGTCTTTTGGGCACATTCCTTTCGGACTGCCACTGGTAACTGTTGGATGCCATCTCCTCCAAGAGTATGAAAGCTTCCTCAGGTGACTTTCTCATAATGGTACCTCCTGCTGCTGCATCAATCATGGATCTATTAGCAGAATATAAACCATTGTAAAATGTTTGTACCTGAAGCCAAATCGGAAGGCCATGATGTGGGCATCTTTGAAGTAGATCCTTGAAGCGCTCCCAAGCTTCATATAGAGTCTCCGGATCATGTTGCACGAATGTGGTGATATCATTGCACATCTTAGCTGTCTTGGAAGGGGGAAAGTATTTTGATAGGAATGATTGATCCATCCCCTCCCAAGTAGTGATCGACCCTGCAGGTAATGAATTCAACCAGCTCTTAGCTTTATCGTTTAAAGAAAAGGGAAAAAGTCGTAACCTGATGGCGTCGTCAGTGACGCCATTATGCTTGAATGTGTCGCATATCTCCAAAAAGTTGGTGATATGAGCATTAGGATCATCAGTATGCGATCCTCCGAATTGAACAGAATGTTGAATCATTTGAATTATGGCAGGCTTGATCTCGAAGTTATTAGCTTGAATCCTTGGTCTAGTGATGCTAGACATGGTGCCTTGAAAAGATGGTTGTGCATAGTCCATCATGGACCTTGTAATTGGCACTTCATCATTGTGTTGTTCACCATTCCCTCGATTATTCTCAGCCATCTCTCTAGTTTCTTTCCGTGGTCTTCTTCAAGTTCGCTCAATCTCTAAGTCAAGTGGCTCTAATATAGGTCTGTCACTTCGTAGCATGCACTACAAAGACAACTCCCTGCTAAAATATGGCTAAATTATAGTCAACTAATCTCCTATGATATTACTTAAACTAGTCCCCGGCAACGGCGCCAAAAACTTGATCGCTTTTATTTTAAACAGTTATTTCAATGTAGCGATTCTCTACCGCAAGTGCACGGTGTCAAGTTTTAATATAATGGTTTAAGAGTAAGGAGTGTCGTACCCACAGGGACTAGTAGCAATTACCACGATCGATTAGAATTTCTATATTTAACCTACGATTATGAAATGATTATCAAACTAAATTGACTTAAGCACAAAAATTAACCTAACCAGCAGTGATGAATGATTGAAGAGAATTTATAAACGAATTATCAAGACGTCGGTTCACCCATGTAATCCCCCAAAAGTTTTCTATTAATTAAGATTCAATGTTCTATGTTCTAGGGTGACGAGTTTTCCTATTTCATTCGTTATACCTTGGTCCGGTTATAACAAGTCTAGCATTAATCTACAATAAATCACTCCCGTGTCTTTATTGAATGATTAATACCAAAAAACGCTTTGTGAAAACTACTAGCCCTCGATTTTGGTAAATCTATTGCTATCACACGTGTGCTAGATTTTACTTGGTCCGTCTCAACCTAAAACCCACGGCCTAATTTACTACGTCGTATCGTAATCTCTTATGGTCAATTCAATTACGATTACCAATATCATGCAAAAGGTAGCTAATCTTTTACAAGCATTAAAAACAAAAATTATGCGCAAAGATCATAGAAATCAAATCAAAACCATTAATTAACTCAAGGGTTCAAACATGGGATCCCCTATGTCTTGACAAATATTCTAGCCAACAACCATAATCAAATTATAATGCATAAACATGTCTTTAAACAAATTTAACATCAAAATATGATATAAAAATTAATAAGTTCAGAAATACTAAGATAACGAGGATGTCGCTCCGTGCGTCGCTCCGTTCTTTCGTTCCTTGCTTTGCTCTTGCTCTTCAATGAATTGTGGTATTACTTTGGATGGAGGAAAGACTGCTAGGTTGTGGTAAATGTTGGCCAAAAGTCCCCCAAAACGTCTGAAAATCTTCTATAAATAGTGTGGAGGAGTTTTGCAAAGTTTGGACACAAAATCACCAAGTAGGAAACAAAATCTCGATTTTTCAGGGTTTGGCGATCGATCTTCGTCACCTCGCGATCGATCTTCGTCACCTCACGATCGATCTTCAATCTCTACTGGACGTGATACCCAAATTAAACAAATCCGCGATCGATCTTCGTCATTTGCCGATCGATCGCGGAAATCTGGCGATCGATCTTCGTCATTGCCGATCGATCTTGGACCTCAAATCTCCAATCTTGCGATTTGGTCCCTCCTTTTCCAGATTTGCTCAGTTTGGTCCTTTTTCAGCATTTTTAAGCCCATTTCATCCAGTTTTATGCATTTGGACCTAGATTCCTGACATATACAAATATATACCAAAACGTGTAATATTTTCTAGGAATCACCACAAAATACCCCTAATCATATATCAAATTAAGTGTAAAAATCACACTTATCAGAGTCCAACAAAACATTCAAGGGTTCATCTTCTGTAGCAGACGGAGCATTAGTCATTGGCTGCTCCGCTGTCTGATCCGCTATTCGATCTGCTGTCTGGTCCGCTGTTCGATCTGCTGTCTGGTCCGCTGCTCCAGAGGGAATAGTCTCTATGAAAGGTTCTGCCAGAGTCTTGCTTCCAGATGGATGATCCGGGCTGGGTACTGGAGTGGATACGCTAAGCTTCTGTCGTTGAAATCGGACAGCTAAGTGAAGAGCATGAATATCCATTTCCAGTTGAGCAATAACAGCACCATCATCTTTGGCAGTTAGAGTGCTCGGATCGAAATTTGCTTTCTTAGCGGCCAAGGGCAAATTCGCCAGTCTGAATCTCTGGTTGGCCTGAAAGAGATCTTTGCGAAGCACCGCGACTCTCACATCATCCATCTCTGTCCCCTTAAGGACTTCTTCTTCCATTTTCTGCAGTCTTCTCAGCTTGCCGAAGAACATATCAATGTGGTTGATCGTTCTGTACTCGACATATTCATCAAAGACCACAATGAGGCCTTCACCTTTTCTTCAACATCCTCCATAGCGATGTCGATGGCTGTTTACGTGGCAGATTTGGGTTTTGAGGAGAGGGGTTCAGTGAGAATGGCTTTGCCCTTGCCGGTGGAAGATGGAGATTTGATCCCTGATTGGGTGTAGTCTCCCAATTCAGTGATAACAATCCCTTTGACCACGGGAATGGCAGAGGGGACTCTGATGGATACTTTGGGTAAGGTGGTTGAAGCGGTTGAAGGTTGGGTTGTAGGTTGGGGTGCAGGGGCGGCTTTTGTGGGAGGCAATATGGGTAGGGTTTTGAGAGGTAAGGTTTTGTGTGGCTTGGTGATCTGGGTTCTGGGCTTTTTGGGAGGGGGCTTGGCTGGAGATGAAGGAGCAGACTGAGTTTCCTCGGAGTCAGTCTGAATGGTTAACTTGCGCTTGACTCGAGGTCTTCGAGCAGCAGCCTGTTCTTCTCCTTTCTCAATCTTGACGGCCACCAGATCGGTAGGAGTGGGTGGAGCACTCTTGGACTTTGGGAGAGCCAGTCCCTTGGAGTTGAGAATTTTAAATGGGCTGAGAGCAGACAGCTTCCCCAGCTCGATGTCCAGCGTCTCCAGTAGTTTGCTTAAGGGCACAGCAAAACAGACAGCCTGTTTGGAGGCGATGACTGTGTCAAGCAGAACTCCAAATAATATTGTAGACCAATTCATCTTCTGCCCTGAGTGAATAGCAGCCATGGCCCGGAACTTCTCAGCAGTAACAGCATCATAGCTTCCGTCTTTGCCCAATAATGGCTTGCCAACAATCTCGCATAACACCTGGAAATCAAAGAACATTTCCTTCTTCTTGAATGAAGGCTGCAGGCGGTGGCCAAAGATGGATACCTTCCCCTGAAGATTCGTGAGGGAAGCTTGAGGAATCTGGCCAAACTCAGTCAGTCCGGAGTTGGGAAGACCAAAGGTCTTTGCCAGCGTGGACGGAGAGATTTCAAACGATTTGCCCTTTTACGGTGGTGGAGATGAATGTCTTCTATGATACAGCATTGGCGAACAGTTCGCGAATCTCCGACTCGTAAACCAACGTGTCATACTCCAGAAAATTTCTTAATCCAGATGATTCCAAAATTTTGAAGATAGAGACCATTTCTGGATTTTCAGCCCTGTAGATATCATCGAACTCAACGGAGAAAGAGTTGTGAGTGATAGTAGCCATTTGAGTGTAATGAAAAATGATAAGAGTTTTAAAAAAAATAGGAGAGAGTCAGAGAGCAGACAGCGGTAAATTGTAAAAGATAATGAAAATGAAATGTTCAGCCCGCTAAATAAGAGAGAGAAGACACGTGTCTTTATCTCGATGACTGATCATTAAAAACATTCAAAATAAATGGACAGGATGAAAGAGAGATAAAGCGGTTAAAATTTGCGATCAGTCCTGGCTGTTTTAAACAATTATTTTATTTAAAGATTTGTTGACCAGATAGATCATGGGATAACATCAGATTTGACATAGACCGGTCTGAAAGTTCGGACCGGTCTGTGTCGTTCTGATCATTGTATTATCGATCTGTGCCAGCATACAATCTTTAAAAAATAACTAAAAGAAAGATACTTCTAAAACATCAAGATAAGTCTATTAAACCAAGAATTTGACGAAAGTAATTAAACTTAGCCTCAAGAAGTGGTTTGGTGAAGATATCTGCTGCTTGCTGTTCTGTTGAAATATGCTCGATCCGAATTTCCTTTTTGCCAACATGATCTCGAATAAAATGATGTCTTATATCAATGTGCTTTGTTCGAGAGTGCAAAACTGGATTATACGTTATAGCGATTGCACTTGTGTTGTCACAAAATATCGGAGATTCAACAGCTTGAATGCCATAGTCTTTGAGCTGGTGTTGAATCCAGAGCATCTGAGCGCAACAACTTCCAGCGGCAAGATATTCTGCTTCAGCTGTAGATGTGGCAATAGATGTTTGCTTCTTACTAAACCAAGAGATCAATCTTTCACCTAAGAATTGACATGTTCCACTGGTGCTTTTGAGATCAATCTTACAGCCAGCATAGTCAGCGTCTGAATATCCGATTAAGCTGAAATTTGAGTCTTTGGAATACCAAAGACAAACGTTCTGAGATCCTTTCGAGTATTTCAGAATACGCTTAGCAGCAATAAAGTGTGATTGCTTTGGTTCTGACTGAAATCTAGCGCACATACAGACTGAGAACATAATATCAGGCCGGCTCGCTGTAAGATACAAGAGCGATCCGATCAGTCCTCGATACATAGATACTTCAACTGTTGTTCCCCCTTCGTCTTTGTCTAACTTGATTGTAGGACTCATTGGAGTTGATGCAGTTGAACACATTTCCATTCCGAATCTCTTGAGTAGCTCTTTGGTATACTTGGTTTGATTTATGAAAATGCCATTGCTGAGCTGTTTGACTTGGAGACCCAGAAAGAATGAAAGTTCTCCCATCATACTCATCTCAAACTGTCCCTGCATTAACTTAGAGAATTTCTCGCATAATTTGGGGTTAGTTGACCCAAAAATGATATCGTCAACATAAATTTGAACTAACAAAGTATGTTCCCCTTAATAAATTTAAATAGAGTTTTATCTACTGAACCGATCTGAAAATCATGGTTCAGCAGAAATTGAGACAGAGTGTCATATCAGGCTCTTGGGGCTTGTTTTAGACCATATACTGCTTTATTCAGTAGATATACATGATTTGGAAATGAGTGGTTCTGAAATCCAGGAGGTTGCTCAATGTAGACTTCCTCCTGAAGCTTACCATTAAGAAAGGCACTCTTAACGTCCATTTGATATACCTTGAAGTCTTTAAAAGCAGCATAAGCAAGAAATATTCGGATTGCTTCAAGTCTGGCGACTGGTGCAAAAGATTCATCGAAGTCAATTCCTTCTTCTTGTCGGAATCCTTGTGCCACCAGTATGGCTTTGTTTCTAACCACAACTCCATCTGCGTCTAGCTTGTTTCTGAACACCCATCTGGTTCCAATAACAGGCAGATCGCTCGGCCCTGGAGTTAGACTCCAAACTTGATTTTGTTCAAATTGATTAAGCTCTTCTTGCATGGCTTTAATCCAGTTGAAATCAGTCAAAGCTTCATCAATCTTTTTAGGTTCCAGATTTGATATGAAAGCAGCATGCATAAATTCATCCATCATCTGTCCTCTAGTTCTAATTGGTGCAGAAGGACTTCCAATAACTAGATCAGGTGGATGCCTCTTTGTCCATCGATAACTCGATTCTGGATTGTCCGGTCCAGACGGATGAGTAGTAGTGGCATTATCAGCATCTGTTTAACATTAGAGCGAGGAACATTCGGATCGGCTCGATCTGAAGGAGCTTCATTGCCGTGATCCGATCTGTCTGGTACTTCAGGTTCCGGTGGATTGTCTCTTGACCTGTTATCTACAATCTCATCATCACTGTTAGCTTCGAGATGGATATTTTCCATCTGATTTTGAATTGATTCCTTGCTACCCTCAATACATAAAGATTCATCAAAAACTACATGAATAGATTCTTCTACAGTTAAAGTGCGATTATTGAAAACACGAAAGGCTATGCTATTAGATGAATATCCTAAGAATATCCCATTATCTGATTTAGCTTCAAATGCTATAAGATGATTCCTACCATTATTGTGAACGAAGCATTTGCAACCAAATACATGAAGGTGAGAGATAGACGGTCTGTTACCAGTCCATATTTGATATGTAGTGAGATTCAACTTCTTGTTAATCATAGACCGATTTTGAGTGTAGCACGCAGTATTTACAGCTTCTGCCCAGAACTTTTGCGAAATGCCATAATCAGCAAGCATTGTCCTTGCTGCCTCTTTAAGCGTTCTGTTTCTTCGTTCTGCAACTCCATTTTGTTAGGGAGTTCGGGCGGCTGAAAATTCATGCTTAATTCCTTGATCTTCTAGAAAGGATTCAAGATTATGATTTGAAAACTCAGTGCCTTTGTCACTTCGAATCCTGTCTATGCTTGATGATTTCTCATTCTGAGTGCGTTTCAGCAGCTTGATCAATTTCGGACCGGTCTGATTTTTACTGCTAAAAAATATAGTCCAAGTAAAACATGAGTAATCATCAATAACAACAAGAGTGTACCGCATTCCCCCTAAACTTGTTATTGGTATAGGACCAAACAAGTCCATATGCAATAGTTCTAAGCAGCGTGAGGAGGATTTGGCATTCTTGTTTTTGAAGGATGATCTGATCTGTTTGCCCATTTGGCACGCTTCACAGATCTTATCCTTAGCAAAGTTGATCTTGGGCAGACCGACAACTAAATTATATTTACACAGGCTATAAATAGTCTTAAAATTGAGATGATTCAAGCGTTTATGCCATAGCCAGTGTTTATTATCATTATTAGCGATGAAGCAAGTAGGATTATTAGGTTGAGCAAAGTTCCAGTTAATCTTATATGTATTTCCATTTCTGATTCCTACAAGCATGGTCACACCGTCTGACGATTTAACAGTGCAAGTGTGTTTGTGAAATTCTACAGCATAACCATTATCACATAGTTGACTTATACTAATCAGATTATAGCAAAGATTTTCAACTAACAGCACATCATTGATAATAATATTACCATGGACAATCTTACCCTTGCCCACGGTCTTACCCTTTGAGTTATCCCCGAATATGATTTTGGGTCCAGTACATTCTGTGACTTCAGACAGCAGCTTGATGTTTCTAGTCATGTGACGAGAACACCCACTGTCTAAGTACCAGTCTGATACAAGATTCTTCGGTACCTGTCATCAAACAAAATCATTGTTGGTACCCAATCCTACTTGGGTCCAGAACGGATTAGCCCTTTGGGAACCAACACCTGTATCAGCTTTAATGGCTTGTGTGTGTCTGGTGTGCTGTGAGCTGATCTGTTTCGATGTTGTGTGCGATGATGTGTGCGATATGGAAACCTTTGATTCTCATAAGGTAGTCTATATCTTCGTTGAACTGGTTTTGAATTATGGTAGTTGGATGGTCTTCCTTGCCTTAGATTTTGCACTTTTAGATTTGGTCTGAAAGACGCAAAGCTTGCTGGTGCTTTTTCTTTGGCTTGGTTAACATATCCAATCCCTTTTCTCAAACCTTGATTCACAAAAGAGACTCCTGTTTGAATTGTAGGTGCTTCAGTTTCATATACTGTGCTGGATTTAACAAATGTCATTTGTTTGATTTTGTTCTTTACCAGCAACAGTTCAGATTCATCTTTGGTGCAGTTTTTGATATCAAAGCCTATGCCGGTAACATCACCGACATTTCTTTGTTCCTCTTGCAATTCTTCCAATGATGTTCTGGATTTTGTCCATGTTTTGAAGATATGAGAAAGCTTAGCATTTTGTGTGCTAATTCTCTTATTTTCTTCATGGAGCTGATCATAAGAGATTTTTAGCTTATTCAGCTCGATCTGTAGATTGTTGCACTCACCCAGCTCAGAGCAGCTTGGTTTGATGTGCTCATCCATTTGATCATTGGCTTTAGCTTTGGTTTTCTCAAATGATTCAGCTAAGATTCTATAATCCTTAGCCATGTCTTGCAGTGCGGACATAAGCTCTTCACGTGTAAATTCATTTGAGTCAAGATCGATACCTGGTCTGTTTGACTCATATATTCGTCTGCCATTATACATTGAATATCATCTTCGCTTTCGCTGGAAGAATATTCGAAGCTTTCTGAATCTGAATCAGTCTGAGCCCACTTGCTGTTTCCTTCTTCTGCTACTAGGACCTTTTGGGACTTCCCATGATGACTTTTACGATCTTTGTAGTGCTTCTTTTTCTTGTCATCACGATGCTTTTCTTTACGCTCTTCTTTCTTCGGTCTGGTGCAATCTGCAATAAAATGTGTGGTCTTACCACAATTGTAGCAAGCCTGATCATTAACAGCATCATCCTTTCTTGATGTATAATGATGAGAGGGTTTAAAATTCCTTTTATTTTTAGACATGAATTTACCAAATTTCTTGATAAATAATGACATAGCATCATTACTTATCTGTTCGATAGATCGATCTGTTGTGGGGGCGGTCTGGTCTGGAATGGCTGCCAGTGCTTTGTTTGGTTGAGAGATGAATGGCTCTGCTTCACCTCTGCTGATCAGTTCGAACTCATATGCTTTAAGATTTGCGAACAGATCATGAAGTTCAACCTTGTTCAGATCTTTGGACTCCCTCATTGCAATGGTCTTAACATCCCATTCTTTTGGGAGGGCTCTCATAACTTTCAGAGCGATCTCTCTGTTTGAGTATTCCTTGCCCAGACCATTTAGTTCATTGATGATACCAGTGACTCTTTCATCAAACTCATTTAGAGTTTCTCCAATCTTCATGTTTATGCTCTCAAATCTTTGAAGAGCAATAGTCAGCTTGTTTTCCTTGGTCTGGTCGTTCCCTTCACATAGCTGTGCTATCTTCTCCCAAATTTCTTTGGCAGTTGAGCACATTTTGATTTTACTGAACATGTTCTTGTCCAATGTCTTGAACAAGATGTCTTTGGCAACGTTGTCGAGGTTTGCTTTCTTTCTTTCTTCATTCGTCCAGAGGGATCTGTCCTTCTCGACCATTTGGGGTTCACCACCAGTAATGGAGGCTGCTGTATTGACTTTCAGAATCTTCATTGGTCCATCAGTGATGACGAACCATATATCGTCATCCTGTGCTGCCAGATGAGCTTGCATTCTGATTCTCCAATCATCATAGTCTTCTTTTGAGAACATATGAATTTTGTTGAATGATGCCATCAGCTCAAGTGTCTTTGTGCTGATTAAGACGACCTGCTCTGATACCACTTGTTAGGATCGGTCCAGAGTGTTTAGAGGGGGGGGTGAATGAACACTCCTATTAAAAATTAATCCCTTGTGATTTCTTTCGGATTAGTGAAAGAAATCTGTTTCTTAATCAACTCTTTTGCAGAACAGACCACTGAATATTTTAGTGCGGAATGGTCTGTTCTTAAATTAGTAAGAACGGCTCGATGGCTTGAATAATAGAACGAGTGCAGAATGATAAAACACAGAATATGTTTCTGGAAGTTTGAAGGTGGTGTAATCCTTCTACGTCTCCCGTTCTTCTAATTAAGGAAGGATTCCACTAGAAGACTTTGATTTATACAATCCTGTTGTACAAACCTGATTCAGCTGGATTTACCTCACTACCAGACTGAAACTCCTAGTCTCTCGATCTGTTCAGACACACTCTGTCTGACAGTTACAATTGTTTCTCACTTCTATATTTCAATACAGAATACACAAGATAGACTTTAGTCTATGCACACAATGATCCTAAATGATCAAATATTACAATATACTTTTGCTTATGAAGATTTTCAGCTCGAGAATGTCTGAGCTTGTAAGCTTGTGCTGTTTTGCTTTCTTGTGCGTTTTTTCGATTGATCAGACTCTTTCTTGAGCTCTTCTGTTGCATCCTTTTATAGTTACATGTACCAACGACATTATTTCCTTTAATGTGCAACTCTTGACTCTGCTTAAACTCTGAGTAAGCTACAGTCTTCTTCTTTAGGGTACTTGCCGTTCTGGTTCATGCTTTCGACGACTGTCAGGTAGGCTCTTCTTTATCTTCTTACCTTTTATGGTAATCTTCAGTCCTTGGTCTTTTTCATCATTAATTGCAACATTAAATGCTTCAATAAATAGCCGTTAATGATTCGGACTGAAGAGCCAATCTTATTCTGTAATGGCTCAATTTTTAAGGAATTTATTGACCCAAATATTGTGCAAGTTATAAATAATAATAATAATAATAAATAAATAAATAATAAGAATATATGATAATTATAATTATAATAATAATAATAATAGTAATAATATTTAATTAATGTTAGTTGAAGAGTGATATAGCCGAACACGCTTTTCATTTTATTCTCTTCTGCTTCAGACTCCACTCCTTTACCTTCATTTCATCGTCCGCTTCAGTTCGTCGCTTCCCTTCATCTCCATCGCCTTTTCTTCTCCCAAACATCAAACCGATAACTCTCGTCCCTTCACCTTCAAGACATCAACCTTAATTAAACCCAGTAACCATGGGAGAAGCCCTCAATTTTCTTCGAACCTTGTCGATTTCCATCAATTTCAAACTCCAAAAATTTTCAGATTTTAGTTTTAAGCTTCGAAAATTCTGCAAACCAGAGTTGTAACAAGCAGCTGAGAGGAATTCGGATTTTTGGGACAGAAAGTGCAGAAACTGGTATGCATTGAATTGTTTGCTTTAATTCTGAGATTTCGATTTTTTGTTCATCTTTAGTAGTTGGGGTTGGTGTAGTTAGATTAAATCTGTAGTTATTAGTTTAATTGGTCAAGAACACAAATTGTTTAAGGATTGAGTTCGAAAATGGTACTGTTTGTTCGAAAGTTTTTATGAAAAATTCGAAGACTTTTTCGAAGGTTTTCTGAATTTTAGGATCGAAAATCTTTATTTGATTTTGAAGAAACTGAAATGGTAAATTTTTGAGAAATTGTTACTGGAATTGAAAGTTGGTATACTGTTTGTTTGAAGAATTGATGTTGTTTATGTTCGAAAATGTATTTTGGAAATTTTAAGAACTGAGATTTGTATTTCGGAAATGTTACTGGATTTCAAAGAGTTAGGATGTAATTGAGGATTTTTCGAAGATGGTGTAGTTGTGTTCGAAGGTGGTTCTTCGAATGTTGTTGGTTTTAGTAGTGGGGATTAGTGAGATTGAATCAAAGGATACTATTTAGATAAATGAGTAAATCGGATTTGTTTTAATGACGTTGAAATGTGTGCTTGATACTATCGAATCTTGAAATAGGAAATTCTTGAAACGTTGGAGATTGTGGGAAGAGTTGTAGCTTGAACATTTTAGGAAGCTTTGAGGTACGTAAAGGAAGTTGCAATTTTCCGCAAATTATTTTAAGTATTTTATGTTATTTATTTTTGAAATGTTTTGGGATAGTAAGCATGCAAGGTTATTTTGAAAGAAATGATTTTTGATAGAAATGTATTTTGTTGAAAAATAGAATTTTGAATAACATTTTATTGTGTGTGAAAAACTATTTTGAAAGGCCATGTTTGTCTTGATTCGATGAATACGATTTGAAGTTTGTGAACTGTGGATATTTTCGTTTAGTTGTGGCTCGCATTGCGACGAGGATAAAAACGCGCATACTTTTGGCTCGTTGGCGACGAGAATAAAGAAACGCAGTTCGCTTTGCCCGAAGACAGAGAGGGTATAATATCTGTCGATACCCTTCCAGCGGGTATAGTCTGGAATGATATCATTGTGTCACATCCGTAATTGAGTATGCATTTGTTTCATTACATCATGGCTATGTTTAATGATTAATTCTATAATGTTAAGACAATATATGATATGGTTATTCGTTTCTGTTACGTTTAGTTGGTTATCTGTGCAGTTATTTCCGTTATGATTCCGTTTTGTGAAATTTAGTTCCGTTGACTGCTCGGATTAAACCATATATGTGTGAAAGTTATTTTGGATATGAAAGTATATTATTTTTCGTCACATTATGAAAAATGATGTTTTTAATATTTTTATCAAATGTTTATTACGCTTACTATAAAATGCTGCAACTTACCTTTACCTGTAATGTGACATATTACAGATGGAGTTGAAGACTTAGATGATGCTGAGGATAATTAGTTATGAAAGGAAAAGTTTAATGATATTGTGAGGTTATGTTTTATTTTGAGGATATGGAGTATTTTATTATGAATGTAGTTTGTTTTGGATATTGAGACTTATTTGGGTTTTTAGTCATTTTGATTTTTATGATTTTGTTATTGTGGTTGTAGTGATCTGGTAGATCACAGGGCACAATTTTTAAGAGGAGACTCTGCCCAAATTTTTCTAAGATAAAAGTCACGGGTAAAAAGTTATTAAGTCAATGTTCGATAAGAATAAAAACGTTTCCGCTAAACAAAAGATCTAAGTGATAGCAAGATTTTGAATGGAGTGAAGCCTTGTATTCAAGCAATTGAATACGGCGGGCGACCCGTCTGGGCGGGCCGTCACATATTCAGCCTTGGCTACTCTGATCTGATAGAAGTTGAGATCGATCTGAAGCTTCGATCTGGTCAGGCTGATTTCCATCGATCCGTTCTGTTTTGCGATATGCCATATCAGCTTGATCTGTTTTGAGCGATCGATCTGGTCAGTCTGATTTCTCTCGATCCGGTCTGATATGTTTTGTCATCTTTAAAATCCGGAACTAACAGGTTGCCTAATTTAAGTAGCAAACAATGCAACTTTTCTCATCATGAGTAAGATTCCATGGGTTGTCCTGGAATTTGAGATAGGCATATTGTTGTATACGTGTAGTTTCCTTGGAAGCCTTGTGTGTTTTACGTCGTAAAGCACAACCACTATCTTCACCCATGGATCCTTTACTCATACTTATTCAATGGGGAAATTTTGATCCAATTCAAAAATTCGTAAAGCACAAGTGGTTGAGATGTCATAAGGTGATATCTATGTTTGAATCAGGAATGATTCGATTAGAAAGCAGTTTGAGGTTAATAGACTGCTTTTGGTTAGTTAACATCGAGGTAAGATAACATTTTTTTTTTCATTTTGGGCGAATATCTCCACTCAAGAGTTCAGTGCAAGGTCGATGTCCTTGGAGTTGGTGTTTAGTTCATGACGTATGCATGAATCGATGCTGTGTATTGGAGTCGAGTTACGTGGTCTGTGTGGTACGTTGAGTACGTATGTGCAAATTTGAGAATTCTACCAATGATAGGGCACCATCTGAGGCGTTGTATGGACAACAATATAGGTCACCTTGGTATTGAGATGATGTTGATCAGTCTGCTGTGTGTGGACCAGATATGGTATGAAAAATAGAAGCGAAAGTAAAACTGATCAGATTGAAATTAAAGGCTGCTCAGGATAGACATGCCGCTTATGTAAATAAACGGCGTAAGCCTATTGAATTTCAATATGGTGACAAAGTATTCCTGAAATTATCGTCTTTTAAGAGTGTTGTCCGGTTTGGTATGAGTGGAAAGTTATCGCCAAGGTATGTTGGTCCGTATGACGTGTTACAACGTGTTGGTACATTGGCATACCGTTTGGCATTGCCACCCTCATTGACTGATATTTATGATGTGTTTCATGTTTCGATGTTGAGAAAATACAAGCCAGATGTGAGTCATGTATTGCAACCGTCAGAAATGCAGTTGGGTACAGATGTGTCGTATGTAGAACAACCAGTCAAGATCTTGGATAGAGTAGATCATAAGTTGTGAAGAAAAGTGATACATATGGTAAATGTACAGTGGGATAAGCGGGGTGTCGAGGAGACAACTTGGGAGACGGAGCAACATATGATACGACAGTATCCTGAGTTATTTTCTTGTATGTTGATAAGTGTATTTTATACACTTATATTTCTTCTTATTTTGTATGGTTTAGTGTTAGTTTTCGATCAGAATTACGCTTTTGGTTTTGTTATGTGTTGTTTTGCAGGAATCCAGGTAATTACATGTTTTGTGGACTAAAAGGGTGCAAATGACGGAAAGAACGGATGAATTGAAGCCAAAAATCTACACTATCAATCATGGTAACAGGCGTAAAGACGCCTACTTTGAGGCGTAACTACGCCTAGCCCACGGCAATTGAGTTTTTAAATGATTTCATACAGGCGTAAAGACGCCTCATACAGGCGTAACTACGCCTAGCCCACGCCTTTCGAGAAATTTTAGTGGCGTAACGACGCCACTTTGGAGGCGTCATTACGCCTATCACGCGGGAAGCCAGACTTTTGACACGTCGACAGGCGTAACTACGCCACTTCGGAGGCGTAATTACGCCAATGGAATTTTGGCAATTTTGGAGACTTTCCTTATTTGATGCACGGGACTTTTAAAAGGTTTTAGAGGAGGATTTTCGAGATATTCAGACTTAGACATATTCTTGGAGAGAAGGAGGATAGGGTTGAAGAACGGAGAAGAATAACGACGACGGCTCGGAGCAAAAAGGAGAGAATTCATCACGAGACGGCGGCGTTCATCGGAGATCGAAGAATAGCGTCCAATTCGTTTTGTATCTCTAAACTTTTAGCAATTTTTATGGGTTATTTAAACATGTCTATGTGTTTAAATACTTCTAGCATGAGCTAATTTTATTTTCTAGGAGACGATGTAGCTTGTTTTGAAACTACGCTTATTATGAATTGATTGAAGTTTATTTGGATTTCCGTATGGTTTATTTATGTTTTCCTGTTCTTAATGCTTTTAATCTGCTGGCCATGGATTGAATGATTCTATATTTGTGATCTATCACTCGGGAGAGGGGGTTGTGAATAGGAAAGAAGGAATTCGTATCGTGGTAGTTATATTGTTCGGAAGGCCTATAACTCCATAGAAGTCGTCAAAGGAATTACTGCGCTTTTACAATTGTTTGATAATTAATCTTAGATAGGGATATCAAGATTAATGTTAGATAATTACTTCTGCTTAACACCCGGGAGGGGGAGTAGAAACAAATAAGAATTCTCGGCTAGTAAACTAGGAAATCCATAAAATGGAAATCGAGGAATGATAAGTGTAGTGGATGAACAAGTGAAATCGTACTCCTAGATTCGTCTCCAACTGATTTCTTTTCAACTCAATATTTGATCATCGTTAGTTAATTAATTTTTATTATTCGCATAACACTCAACTATTCGATTCTCTAAATAAAGCAAAGATTATTTTAATTCAGTACTTAGATTTAACTATTTAATCAATCTCTGTGGGTTCGACATCTTTCTATACTAAAACTTGACTACCGTGCGCTTGCGGTAAGGGATTTTTCGCAACAAGGTTTTGGCGCCGTTGCCGGGGATTGATTTATTTAGTACAATCTGATACTGTACCAATTAATCTTGGTTTTAATTTAGAGCTTTTATTCCTTTTATTTTGGAGTGATTTTTGTCTTTTCTGAATTTTTGCAGTGCATGCGAAAGTACACTACTCCTGAATCGTTGCTGTTTGATCCTGAGATCGAGAGAACTGCAAGAAGACTGAGAAAAATGAGAAGGGAGGAATTGATAGAAATGGCTGCAAATAGAGACAACAACGAACCACCTCCACAACTTGTTGAACCTCAAAGGGCGATCAGAGATTATTTCAAACCTTTGGTCAACAACAATTACTCTGGGATAGCTCGCCAGACTATCAATGCCAACAACTTTGAACTTAAGCCGGCATTGATAAGTATGGTGCAACAGAATCAGTTTGGTGGATCCCCTGTTGAAGACCCCAACTTGCATTTGAGGATATTTTTGGAGATAGCTGATACTGTGAAGATGAATGGTGTTCCAGAAGATACTGTGAGACTGCGATTGTTCCCTTTCTCTCTTAGGGACCATGCAAGGAGTTGGCAACAATCTCTTCCAAATAATGGTATTAACACATGGGCGGAAATGGCATCGAAATTTCTCTCGAAGTTCTTCCCACCAGCTAAGTCAGCTCAACTGAGAACTGAAATTAGTACGTTCAGACAAATTGATTCTGAACAACTATACGAGGCATGGGAGCGATTCAAGGATTTATTGAGGAGGTGCCCACAACATAACTATGAAAGCTGGGTGCAGATTCAGTTATTTTACAATGGGTTGAATGGACCAACTAGGATCATTGTGGATGCTGCAGCAGGAGGAACACTATTTTCTAAGACTGCAGATGCTGCCTTTGAATTACTTGAGGAGATGTCGGCTAACAGCTTCCAGTGGCCCAGTGAGCGAGCCATGGCAAGGAAACCCATAGGTATGTATGAGGTTGATCATTTTAGTACTCTTACTGCACAACTGTCTGCACTAACCACGCAGGTAGCAGCTCTGACCAAGCAAGGAGCACAACCTACTATTGAATTAGCCGCCGCTGCAGCTGGAATGGAGTTGTCAAGGGAAGCAGAGCAAGAGCACGTTCAATTCATAAACAATCAGTATCCCAACAACAATAATAACTACCGAAGCAATCCGTATCAACAAGGGTTCCGCAACAATGATAGACTCTCATATGCCAACAACAATAGTGCTCTGAATCCACCACCTGGATATGCTCCACAAAAGAATGAAGGTAAACCTTCACTTGAAGATTTGGTGAATACTTTTGTTCAAAGTTCGACATTGAGGCTTGAGAAGAATGAGTCGAGGCTTGATACGATTGAGGGTCACATGAACAACATGGGTGCTACAATGAAATCTCTTGAGGTGCAAATTGGGCAGCTTGCTAATGCCATGAACAACCAACAAAGAGGATCATTTCCTAGCAACACCGAAGTGAACCCAAGGGAGCAGTGCAAGGCCGTGTCATTGAGAAGTGGTAAGGAACTTGGGGATGTAGAACCAGCACATGTTGATGAGCCATCTGTTGAGGAGACTCAAATTCAGGTTGAAACCCCTAAAGAAGTTGAAAAGGAGAAGCAAGCCACATTACCGGAAAAGCTTCCTATGTACAAGCCTACACTTCCATATCCTCAACGTTTCCGGAAAAAGGCTATAGATGACCAGTTTGCCAAATTCTTGGAGATTTTCAAGAAAATCCACATAAATATTCCTTTTGCCGAGGCGTTGCAACAAATGCCTAATTATACAAAGTTTATGAAGGATATAATGGCACGAAAGAGGAAGCTTGAGGAATTTGAAACCGTGAATCTCACAGAAGAATGTAGTGCAATACTCCAAAAGAAGCTACCACAAAAATTGAAAGATCCAGGGAGTTTTACTATTCCTTGTATTATTGGTAGTTCTACATTTAATAGGGTGTTATGTGATTTAGGTGCAAGTATTAATTTAATGCCTTTATCTGTTTTCAGGAGTTTAGGGCTTGGTGAAGTAAAGCCTACTACAATCACATTGCAATTGGCGGATAGGTCTCTCACATATCCTAGAGGGATAATTGAAGATGTGCTTGTGAAGGTGGACAAATTTATTTTCCCTGCAGATTTTGTGGTTCTAGACATGGAGGAAGATGGAGATGTTCCATTAATTTTGGGGAGACCATTCTTAGCAACAGGCAGGGCATTTATAGATGTCCAAAGAGGAGAATTATCCTTGACAGTTGGAGGAGAAGAAGTCATGTTCAATATTTACAAGGCTCTCAAGGGACCTGACGAGGTAAGTACTTGCAAGTTTTTGGATGTAATTGACTCATGTGTCCATAACTTTGAAGTAGGAGCAATACTGGAGGATCCATTGGAGAATTGCATGGTCAACTCTATTATGAAAGTGGATGCAACTGAACCTGATCTTGCTGAGCAAGTGGAAGCACTTAAGAGCCTGCCTAAGGAGAACAACACTACTGGCAAAGAGGAAGATGTACGAGATACATCAGTCAAAGAAGATACGAAGGCGAGCTCGGAACTGAAAGAACAACCGGCCCACCTTACTTATGCATTCTTGGGTGAGAATTCGACATACCCGGTAATTATATCTTCATCTCTTTGTTCTTTAGAGAAGGATAAATTATTACGTGTATTGAGGACATATAAATCTGCTTTGGGTTGGTCGATTTCTGATATCAAGGGGATTAGCCCGTCTTTGTGCATGCATAAAATTCTTATGGAGGATTCCTTCGTTCCCTCCATGATTACTTTATATTCTTATTGCTGGTAAGTATATGATTTACTTTCTTATTGCAATGTTGGTACGCATGTGGTTAAATTTCAAGGATGAAATTCATTCAGTAGGGGAGAATTGTAATGCTTAGAAATATGTTATGCATGATTATTGGCTTATTGTGTAATTTAGTTAAAATATGATGTGGACTCGGGTTCGGTTTGAACCGAATATGAGAGACTATATGGATTTTTTATACATGGCAAAGGGAATGATGTTCATTGTATACATTGTAAGGTAAATGATTTAAATATAATAGAATGTTTAGTTGGGAACAACTACATGGATTTGTTGTGTTACATGACTTATTATGAAGTTACGTGTATATGGTTTAATAGTACCTCTACATGGAAGGCATGAGTTTGATGAATGGTAGAACACATGAAGTAAACTAGACATGGTATGATATCTGCTAACTATATAAAGAAAGAATCAGATTTGAAACTCATAGTTCACCAAATTTCACACACAAAAATCCTACAAAGCTCTCTTCAAACTCTTGCATATCTCTTGCATCTTTTCTTGGAGTTGGCTTGGAAATCAAGTAGAAATTGATCCTAGTTTGAAGTTCTTGTTGATTGGTAAGGATGATGTGTGAACTTGTATAGAATCATACATGAGTAGGTTAATCTTTAGAGCATGTTGAAGCAAGTTTGAATTGATATTAAGTTTAATTCAATGAAATAAATTGTGTTGTTAGGAAAACATGTTCATATCATGATGTAGTGTTGCTTTTATGAAGTTTTGGGGGTATGATTTGTAGTATGGAGGTTAAACCATGAAGATAAGCATGAAAATTGACATGTTCTGAAATTGCAGAGCATCGCAATCGATTGCTAGCCAGGGGGCGATCGATCATTGAAGCTGATGAAATTTTAAGGGGGTTTGAAGTTCGGGCAATCGATCACGCAATGGGAGGCGACCAATCACGACTGGACAGTAATTATCGATTGCGTGTGAATGAGCGATCGATCGCGTGCTTGGCAAGCGATCACGTGAGGTGTGGCGATCGATCGCAAGGAGGCATAAACTTTTCTTGGGTTTTTGGCATGAGTCGATCGATCGCGAGTTGATAGCCAATCGATCGCAAGATATATTTTGCTGAAAAATTATATTTTCTTGGAATTGTTATGATGATGCCTATTATAACATTGAATTGTTGATATGCATGTAGCACCATCCCATGGAACAGGTCAGAGAGGATGTTAAGCAGTAACTCCTGATTTTCTATCTTTTGAACGAACGACAGTTACGTGTATTGATAATATATATGTGATTTATATATATATATATATATATATATATATATATATATATATTGATATTGTTGGAAATATATCATTGTGATTGATGTTGTGAGGCATGATGTTGTTGAGGCACGCGCTTGATGATGTGAGGCATGATGCTGTTGAGGTTGTGATTGATGATATGAGACATGATGATGTTGAGGCATGCGATTGATGATATGAGGCATGATGTTGTTGAGGCATGAGATATAACTATTATAATGCGTGAGCTGGAGATATGATATATGCTGCTAAGATGAAGATGTGGGTAGTTTCACTGACATATTGAGCGGAAAGGCAATATCATATTTGCTCATTTATAACAATGTGATGCATAAGATTCATCGGACGTGTCATGCCATATTGTTGTATATTGTGGTTTGATGTGCGCATAGGAACAACCAAGGAGGAGCATTTCAATGCATGAAATACATTAAGTCTTTTATACCGAATTTATGCATTTTATTGATGTTGGATTGTGGACATCATCTATATACTCATGTTGTGCAGTTGTTCTGTAGGGGCTCATAAACGGGGGAGGCCGGGATTGTGAGTCTACATTCTGCTGCTAGGAGATATACTGATTGAGATAAAAGAATATTGTAAAGATTTTGAATTATAAAAGATGTAATGAGATGCTATGTACATTATAAGTGGAGAATAATGTAATAAGTAGATGATGATATCTTGATCAGTATGGCACCGTTTGTCTCGTTTTTAATTTTTATCCCATCCTTAAGTTAATTTTTATCCCATGTTTCTTTGGAATTTAAGCAAATAGTATCTCATCATATTTATCCACTTTAATCCCACTTTCAAACAAAATGAATTATATACCATTTTCCGCCATTTTTACTATTACAAAATTTTAAATTCCTACAAAAAAATTCAACTTATTTCCTATAATTTAATTCCAATTATTATTATTATTATTATTATTATTATTATTATTAAAATTGATTTATGATTATTAATATTATATAATTTTTTGGATTCAATATTATATATTTTTAATATTATATATATATGCTATTATTATTATTATATTTATTAAATTGTTTTAATATTATTATATATTACTATATATATATGTGTGTTATTATTATTATTATTTTACATTTTATTATTATATATATTATATTTATTGAATTGTTGTATTATTATTATTATTATTTATTATAATTATTATATATTATAATTATTTATTTTATTATTATTATTGATGTTGTTGTTATAATTATAATTATTATATTTATTAAATTGTTTTATTATTAGTATTATATATAATTAATAATATATATAATTATTTATTTATTATTATTATTATTATTATTTTATATTATTATTATTATTTATTTTATTGTTGTTATTTATATTTATTAAATTGTTTTATTATTGCTGTTATTATATATTATTAGATTTATTATTATTATTATTATATATTATTAATTTATTAATATTATTATATATTATTAATTTATTAATATTATATATATATATATATATATATATATAATAGTGATGATATTTTAGTCATTATATCAAACTATAAAATTAATCAACAATCTTATCCTCCAATCAAACACCATATACTTTACAACACTATATTATATTAAACCATCTCATAATTTAATCATTATCCTTATCTTATCCTTACCTTTATCACTCACTTCAAACAACAATACCTATATGTATTAACTTAATCCTGTTAAGTAAAGAAACGACATTTTCCTAATCATATGCTTATTTGAGGATTAAAATGACGAGGCACCACAAATACTCTATGTACGCGTGCATCTATTCATGTTTCGCGTGAACCAGTTGAAGTTCACTGTGCAAAAGTGAACTTGTAACACTTGTAAAATTGGTGCACGTTCACATCCATAAAGGATCTGCTAGTCAATTGGAAAATAGGTGCACGTCCACATAGTGTTCACTTTTGCATCAGGTGAACGCTCTGCATAATTTCTTGGTGTCAGTAAAAAATCGTGCACCGCTTGTTTGCATGTGGAACAGTTAATTGCTCGTGTACCACTTATTTCCCAATGCACTATATAAGTGTGCATTATCTCATATTTTGTGTGCAACGGTTCATATTTTACGTACACCCCTTGGAATGTTTGCAAAACAGGTGCACGCAAAAGAATGTACACAACTGTGCAAAGTGTAATGTGGCATCAACCATACAACAATATGTTGTGAGGGGCATAATACATGAATGACTACCTGCATAAGCAGAGTATTACACTGATATTGCTGATTTGAATATAAATAAAAAGGTACCTGAAGCCATGTTATATAGATATTTAATCTTCCTGATCAACACGTGTGGCAAAGAAGACCCATTAATCACCGATGGTTACCATTAGACATTGCTTGTATTTGATTTTGAAGAAGGCAAGTGGACTCATTACAACTCAATGAGGCCAAGAAATAAAGGAGAGACATATTAATACTTCGAAAAGGCCAACATACTGGTGAGTATTACTACGTACATCGAATAAGAATATTTTTCTATCTTATTTTTATTAAAGTTATACAAAAAAAAAATGTTAATTCCGCTTGAGTTAAAGAAGGATTACGTTGAAGAGAAGATGAAGAATATTATTGAGGATAATCCAATGGCCAGAGGTATCCAATACAGTCTAAGTGAAAAAATATTTCAAATCGAATCATATAAAGAAGCAACACAACAAAAACATGGCTCTCTGGATTGTACAATATTTGTGTACATGAATATGGAGAAATTAATGACAGCAAGCCAATGCCAAAACATACGAAGGTGGACTACAATTCCATTTATCGAGCAAAAATGGTTAAAGTGGTCTTAGAATCTGCTGCAGTCAACAATTAGTGTATTATTCTTATCAAAACATGTATATACTGTAACAAGCTACGATGCATGGACACTGATACGGCGACACCAACACGACACGACACGGACACGACGATATAGATTTTCAAAATTTTCAGGATACGACACGACTGTGAAACACATGTATAGTTTGTGTGTGTGTGTGTGTATAGATATAATATACATGCACTGTGTTACAACTACTAAAATTAAAAAAATATAACTTCTAAAACATGCAAAATCAACAATTTTTTTTTACCAAATTCAAGAAGCATATAAATAAATGCATGTCACTAGAATCATCATAGTATCACTCATACAAACACAAAATACAAGTTACTTACTTAATATAAAGTTTAACAAGCATGCAAATAAAAGGTAACACCAAAAATATTCTTACAAAATTCAAAAATAATATATATAAATGTATGTCACTGAAATCATCATAGTATCACTCATACTAACAACAAATTTAAATTACTTCAATTAACATAAATTTTAAATAACACGTCTAAATTTCATTTTAGCCAAAAACTTTTTAACTTGTACAATTAACACCCAAAATTGTCCTTTTCGTATTGGACACGCCAATTGACCGTGTCTGACACTGGTGTCTGATTTTTAGAGGAGTGTTCGACATGGGTGTCTGATTTTATTTTTAAATAAAATTAAGGACACGCCACGTGGCATGTCCGACATGTGTCCAAGGAGTGTCGGAGAAGTGTCGATGTTCGAAAATTGTCTGACACTGCACCGAGTGGTTTTTAGGAGTGTTCGTTCACCATATGTAACATGCATTAACAATGTTTTGAATTATGTGTACAAAATGTTACATATTCTTTTGACAGATTCATATTAATGTATTCAGTTTGTTACGGTGAATGGGCATCGGCCAGATATATAACAGGTGCACGCGTACAAAGATTTATATTTTTTTGCGATCAAGGTCTCTCGTGCATCGATAACAGGAATTTGACAGATGCACGTGTAAAGGGTCATAGTTCATCAATAATATGTATGTGCACCTATGCCCCTTGTGTCAAATTGAAAGTACACGGGTTATGTGCACCTATTGACAATCGGGGGTAAATCAAGAAATGTGTGCACCCAATGTGGGCATGCGTGCATCACTTATATAAATACAAATCAATACATACGTGCATCGCTTATATAAATACAAACCAATACAAAAAATAACTTACAAACATAAATTATTATACATACGTGTATCATTGTATACATTCATTCACCAATGTATTCGTGCATAACATTTACGAAGCAATTATAAACTTAAGTCATTTCAAACACATTTATTCAAATAGGTTCGTTACATGTCTTCCTATTGTGTCCATATTTGCGACGCCGACTACAACGCAAATGTCTAATTATTTCACCTTTCCATCTAATTCTTTTCTTCTTTGGAAGACCATGTTGCCTTTTTTGTTTGAGGAGACAAAATATTTGTTCCTGAATCACATTGAGGAAAATCAACTTTCGGACATTTTGGGATTGGCAAATAGTTCATTCGTAACAAGACTGGTACGTACACATTTTGAAATATATGTAAACTACATCATCTATGGGCAGTTTATTCCTCCTGAACACAACAATTGCATGCGCACATGAGAATCCATCCACCTGCCACTGGTAGCATGAACATGTATGATTATGAAGTCAAACAGTCATTGATGGATTTGAAAAAACTTCAAGACATGAATCAGATGACATCTTCACATTCCACGAACGACATTCATTTCAAAAGAAGACCATTTCTTCTCCATTATATCACACAACACACCATTCTATCTTGCCGCCTTCAACCTCCTATTACAGAATAAGAACATCAACTTCACCCTAATACAATCCACCAAGTGAGTAATGGCAAGAACCTAGCCTCTAATATCCATGCATTGAGTGACTTAGCTATATTCAAATACATTTTTCCATATCGCATTCCAGATGAGTAGGCATTTGTTCACTTCTCCAAAGGAAGTCCCTGCAAAATATCTTCAATAACAATTCCACCTTCTCGTTTCAAAACTGCAAGTTTCTGATAAAAAAATGGCATCCATCGACGAATATGAACACTCATCCAACAAGAAACACATTCTCTTCCGAAATAGGTTTGCAAAATGATTCCCAGCATATCTATCCGGAAGGATGCATTTTAAATGATACAGACAAAAAAAATGTTTCACATAAGCTCCAAACACGAGAGGTAAATCCTCCATCAAACAAGATTCTGATTGGATATATACACAACATCTTCACCTTTGTCTAAAATCTTGCTCAAACAGCGCAAAAACCAAGACCAATTATCATAGTTTTCGGAGTCCACGACAACAAAAGCCAACGGGAACAAACCTACTACATAAACAAAATAATTGAAGGCTTTTGTATCTAATGTACAATTGATACTTTACAATCATTAGGTAGAGAACCAACCCAACTTCAAATTAATCCTCAACCGGGCATTAATTTTACCTTAATACCGGGGGAAAAAAACAAAAGATTATTCGTTCGTTCTTCCCATTTTGTTTTCTAAAAGCGATGGTTTTACTGAATTTTCTTCTGGTATCCAACCATGTTTTAGACATATTTCTAGGCACACTTTGAAAAGAAATATTGTGGATATGTTTCTTGATTACCATAAAACTTTAGTTGATGATATTTCTTCTATAAACTGCTAATTAAGTTTACTACTAATATTTGGACGAATACCACACTACTTTCTTTTCTTGTCAATACTCGTATGGAGAGGAGAAGTTTAAAAATATTGGGAACGTATTTCACATATATCTACACTATTTGACTCAAGTCAGGGTCTATGATCTTTCGATACTTTCTTTGAAACTCTAAAGTCTCCAATGAGTAGATCACAAGTTGAGAATGCCGACTCCGATGCGATACTGGATGTTTGGACTGCAAATACATCTCTACCCATTTTGGCTAAGACTGGATATTGTCTCGCGTTTGCTTTCCACCACTCTAGTACGTCAAAATTTTCATATGAACATTTGACCCAATAAGAACTGCAACTCATTTGAAGAGGTAGATGACACTCCGCTTCCTCTCTGCTTCTTTCTTCCAATGATCCTCAACTTATTAATCCATCCGCTTCGTGACTGAGTAGCGTCTTCTTCTTCTTCTTGTCCTCCTCCTACACGTGACGATCGATCGCCTAACCGGTTCAGGTTGGAACCGGTATAATCCGGACCCAATTTGGACTATTGGATCCGGGTTGTCGAATCGACTGGTTCCATGGTTTGGGCCATGGAACCGGAACCTGACCAATCCGTTTCAGAATCGGATTGGTCCGGTTCCACCCCTTTCGAATCTGGGATCGATTGGATCCGGTCTGATCCGGCCCGTGAACAGCCTGAGTAAAGGGTCATAGTTCAAATTCCATGCAAAAATAAAACAACAGGTGCACGTGTTATAAAAATTCATAGTTCATTATGCATGATGCACGTGTAAAAAGATGAATTACAATTAATCAAATAACAATACCTTGATTCCCATCTTTCGTAGTGGCTTACAAAAGTGTTCCTTACAAAAGTGTTCCCTTGAACCGGGATTTCAAGAATGTTCCATCCAGAAATAACATTGGTCTACAAAATTTAAACCCATCAATACAAGCACCAAATTAGACAAACAAACGAAGGAATCGGCGAGTGTCATCAACTTCAAGTTTTACAAAACTGCCAACCTTATTTGTTTTCATCGCATCAACATATCACTTCAGTTCCTGGAAGACTCGTCATAACTTCCAAACGCAATAGTCATAGCCTTCTCCAAACTTCTCCATGCTTTACTGTATGTGATGTCCAAACCACAATCAGTTTTCATTAAATCACAAACAAACATTGCAGAAAATGTTGCATTGGCACTGACTCATTCAACAATAATTCGATATATTAAATCCGAACTCATTCTCTTTGACTTGTCTTTAATCATTCTTAGCCCACAAGTGTGAATATTGTTCAATTTTTATATATAAAAAGATCTTTTTACTCGTGAAATGTTGGCATTCACAAACCAGCCACAACCTTCGTCATGCTTTCTGGACACAAGGCAACTACCCTATCCCTATTGTTTTTTACATAGTTGAACTCAAAACCAACCTTCATGGAATATTTACTCAATTCACAACGAAAGTCTTTCACCCCACCTCTAAACCCTACTAATAATTGATGACCAATCAGAACATAACAACAACTTTCCATTGCTTCTAATATTACATCTTCAATGCCCGGAATCATAACCGAAGATTAATTATAAATCGTGTGCATCGACTGACCCATCCGGTGCACTTGTGTCGTGCATCAGTCGATTATGTCGGTGCACGACATTCACGTGCACCAAATGAGCCTGTTGGGTCAGATTGCTCGTTACTGTACTATTATTTTAAATAGTATTTTTCAGTGTAGAGATTGTGTACCGCAAGTGCATGGTGTCAAGTTTTAGTATAATGATATGAAAAGTACGGATTGTCGATCCCACGGCGACTAGGAAATAATTACCAAACTCCACTAGTTTAACTATATTTAGTCTACGATAACTTGTTGTGATTATTAAACTAGCGTGACAAATTAACTCAATAATTAACCCAAGCAGACAGTGATGAATAAGAATAAGAATCAAAAGAAACAATTATCAAGACTTTCGGTTCACCTATGTAATCCCCCATTATTTGCCTATTAGTTAATAATCGAATTCAGACAATCTAAGGTAATGAGTTTCCCCAAAGCACTTATTATACCTTGGTCCGGCTATAACAAATCCAATACTAACATTGTAATAAGCTACTCCCGTATCATGATTGAACAATTAATATTGTAAGTTGATCTATGAAAACTGCTAGCTTTCGATTACTAGATATCTATAGCTATCACACGTGTATTTGACTTCATCTCTCGATATCAGCCTGTAATCCACGGCATAAATCACTATATCGAATCACAATTTTATCTCTCGATCTCAATTGTAATTTACTATCATTCAAGGATGGCCAAACCCTTAAAAGTATGAAGAACAATGATCTATGCACTTAAATATATAAGAATCAATCAAAACATTCAATTTAAATCACGGGTTCATACAAAGGATCCCCTAAGTCTTGATAACAAACCTAGCCAACAATCTCCATCAAATAACAATGCATAAACATGTTTTGCAACATTCTAAACATTAAAATCTAATGAAAATATAGAACTAGAGTTAGAAATACGGGAATAACGAGAGGCGTTGACTCCTTGGTTTTCTCCGTCGTCTCATCTCTTCCGATGCGTCTTCTCTTCAATGGTTATGGTGTATGGATGGTTGGGGATGAATGAAAATGATGGAGTCTGCTTGTTGTAGGGTTTATTATGAGCCAAAAGTCCCCAAAAACGTGTGAAATCTTCTATATATCATGTTGGAAGAGTTTCAAGTAAGTTGGACACAAAATAACCAAGATGGAAACAAAATCCCAAAATTTCCGAGTCGAGACGATCGATCGCTTCAAATCGCATTTTGCTACTGCCTCGAGGCGATCTATCGCCTCATTTGAAGTGATCGATCGCTTCCTCTGATGTTCAGCAAATTACGATTTTGTCCATCCTTTTCCATGTTTGCTCGGTTTGGTCTTTTTTCATAATTTTAAGCCTATTTCCTCCACTTTTATGCATTTGGACCAGATTCCTGAAATATACAAATATATACCAAAATACGTAATATTTTCCAGGAATCAATACAAAAACACCCCTAATCTTATATAAAATTAAGTGTAAAAATCACACTTATCAACTCCCCCAAACTTAAACTTGATCTTCTCGAGCAAGAAATAAGATCACACAGTAGAGTTCAATATTGAAGATTCAAATAAACCAATTCGCAGTCAATCACGTAACTCAGATATCTCACTTACAGATGAACATAAATAAATCAAAAAGTTTAACAAGTAGTGTTTTCTCCTAGATCAAGCAACATGTCTCAAAATCAGAACGTGCGTGTGTGCTATTGTCACTTTCAAGTTTCATGCAATTTTCATGGATGAAATCATGTTAGATAATGAAAGTTAAGATTATCCTTGAGCACCCCATAGTCCTATTTTCAAACACTTCTCCACTAATGTAGTCACTCCCTCAACTTGGATCAATATGTCTTTTTAAGCTTGTAAAGTTAGGTCTAGGTGTTGGCTTAAAAGAAAAGATAGGATAGCACAACTAAGAGAGTATAATCATGTAATGTTTATATTTTTAGCACAAAATTGAGCTTCTCTTCTTTTTCTTTTAGCCTTGGCCACTTTGGGTCTTATTTAGTCACTTTTTCCACAAGGCTTTATCTATATTTTTCCTTTCTCATTCATCAATTTTTTTCAATAGTAAGCTCATCCAAATGTAGCAATTCAAGTGCATCTAATGAGAATCATTATACTTCTTAGGGTAAGGATAATTTTTTTTCAATTGAAGCTCAAAAGTAGGTGGGTATAATGAGTTGCCAAAAAATATTGAATGGGGGCTAATAGTATGTTAAACATACTCCATTCTTTTTCAACAAAGCTCAAAAGTGGATACTAGGGATTGATATAAACATGGTAAGCTTGAAAGGCTCAAACGGTCCAAAGATCGCCTAGATCATCTCCTAATCAAGTTCATGACTATAAAATTTCGCCTTGAAGTGTCATCATCAAATAAGTTCTAAGGTACTCTAAGATTCTCAAAAAATAATTCATCAAGTTCACAAAAAATTTCACTACTCCTAATGCAATTCACAAGATTATGACTCAAATGTGCTTAATAAATTCCTCATCTTAGACATGCTACTAAAAACAAGATATTCACAAACAAGTCTTACAATCATCAAAACTCAAGTTGACATGCATAGTGCGACTAATATCATCATGGAATAGAGACCACTATTATGATTCATTCTTATCTTACTAATTGAACTCATTTTCAAGAAATTTTTTTTTTTGTTGGTGCTCAAAGAACGATAAATTTCCAAATAAGAAGCATGACACAATAATGCACTCCCCCAAACTTAATTCATGCATTGTCCTCAATGTAATGGTCATGGAAAATGAGACAAAGCATTTACCTTTGACAACGACCGTCAGTGATCGTTTTCCAATTCCTCGTTAACTCGTGGGGCATATTGTTGGAACACGTCACATCACGCATGGAGTCTCTCACCATAATCAAAACAAAAACAAAAGCCAAAAAAAAAAAACAAACAAAAACAAACCAAAAACAAAGTAAAATGATAAGAAAAAGTTCTTGATTTATAGTCCTAAGCTGGACTTTTTACCATGTAGGCTCAAGTTCTACAAGGGCCAGTGGGGGACGATTTTTCGTCCGCGATGTGGTAAAGTCTTAACCACTTTTCTTTCACAGTGAATAGTGCCCCATGGTCATCTCCCAGTTTGAAGGCATCGAATGGTAGAACATCGACAACTTCGAATGGTCCAGCCCATGGTGCATCAGACTTCCATGGAAATTGTCGTATCTTATCTTCACGGAATTTGCCTCCTCTTTGATGGGCCTTCGGTGTGAACTCCACCTTCTTCTAGCTCTTAACCTGCATCGCATCAACAGAAAGTGTATCAATTATATTGATACTAAACATCGATGCTCAGTGCGTGTAGTGTTCAAAGCTTTGAACATGTCAAAAGTAACTTGATCCCCCCTACTCAGAGGATCAACTTCCCTTCTTTGACATCAATCAATGCCCTTTCAGTAGCTAGGAACGGTCTTCCTAGAATCAGAGGCATGTCTGCATCTTCAATTATGTCCAACACGATAAAATCCACCGGAATGGTGAGTTTATCAACCTTGACCGGTACATCCTCCACTATCCCATGAGGGTACTTGATGGATTTGTCCGCCATCTGCAGTGAAACATTGATCGCTTTGAGCTCTCCTATTCCCAGCTTTCTGTACACAAACAAGGCATTAAATTGACACTTGACTCCAAATCACATAAAGATTTATTAATAGATTTAGAATTGATTTTACAAGGTATAGTGAAACTCCCTTGATCCTTTAACTTTGGAGGTGAATCATTTTGAATGACATCAGAACACTCCTCAGTTAAGTTTATCATCTGATGCTCTCCCAGTTTCAATTTTTTTGACAGAATCTCCTTTAAAAACTTAGAATAACTCGGCATGTGCCGAATAACATCAATGAAAGGCATCTCAATATGGAGATTCTTTATCAAATCTAAAAACTTAGCAAATTTAGCATCTAACTTTGCTCTCTTATATGCAGTGGGGAATGGGGTGGGATATCTACCTTAGCAGGTGTGATGGGTGTAGGGGTCTTAGTAGACTTACCTTTGTTGCGTGTTTGTTCCTCTTCTTGCTTGATGTCCGCCTCGCCTTTTAACTCAACGCGTGCACCTTCTTCTCAGCGACCTCCTTTCCGCTCCTCGGCGTGATTGCATGGACTTGCTCCCTAGGGTTCGTCTCAGTGTCACCAGATGGTGATCCCTGTGCTCGTCCAGCTAAGAGTTTTGCTAACTGTCCCACTTGGACTTCCAAGTTCTTTATCGACGCCTCATGATTTTGGATTCTAGTCTTCGTTGTCGTGATGAACTTGGTCAACGGCTCCTCCATGCTTGGATTTGGTACATACCCTGGTGGTGGTTGGGGATAGTTCATCGGCCCTGTATTGTACGTGTGTTGGTAGGGGTAGGTCAGTGGTGGTCAGTTCCCTACAAAATTAACAGCTTCATTAGTTGTAATGAAAGGGTTACCTACTTGGCATTCAGTGCTAGGATGTCCTCCTTGGCAAAGCTCGCATGTAATAGTTTGAACTTGCATTGCATGCATGCTCAAACTATCCATCATCTTGTTCAGCGCTTCCAACTGGGCAGCTATGGCAGTGACTTCACTCACTTGATGCAATCTGGCTTGTTTCTTTGGCATGTTCCTCTCGTACTGCCTTTGACAGCTATTTGCATCCATCTCCTCCAACAGCGTATAAGCCTCCTCGGGCGTCTTCCTCATCACAGTACCTCCTGATGCTGCATCAATCATAGAACGGTTATCAGCAAATAAATCATTATAAAACGTTTGTACCTGCAGTCAGATAGGGAGGCCATGATGTGGGCATCTCCGCAGTAGATCTTGAAGCGCACCCATGCTTCAAACAATGTCTCAGGATCGTATTGGGCAAAAGTCGTGATGTCATTGCGCATCTTGGCAGTCTTGGATGGTGGAAAGAATTTGGATAAGAATAACTACGTCATCTCATCCTACGTGGTAATAGAACCTGCAGGCAACGATTGTAACCAAGATTTAGCTTTTTCACGTATGTCAAATGCACAACCAAGTTTAATATCAAATTTCTACTATCCATTTCAGTATATGCATGTCATATATGATATGTCCATACTATAGAATCCTAACTGGTTATGCATAATTAAATATTTATGTACTTTTTGTTGAAGTCCACTTGTCCATCTTGGAATCCTTCAATTGAAATTTAAACTTATATACATTCTTTTACATAATCAAAATAAAGACAAGCGATTCACATTAAAATTCGTATAAAATCAAAACTATAACATAATTTCAAATTTCGTATCAAATACTGGTTATCATCATCTACTCTATCACATGTATTAATTTTATAATTGTTGGACACTATTTCAAAATAAGCCATAACATAAACATAAGAAAATTTGAAGAAAAATACCTCAAAATGAAGGTAGCGACGCGAAGATTCCAGATATGTAATTATTTTCTAGTTTTAACGTCGTTTCGAAGTCCGAAAATCAATGAAACCTCGGATCCATTTTCTCTTCTCACTTTCCTTTGCTCATGATGCTTTTCACTCAATCCATGGTGTAAATGTGTGCATATCTTGTATTTTGGAGGCGGTTTCCGATTTTTTTTTATTTTTTTATTTTTTTTACAAATATTCGAAAATTGCACAACTACCCTTCAAATCTATTCACTAAATTTAATCACTATCTTACAATTTATTCAATATTGTACAAGCTATTCAATATCTTTATTTTATAATATTAATATATATTCTTCTTATTATTCTTCAGATTTATTCTATTCACAATCTTTATGATTTCCAATGCACATATGAAATGTCAAAATATACGCATTTCTGCTTATGAATGATTTCATATATGTCATGATGCGTATGCATGATCATACAATGTTTTGGGTCATGACAATTCCTCCCCCCTTTAGAAAATTTCGGCCTCGAAATTTATACATGTATCATGAAATAACCACGGATATTGTGTTTTCATGTGTTCTTCTGTTTCCCACGTAACTTCACGTTCATAATGATTCTTCCATAGAACCTTTACCATAGGAATTGCTCGACTCCTTAACCGTTTGTCCTTGTATTCTAATATCTCAACTGGTTCTTCAACATTACTTAAATTTTCAGAAATTTCAATCGGTTCATTTTGAATTCATTTGGAAGGATATAAGATGGATCTGATCTGTATCTCCGAAGCATACTAACATGGAATACATTGTGAATCTGAGACAATTCAGGAGGTAAGGCAAGACGATAAGCTAATGGTCCAACTTTATCAAGTATCTCATAGGGACCAATGTATCGAGGGCTCAATTTGCCTTTCTTTCCAAATCTGAGAATACCTCTCCAATGAGAGACGAAGGAATACCTTTTCACCAATTTGATAATCCATTTCTCGTTTTTGCTGATCAACATAACTTTTTGTCGATCTTGTGCAGCTTTCAATCGAGCTTTCACTATTTTGATCTTTTCAATTGTCTCTTGAATGAGATCTGGACCTTCTAATATTCGCATTCCTTCTTCATCCCAGCATACTAGACTTCTACATTTTCTACCATATAAAGCTCTGTATGGTGCCATGCCAATACTACTGATTATTATATGCAAATTCCATCAAGGCAATTAATCATCCCAAGAACCTTTAAAATCAAGAACACATGATAGAAGCATCTATTCTAAGGTCTGGATCGTTCTTTCTGATTGTCCACCTGTTTGAGGATGAAATGATGTACTAAAATGTACTTTAGTACCCAGTGCATGTTGCAAACTACCCCAAAATCTCGATGTAAAACGAGGATCTCTGTTTGAGATAATACATAAAGGCACACCATGTAATCTAACAATTTCATTCACATACCTTTTTACTAAACTTTCAAGTGTAGATCCCCATCTGAATGGTAAGAAGTGTGATGATTTTGTCAATCGATCAACAATCACACATTACATCATTCTTCCTCGGTGTTACAGGTAAACTGTTGGGATATGCCCTAAGACAACTCATTAGATAATTGATTTTGGCATACAATGTAATATGATTTTATTAATGGCAATTCATTATTATATATTATTCCAGTATCTGTGTAATATGAATATATATATATATATATATATATATAATGTCCTTAGAATAAAATTATATTATTCTTAAAGATTGTCCATAGTCAAGTATTATCATGAATTAGGATAATGATAATGCATTGAGACTAGTATGCATTGATTGATGAATTTGTTTATGGATATGAGATACCGAATCAACACATGGTACATGTTAGAGAACTATGTACTGGACAGACCCACCATGAGAATGCTACATGGATAGTTACATGAATGTCATAAGCCATTCTCATAGTGATAAGGAGTTGTGTATCTTGATATTGTCAAATGTTACATGTAACAGAGTAAACTATAAAGACAATCATTGGATACACTACGAATTATGTAGAGGGATGTTGAGTGATCAAGATATGATTTGTCCCTCCTATATAACAGGAGAAGTGTTTGGGCCTTGATCAAGTGAGACTAAAATGCATGGCCATGATCGAATGAGTCGATATGTGATATCGAGCTTATTCATTTGGGGATCAAGAAATATAAGATTGAACTATACGAGTATGACTTATTCCATGACTCGTGTTTAATCTAAACACATAGGACAAAGGGATTAAATTACACGGTGAATATTATCACAGTCCATAGGTAATGTCGAGTCAATGATATTCTTGTAACTTGGGTAGCCTTGATGTGTTGCTAGATGCAGCTCATTGCTTGTGACATAAAATTAGATTTTATGTCACTGCCAACGTTGCAAGATCCTAACGGGTCGCAAAAAAGATTAAATCGATAAAGGGAGTTAAATTCATTAGATGAATTAAATTGATTAGGAAGAGTCCTAATCATAAACTAATGGGCCGTATTTATATATATAGAGATATATATAAATATGAAACATATACATATACGCATATTGGGTTATGGGCCAAAAGATTTTTAGAAAACCTTATTATGAGCTGCCGCCTCAATATCTATATATATATATATATGCATGTCATGGATGGTGGTTAAGTGTGTTAATACAGATTAACTAAACCTAAAACACTTATGACAACAGGTAGCCGTCACCTCGTAATTCAAATGTTTTGTCCCTTTTCCCCAGTTGATTTATCAAGTCTAGCAACTTGATAAATTGAACATCCCTTTCGATTTGATCGTGTGGATATCGTAGAAACAAAACTGAAAAGTTTTGCTCATGACTCGTGGATGTCTTGCTTCGAGGATTCTACATCAAACATGCTTCAAGGGTATAACTCTCGACACCCGATATGATAACTTCATATAGTTACTCGGTGGGAATCCAATTTTTTTATTCCGCTGCGTTGTATGCTTGTCGGATTACTTATAGTGGTATCAGAGCCGTGTACGAATCTCATATCGGGGTTATGTGATAAATTGTTTTATCATGCTTTGAGTTATTGTTATCACGTTACGTCAAACTGTAACGATTAATAAGAACATATATGATATGTTATAATCAACATATGAGATATGTATGTGGAAACCATCGTAAAATATATATGATATATTAACATGTATTTATGTATAAGATACATATATGTGCGCGCGACTGACCCTAGCAAGGCGGGCGAACGTAGCTCGATAGTCGGGAGAACGTAGCAAGCAAGGCATGCGAACGTAGCTAGAAAGTCGGGCGGACGGAAATCGCAAGGTAGACGACCGTGCCCGCGCATGGGCGGGCGATCGGCCCATGCTGAGCGGGCGACCGCCCATGGCTGGGCGGTGTCTGACCCGAGCGTGCAATATTTTTCCAATTTTTTTACAGTTTATGAACCTAGAATTAAATTTTAAAGTGTTTAGAATTTAATTCATTAATTGTTATGTACTAGCATGTTTTATGTGTTGTTTGAGCATGGTGCATGGTTACAGCCCTATGACCAATTAGATTGTAATTTTGTGAGTGGTTGTAATTTTAAATACAGCCTGCGTGTCGTGATTTCTCTATTTTTCTGAATGTATTCCCTCCCCTATGATCCCCTCAAATGTAACTCGAGGTATTCTCTATATCATGTAATTATTATATAGTATAGTTTTAGCTTTTGTTGATGGAGATAAATGAAGTTGGACCATGGTGCCGAGACGAGGAGGCCATTCACAAATAGACCGTAGAGGTGCTTGGAGAAGTTACCCTTAGGTTGGTCATTTAGATTTTCTCATTGGCTTGAGAAAATCTGCAGTTCGGGCTATAACCATGTCACGTTTATTTTATGTTGATGTATGTGATGCATGTTTATCATTTGATTTTAATATTGATAGATGATATATATATATATATATATATATATATATATATATATATATATGTGTGTGTGTGTGTGTGTGTGTGTGTGTGTGACATATTTTCATTATCAATATTAATAAAATCGTGAGATCTTTAAATCCCTCTAATAATATTAAGTCAAGTTAGATGCCTTCCATTTAATAGTACTCGTCAAGACTTCGATTGAACATGTGTAGGTTTGCCAAAGCAAAGTACCGTGACAATCTTAGTAAGACGTGATAGGATAAATGTGATATCCATGTGACTATAAATTGGGTTCGACTTAACTAGCGTTATCTCAATAGGATTGGGAACCTAGAGGCATGGTGTTGGGTAATAATTCATTAGATGAATTTGAACAAAGTGTTGTTCGCCCAACCATCCAAGAGTTACATGTGATGTAATTGACAAAGTGTTGTCTACCTAAATAACCGAGTCTTGGGTGATTAGCCAAAGCTAACTCAAGGCTAGGTGAAATATGGATCTTGGCCACTAAAAGTTTGAGGGTTGATGATTTTAACTAAATAGCGGGAGTTCATTTAATATAAGACCTTATTAAATGATTAAATTCATAAAACTTATTTTGCATATTTATATTGTAGATATCCATGGCATCAAACAACGTTACTAGTACACTATCTTTGCGATCGGTCCTTGAGAAGGATAAATTGAATGGGATAAATTTCTTAGACTGGTATAGGAATATGAGGATTGTCCTCAAAAAAGAGAAAAAACAATATGTCCTAGAGGAACCTTACCTACTAAGGAACCTCCTGCTACGGCCGTAAGGGCTGATAGGACGCTTACAAGAAGCATCAAAATGACGCTCTTGATGTTGGGTGCCTAATGCTTGCAACCATGAACTCTGAGCTTCAAAAGTAACATGAGGAAATGGATGCTTTCAATATGATTGAACATTTGAAGCAACTTTACCAATAACAAGCTAGACAAGAGAGGTATGATGTCTCTAAAGCATTATTGCAGTGCAGAATGGTAGAAGAAAGCCTTGTTGGAACTCATGTACTCAAAATGATTGGATACATAGAGAATCTTGAGAAACTGGGTTTTCCGTTGGACCAAAGTTGGCCACTGACATGATCTTGCAATCGTTGCATGATAGCTATAGTCAATTTGTTCTGAATTACAATATGATTGAAATTGAGAAGACTCTACCACAGTTGCTTGGTATGTTGAGAACTTACGAGGCAAACACAAAGAAGTCTAAGCCCACAAATGTTCTTATTGTGAATAAGGGCAAGGGAAAGGCTAAAGCAAAGGGCTTTAGAAAAGACAAGAAAGTCTCTGTCAAATCTAAGCATCATGCTACTGCACTTAAGCCTAAGGAAGGAGTGGCTAAGGAAGGAAATTGCTTCCATTGCGGTGAGACCTGACATTGGAAGAGAAACTGCAAGTTATACTTGGAAGATCTTAAGAAGACGAAGGGAAGTGTGACTTCTACTTCAGGTATTTTTGTTATAGAAGTCAATCTATCTACTTCTTCATCATGGGTATTAGATACTGGATGTGGTTCTCACATTTGTGTTAATGTGCAGGAACTCAAAAAGAGTAGAATATTGGCGAAAGGCGAAGTTGACCTAAGAGTGGGAAATGGAGCAAGAGTTGATGCATTAGCTATAGGAGATTATTCATTAACTTTGCCTTCTGGTTTAATTTTAGATTGACAAGACTGTTATTTTGTGTCATCGATTACTAGAAACATCATTTTAATTTCTTGTTTAGACAAGATGGGTTTTTCATTTATTATAAAGGACAAATGTTGCTCCATTTATTTGAATGAGATGTTTTATGCTAATGCACAATTGATTAATGGTCTCTATGTTCTAAATCTTGATATGCCTGTCTATAACATAAATACTAAGAGGATTAAGACAAATTATTCTAATCCAACTTATCTCTGGCATTGTCGCTTGGGCCATATAAATGAGAATCGCATATCAAAACTTCTTAAGGATGGAGTTTTAGATTCATTTGAGTTTGAATCATATGAACATGTGAATCTTGTTTAATCGGCAAGATGACTAAAGCCACTTTCAAGGGACATGTTGAAAGGGCAAGTGATTAATTGAGGCTCATACATAGTGATGTATGTGGCCCAATAAGCATACAAGCTAGAGGTGGTTTTCAATACTTCGTTACATTTACTGATGACTTCAGTAGATATATGTATGTGTATCTAATGAAACATAAATATGAAACCTTTTGAAAAGTTCAAGGATTTCAAGAATGAAGTACAAAACCAGCTTGGCAAAAGTATCAAAATCCTCCGATCAAATCGAGGAGGTGAATACTTAAGCCAAGAGTTTCATGACTATCTAAAGGAGTGTGGGATAGTCCCACAATTCACACCTCCGTATACTCCACAATGGAATGATGTATCTGAAAGGAGGAATCGAACTTCGTTGGACATGGTTCGATCTATGATGAGTCATGCAGATCTTCCGAATTCCTTTTGGGGACATGCTTTTGAAACAACAATATTTATACTGAACCGTGTTCCATCTAAATCAGTTGAAAAGACACCATATGAGATATGGGCTGGGAAACATCATATTATGTCTTTTATGAAGATTTGGGGTTGTGAGGCTTACTTGAGACGTCACGCCTCCAATAAACTTGGACCCAAATCTGATAAGTGTTTATTTGTGGGGTGTCCTAAAGAAACAAAAGGATACTATTTCTATTATCCCACCGAGAACAAAGTGGTTGTTGCTCGGACATGTGTCTTTCTTGAAAGAGATTTATTTCTAGAAGAAACAGTGGGAGACAAATAGAACTTAATGAAGTACAACCACAACAAAACACTGAACATGAAGATGAGATGGAAACAGAGTAGTCACCACAAGTTGTTGTGGACGAAATGCCTGCTCAAGAGACACAAGCCCATCGTAGGTCTGTAAGAGTACACCGGGAGCCACGGAGATATGGATTTCTTGTGACTCAACAAGGTGACTTACTACTCATTGATGATGATGAACTTTCATCCTATCAAGAAGCTATAATGGGCCTTGATTCTGAGTAATGGCTAGAGGCCATGAAATCTGAGATGGAATCCATGTATGTAAACCAAGTATGGACTTTGGTTGACCCACCTGAAGGGGTAAGACCCATAGGGTGCAAATGAATTTTCAAGAAGAAGACTGACATGGATGGTAATGTACAAACCTTTAAAGGGCGACTGGTTGCTAAAGGTTTCAAACAAATTCCTGGTATTGACTATGATGAAACTTTTTCGCCAGTTGCCATGGTTAAATCCATTAGGATCTTACTTGCAATAGCTGCATTCCATGATTATGAAATCTGGTAGATGGATGTCAAAACTACTTTCCTTAATGGAAACTTACTTGAGGATGTGTACATGACACAACCCGAGGGTTTTGTCGATCCAAAGGATGTTGGAAAGATATGCAAGCTACAACGATCCATTTATGGATTGAAGCAAGCTTCTCGGAGTTGGAATCTTTGTTTTGATGATGCAATCAAAGAGTTTGGTTTCATCAGGAACGTAGATGAACCTTGTGTCTACAAGAAGGTCAGTGGGAGCATAATTATCTTCCTAGTGTTGTATGTAGATGACATACTTCTCATTCGGAATGATTGGTGTGCGCTAATCGTGTACGCCCAAATTAACCCCACTCAATCCTCAAGATTGATAACAATAATGTAGTAGTGTGAGTAGGGATCGATCCCACGAGGAGGTGTGAATCTTTGTGTTAATGAAAATCAAAATCAAAACAATAAAAGATGGGGTTGTGAAGTTGAATTATACTAATTAAAATTAAAAACAAAGATTAACTAATGAAAGAGATTCTTTGTATCGGTCGACTCTACCTTGGAATTATCATCTATTTCATCGATTCACAAAAGACTCAATTTTTCTTGAATATTCATCAATTGGAAATCTAATTCCTCCCTTACCTTAATCGTAGTCAAATAGAAAACATCATTCAATTCGACTCTCATCAAATCTTTAACCAAAACTAAGCCGTTAAGATTAAATCAATGATAGTTTCAAAACCAGTAAGTTTGATGAATCTAATCAATAAAAACTACAGCCGTTAGAATTAATCATCCAATCGTTTTTCCTAAGAATTTAATAACACCAACAGCAGGTAATTATCAATCATAGTTGCTTCTTAATTAGCATTAGATTGTGTAAGTGATTACTAGGTTGTCAATCCAATAAACAAACACAACAATCATGGCAATAAAAATCAGAAAAACTCTTGATACTCAATAAAATTGATAATTAAAGCGTAAGAATCTCCCCAAGATAAATAAATCCAAGGCATTAGTCTTCCTCAACCAAGAATTAAAACTAGCTACACATAATTAAAACAAAACTATAAATAAAAACAACGGAAAGAAAACTAATCCGATCTCCGCTCGTCGAGGTGTCAATCCCGCCTTCGCTTCGATCTTCGTAGCCGTCTTCAACAAAATTGAAAAGAAAAATATAAAACTAGTCTAAAACTATTCTACCCTAACTATCTAGATTCTTTTAAGGTCTGATTTTCGAGTTCTATATGTAGGGAGGCTAGGAGGTGGAATAGAATCCAAGTTGGAAGGCAAGAAATCATGTTTCCATGTTATTCAAAACTCCGGGCGATCGATCGAGACAGAAGGGCCGATCGATCGAGCATTCCAGTAAGATTTTCGCTCATTTTTCAGCCTTGCTCGATCGATCGAGCAGTCTGCTCGATCGATCGAGACAACCAGAATGTTTTCTGCCCCTTTTTCAGCTTCTGGCGAGTTTCGTATTTTGGCCGTAACTTTCTCATACAAACTCCGAATTTGATGAATCAGCTCTCCACGCGAAGATAAGAGAAAGTTCTACAACTTTTATATGGACCACATTTCCAAACATGCTTCAAAGGTATAACACTCGATACCTGATATGATAACTTCTTATAGTTCCTCGGTGGGAATGCGATTTTTTTTATTTCGCTGTGTTGTATGCTTGTCGGATTACTTACATAAACCATAAACAAAATCCATTATTATACGTTCCCATATCCAAACTGGAATCGGTAGTGGATGAAATTTACCCACCAGTGCTTGATGTTCGGCTTTAACCTGTTGGCAAGTCAAACATTTCGATACATACTCGGCCACATCCTTCTTCATTCTAGGCCACCAATAATGTGTTTTCAACGTTTGATACATGTTTATGCTACCAGGGTGCATAGCATAAGGTGCAATGTGTGCTTCCTCCATTATTTCATGCCTTAGGCCATTCACATTTGGAACACCAAGTCGATTATTGATTGACAAATTGCCATCATCTGTAATGCCTCGATTTGCTTTATACATGTGTCATATGATTATGGCGTAATTTTGAATAATTACGGTACGATGTGGACTCGGGTTCGGATTGAACCGAGGGTTACTACTCACATACATGACATGACTATGTGATATATGGAAAGGAATGAAACATGATGCACAAGATGTAGTGCATAGAAATGACTTGAATTAAATCAAGTATAGTGACATATCAAGTAACATGGACTAATATTTATTTGACTTGAATTTCGTATGCCTTTGGTTTCATTTGAATTTCCATTAGCATGTGGATGTGAGTTTGAGTTTGCTTTGAGGTTGATAAATATGAGATATCAGATTTGCAACTCACAATACACCTCAACACACCTACAAAATCCCTACACAAGCTCCTCTCTCATTTCTTCCTTAGGTTGAATTTTTGAGCTTGGATTTCACTTGGTAATCAAGATAGGAAGCTAAGTGAAGTGACTTCATCCTTTCTTGGTAAGAATTGGATAGCATATGATGCATATGGATTGAGTTGATGGAAAGTTGAAGCATGTGGTTACTATTTTGTATGCTTTGAATTGGAACTTGTTATCATGCAAATAAATGAGTTGTATGATGAGAGAAACATGTTTATATGTTATTAGAGATTGCATGAAACATGTTTAAATGTTGAATTTTGAGTTGTAGGAGATACACCATGAAGATAAGCTCAAAATCGCCATGTTCTGATTTTTCTGGACATCGGCGATCGATCGCTAGCTTTGTGCCGATCGATGGCCGAGACAGAGCAAACATATAAGGCAGTTAAATCATGTGGCGATCGATCGGTGAAAATGTGGCGATCGATCGCGAGAAATAGTACATTTTGGCGATCGATCGCGAGGTAGTGGCGATCGATCGCGAAAGGGCAGAACAGTATGGCGATCAATCGGTGAAATATAGCGATCGATCGCCAGGGTTAAAATGTTGAAAATGTGAGATTTTTGTAGAATTTGATTTTGATGCCTATGATAACATGATATATTATTGGCATTGTTGTAGCATCATCACAGGGGACAGGACAACGAGGCAGTTAGACATTGACGCCTGGTTTATCTATTTTGTGTCGCACGACAGGTACGTGTTGACGTACGGAGGATAGATATTGTGTGATGATGTTATGAGATTGATATCATATGAATTGTGTTGTGTTGGTATCATATGATTTGTAGTATCATATGCATGTACATTCATTGATATCATGTGTTTGAGATGGATGAGGTATATGTTTTAGCATTAGAGGTATACGCCTGGAATGCTACATATACGTTAGCATTAGAGGTATACGCCTGGTTTGGGTATATGCTCGGGTATGCTACATATACGTTAGCATTAGAGGTATACACCTGGTTTGGGTATATGCTCGGGTATGCTACATATATGTTAGCATTAGAGGTATACGCCTGGTTTGGGTATATGCTCGGGTATGCTACATATACTTGGTATGAGAGGTATACGCCAGTTTTTGGGTATATACTCTGGCTATTATCACATATGAGTACGGTACTATGATATGTGCTGCTAATATGAAGATGTGATGTGGTTCCACTGACATATTGAGCTGAGATAGACAAATCATATTGGTCCCGTGATAATAGGATGATAGTTGAGATATGTCGACGACATGGTGCATTTGTTGATGCATGATACAGATCATTCACATTTGATGATTGTTATTGTGCTTTATCATTAATATTGTGTTTTGATATTGCACTGAGATAGTTGTTATCTATACTCACGTTGTGTGAATGTTTCTGTAGGGACTCATAGACGTGGGAAGACGGGATGTGAGTCATTTTCCGCTGCGAGCTGAACCACTGCCTAGGAGTTATCTTGGATTAGGTTGTTACTTGTACATGTGATGTATAGTTGGTTAGGTTTTTATAACCCTTGTAACAACTTAACTAGTCAGAAACTCTTAATCAGTGCATGTTTTTACTTAATTCAGACTCACATATGTATGCTTAATTGATACATAATGGATTAAGTAACGAGGACCCCACATCATCATTAATAACAAATGTTGTACTATTTCCCTGTTTCACCTTTTCTGCAATACTGATTAGTTTATCATCACAAAATTGAGCATTTTTAATCCTTTCAGTCATTACTGGACGGATACAAAGCGAAGCACATATAATACTAGTCTCATCAACATTCAAGGCAATATTCATCTTTCTCAAGTCTAGGAAATATGACACAGAATGTACTGAAAGATAAGAAACAATACCATATGATTTTCTGCTCAAAGCGTCAACAACAACATTTGCTTTTCCAGGGTGATACTCAATAGTGCAATCATAATCTTTTAATAATTCAAGTCATCTTCTTTATCGTATTTTCAACTCTTTCTGACTCAATAAATACTTCAAACTTTTTATGATCAGTGTAACTTTGAAATGTGGTACCATATAAGTTATGGAGTGTCTCCATATCTTTAAAGCAAAAACAACCGCAGCAAGTTCAAGATCATGAGTAGGATAAGACATTTTATATGGTTTAAGTTGCCAAGAAGCATAAGCAATAACTTTACCGTGTTGCATTAAAACACATCCCAAACCCTGATAAGAAGCATCACTATAAATAACAAAACCATCGGTACCTAAGGGAATTGTCAGAACTGGAGCAATTGTGTGATATCTGGAAATTTATTGTGTTAGTCCCGGAGTGATTATGATCCTTAATGGAAGTTAATGAGGTAATTATTATATAATTACGATGTTGAGATTCCCGAGGATTTTAATCCGATATCAGGGTTGTTGGATCCAAGGGTTGAGATTTATTCTCATTGAGGTGTTAAACCTTGGATTGTAGTGGTAGTGGGATTTGGAGTCTGGGGAGCTTTGGATTGAGGTTGTGATGTAATTAGTGAGTGGGATAATTATTGAGCACGCATGATTTTTAATGAGTTATGATGCGAGTATTGAGACTCGGGTTTTTTTAGGCCTCTATATATACCAAGTGGACTTGGTGTTCAACCATTCCCCACTTCACTCCATCTCTCCTCCTCCACGTTTCCCTCTCCCCATCTCTTTCTCTTCCTCTTTTCCTACCATTTTCCATGAAGGAAAATCGATGGGGCTCGGTGTTGGAGCGGGAATCTCGACCAAATAGTTGGGTAATCTTCTTCCCCTCTACTTTATCTAAGTTTTGATGGTATTTTTGTTGAATTTGGTTAAGTATAGAGGTGGGTTTGAGTTTGGGAGATTTTGTAGAATTTATTATAATGTTGTATTTGGTATTTTTATTAAGTTATAATGGAGTTTTTGAAGTGTTATGGTGTTGGGAGTGTTGGATTTGAGTTTGGGTGTGAAAAACACCATGGAAGCAAAATATTTTCCAAAATTCGCAGGTCTCGATTGATCGCGGCGTTGGCGCCGATCGATTGCGACCTATCACTGAAATTTGAAGACGATAAACAGTGGTGGCGATCGATAGGCCCGAAGTTGCCGTTCAATCACGGGAGGTCTGGCGATCGATCGCCGAAGAGTTAAGCTTGGCAGTGGGTTTGCACGATCAATTGAGGTTTGTTTAGTAGATTTTCAGGAAGATGTCTATATTCCAATGGAAATATTACACTTTAAAATGGAATAGCATGAATTGAACTTTAGTAGGATGTACTACTTGTTTGAGTTAATTGATAACAAATTGAACATAGAATTAATGGGATGCCTTGGGTAATATACAGAGTTCAGTAATTGTGATTAATCATCGTGATAGGATGATGTATTTGGAGGTTTAGTACATGCTTGAGCATGTGGTTGTGTACCTATAATTGATTGTGAGTTAGTAACTGTGTATAGCAAATAATTCACTGGATCTCTGGGCAAAGGCAATGATTGGTTCTTGCTATTAGATTACAAGGTACGTATAGCGTACGAGCATAGTCAAATATATTAGATGAATAATATATAAATGTTGCGATGAATTAGTATGTATTGTGAGTTATGTTGGTGCCGCTGTTGAGCGAGCAAGGAGTTTGATGATGTCGTTGTTGATCAAGCATTGGTTATGATGCCTCCGCTGTTGAGCGTGCGAGAGGTTAAAGTGTCGACGTTGTTGAGCCAGCGATGTGATGAAATGGTGAAATCATTAAGTAAAATATATTTGATTTCTGTAAATCATTATTGAATGATTTAACTATAATTGATTATGGAATTGACGGTATGAACATGGGAATAATTAATCAATGTAATGATTAACTGATTTTGGAATTTGATGATTTTGGTTATTGTGAGAACATGAACAGCATGGGAGATCCCATATGGTAATTGTACACACAGGGAGTACTTCTGACTTTACATCTTTATATTCTGTAAATTATGAATTATGAGATTGATGATATTGAGATTGTGTGATTGGTATGCTCACCTCGTGTGGGGGCCATTTCTGTTGAAATATGTAGAACAGGTACAACATTGACTTTGGAGATGAGTTCGAGCTGTTGATTGGGAATGCTCCCGGGACTGGGGTACCAATATTGGTATCGGGTGACGTGTTTATACAATAGATACACATTTATTTATCAATGCTTGCTTGTGAGCATTCTCATATGTGTATATGGTTTGTATAAAGGTTGTGAGATTTCTCTTTTCATTTATGATTTGCATGCAATTAATTATGGAGAATTGCATGATAAATTGAGAATATGAGATTGGTGCATTGTACAATGTATACTTGTGTTAGTTTGATTGTATTGAGAATTGAATGTGAAGAGGATTAATGTCAAAAAATTTATAGTTGTCATGACATTGCTAGTGAAGCATGTATAAGAATTCCCTAATGACATGAAAGTATGCACTAATATTTGTGATAATGCACTAATAGCGGGTTAAGGGTGTGGGGTCCTTACATTGGTGGTATCAGAGTAGTGGTTTTCTCTTTTGGGCTCTTGAGGGTCAAAGGATGTGTTGATAGAAATGAATATCACAATTTAAGCATGATTGCGGTTTTATGTCAGTGTGACATAGTTTTTATACGATTATGTGCATCTATGATATGAGATCATAAATGAAATGTGTTATTGCTAACCAACGTGGTTGCAGGATCGTATGGAATATGATGAAAATGACATTGATTAAAAATGATTTGTACCTTATGTAATAAGTGCTAAGAAATATGATTTTATAGGAAAATCAGAGAATGAGAAACGTGATGTGCTGTCTGAGGATAGGGAATGGTAGACAATGTCGTGTCGTCAATATGTGAAGGCAAATGATGTGATGACCAGGTATAGTTGCCTTATGATTATAAGGATGCAAGTATATGCATGCATTGAGATTGATTTATTATCGTGATGCATGAATGAGTGATATTGTTATTGTGCGTACGAATGTATTGCAGTTATTGTACTGCTACGTGTTATATAGATTAGCGCTAGATTAGGATATTGACGTTGTCATATCGTAGCACGATATGCTGATATGTCAAAGCGAGAGATATCATTGAGCCGCTGATATAACGTAGTAGGGAGATATTATGTTGATTTGTGAATATTGAGATCTTTGTGATGATGCATGATGTGACTAGAAATAGACACATCTAGTATGCTTAATTGTCTACGATTTGGTATATTTTGATGGATAAATTGATACATATGCTACCTAATCCTATATTTGTGTAAATGTAGGAAAATGTGAAGAAATCAAGCTAAAATTATGAAAGAATGAGTAAAGTTGAAGAAAAGAGGAAAAAACCGGAATCAAAGACACTTGTTTCTCCTTTATCCTCAAATTTCTATATATTCCAGCCAAGTTTTGGAAATGTGGTCCATATAAAGGTTGTAGAAATTTGAGTTATCTTCGCGTGGACAGCTAACTCGTCGAATTCGGAGTTTGTATGTGAAAGTTATGGCCAAAATACAAAACTCGTCAGAAAAATGGAAAATCAGGCGTAAAGACGCCATTTCAGGCGTACCTACGCCAGTGCTACGGGAATTTAGGCGTAGTTACGCCATTTTAGGCGTAATTACGCCAATAGGATTTTGGAAAGTTAAAATTCTTGATTTCTTTCCTTCTACATGGACTCTAACCTAGTTCCCAAGCCTCCTAGCCTCTATATCCACGAAAATCAGACCTTTAAACATCTAGATAGTTAGGGTAGAGTAGTTTATGATAGTTTTATATTTTTTCTTTCAATTTTGTTGAAGACGGCTACGAAGATCGAAGCGAAGGCGGGATTGACACCTCGACGAGCGGAGATCGGATTAGTATTCTTTCCCTTGCTTTTATTTATTGTTTTTATTAGATTATGTCTAGCTAGTTTTTAGTTCTTGGTTGAGGAAGACAAATCCTTGGAATTATTTATCTTGGGGAGATTCATACGCTTTAATTATCAATTTTATTGAATATCAAGAGTTTTTCTGATTTTATTGATATGATTGTTGTGTTTGTTTATTGGATTGACAACCTAGTAACTTGCATGAAATCTAACGCTAAATTAGATATCAAATACGGAATCGTTTGATCCCTCTAATTTACGAAGCAACTAAGATTGATGAATTTCCGCTTGTGAGTTTGTTAAATTCTTAGGAGGAACACTTGACTAGATTAAACATAGACGCTTGGATTATGTTGTTTAGCTTCATCGATCTCACTAGTTCATACGTTATCATCGATTTAAATCTTAATCGCTTGTATTTCGATTGATTGTTTGATAAGGGTTAAACTAGAACGCTTGGGCTACTTAACTAAACGTAAGGTGAGATAGGACTTTGATTATTGGATTAAACGTCCAACGATGAATATTCATATGAAAAATTGAGTCTTTTGTGAATCGATGAAATAGATGATAATTCCAAGGAAGAGTCGACCGATACCAAGAATCGCTTTCATTAGTTTAATCTTTAATTTTAATTTAAGTAGTATAATTCAATCACTCACAACCCCATTGTTTAATTTATTGTTTCGATTTTGATTTTCATTAACACAAAGATTCACACCTCCTCGTGGGATCGATCCCTACTCATACTACTACATTATTGTTATCAATCTTGAGGATTGAGTGGGGTTAATTTGGGCGTACATGATAAGCAGACACCAAATTTTGGCACCGTTGCCGGGGAGGCGTTGTATATTTTTGTGTTAATATTTTCTGTTTTGTTTCTTTCTCTTTCTTTTTCCCCCACCGCTATTCTTGTTTGTTCGTGCTTACAGGTTGAGTTCTGAAAAATTGGATCTTTTCATGGAGGACTATAGGCGACTAGATGAATTGGAGTATCTTGTGCACCAACTTGGCGTAGGGAGTGGACAAAGTGCATCAAACCCAAGTTGGAGTGATCATCCCAATCTCAACTATGATAATCAATGGATGAGCCCACCTCCACCTTACATGCAGTCCTATCTACCGCCATACATACCGCAATATCCGCCATGGCCGCAACAACCTCAATACCATACCCCTGGTGAGTCTTTAGAGGATCTTGTTTCAACACTTAATGATAGTACTTTGCAATTTCAACAGGAATTCAGGGCTAGCACTCAGAATTTGGGTAACCAAATGGAGCAACTAATAAGATCGGCCGATCGGATAGCAGCACAAAAGGAGACCATGATTACATTCGAATCATGGAGTGATGAAGAAGAGGAGACTATGGAGAAGGTGGTACTGATGCCACCCGAGATAGAAGAGGAGACACATGTGCCAATAGAAGAAAATGAGTTTGTACATCCTACAACTCTGGAAGGTATGTTTCCCACTGGGAGCTTTGTTGAATATTTAGATGAATCATGTGCTGTGGCAGAGGAGTCGGCGAAAGAGTACTATGATGAACTGAATCCTTGGGACTATTTTTTCGAAGACAACATCACCTTGGACAGTGGCAAAGAGGTAGAAACTCCAGAAACGGTGGTACTGAGGCCATCAATACTTGAAGAACAAACAGAGGTCGAGGTGGATAACAAGGAATCTCACCAGAATGAGATTTCCAAAGGCGAGCATAAGGGACAACAAGTTAACGGATGCCATGAGGTAGATCTTGATCGACCTCAACTGACTTCTTTGGAGGAAGGCGACATAGTGAAAAGACAAAAACCATCCAAGAGGTGCAAGGCGAATAGGCATCGCCTTAAGCGAGAGGACTGGCGTCGGGCCACCGACGTTAAACAGAGGCGCTGCTTGGGAGGCAACCCAAGGGGAGTTAGTTTCCTTTCTCCCTTTTACTTTTATTTTTTTTTCTTTAGTAGTTAGACTTTTCTCTTTTCTTGTATTTTTGCCTTACATTGGGGACAATGTAAGATTTAAGTATGGGGGAGGGATTAGTGGTTTGTTATTGCTTTTCTATTACAAAAATACAAAAAAAAATCAAAAACATTTTGCAAATTTTGAGCTCATAGTCAATAATGAATGCATGCTTAGAATCACTAGCCCATGATGAAATCGAATTGATGACATGCATGCTTTTGAACATAGATGAATTGTTAACCTTGGAACACTTTGAACTCTAATGCAAATCTTGTTTTAACTTAGTAGTTGAATATTTTGAGCACATTATTGTCATGACTTGTGAAGTGTGCATAGTTTAGTGAAGATTGTGTGAACTTTGTGATAGTCTTAAGAAGTCTCTAATACATGCTAGAACTTAACTACATGCTCTTTGAGACGTATGTCTAGACTTCTTGCAAACATGAAAGTGATATAGGCAATCTTTGATGCGTTTGAGCCTTTCAAGCCTACCATGTAAACAAAATCAATCTCTAGTACCCTTTTTTGAGCTTTAATGTAAAAGAATGGTAGTATGCTAAGCATACTAAAGACCCCCATTCAACATTCCTTGACTAGCTTATCATCCTACCCTTTTAGCCTAAATATGATTTTAATCCATACCTTTTAAGGGAGTATGATGTATTTCATTCACATGCACTTGGGAATTCATTGAATTATATTTGTGAACTTTATTATCAAAAGAATGAAATACATGAAAGAAAATGGATGCCTTGAGAAATTTGATAAAAAATATGACTCCAAGGGGAGCCAAGGCATAAAAGAAGAAAAAAAATGTTGAAATAAGCCTTGAAAAATGAACAAGGTTTGAACAACTCATGCAAGAAGAGAAGTTTTAGTGTGCATTTCATCATACTCTCTTGTTTGAATATCATTACCCTTTCTTTCATAAGCCAATACATAGGCCAAGCTACAAGCTAATAAAGACCTACTTGATTTGTGTTTGCAAAGTGGCTAAGATAGTGGAGAAGAGTGTGCAAGTGAGCTTATACTTGTGTTAGTGTATGACTTGAACTATTATGGCTTCGCATATTTTGGATCTATAATTTGTACACAACACTTGTTTATGACCACACACACACGTTCACTACTTTGTTGAGTATGAGATGTTTAGGGATTGAACTTGTTCCACTGTTAACTTTTCACCGCCTTTCATTACTATGCATGTTTATAATTGTTGAGGCGTTAAAGTGAGGACAAGTTGTTTTGTTATGAACCTATGAGCCAATTAAAAAATATATTTAGTTTTGTCTGATTTACTCGAGGTCGAGCAAAGTTTAAGTATGGGGGTATTTGATGTGACTAGAAATAGACACATCTAGTATGCTTAATTGTCTACGATTTGGTATATTTTGATGGATAAATTGATACATATGCTACCTAATCGTATATTTGTGTAAATGTAGGAAAAGGTGAAGAAATCAAGCTAAAATGATTAAAGAATGAGTAAAGTTGAAGAAAAGAGGAAAAAACCGGAATCAAAGACACTTGTTTCTCCTTTATCCTCAAATTTCTATATATTCCAGCCAAGTTTTGGAAATGTGGTCCATATACAAGTTGTAGAACTTTGAGTTATCTTCGCGTGGACAGCTGACTCGTCGAATTCAGAGTTCGTATGTGAAAGTTATGGCCAAAATACAAAACTCGCCAGAAAAATGGAAAATCAGGCGTAAAGACGCCATTTCAGGCGTACCTACGCCAGTGCTACGGGAATTTAGGCGTAGTTACGCCATTTTAGGCGTAATTACGCCAATAGGATTTTGGAAAGTTAAAATTCTTGATTTCTTTCCTTCTACATGGACTCTAACCTAGTTCCCAAGCCTCCTAGCCTCTATATCCACGAAAATCAGACCTTTAAACATCTAGATAGTTAGGGTAGAGTAGTTTATGATAGTTTTATATTTTTTCTTTCAATTTTGTTGAAGACGGCTACGAAGATCGAAGCGAAGGCGGGATTGACACCTCGACGAGCGGAGATCGGATTAGTAATCTTTCCTTTGCTTTTATTTATTGTTTTTATTAGATTATGTCTAGCTAGTTTTTAATTCTTGGTTGAGGAAGACAAATCCTTGGAATTATTTATCTTGGGGAGATTCATACGCTTTAATTATCAATTTTATTGAATATCAAGAGTTTTTCTGATTTCATTGATATGATTGTTGTGTTTGTTTATTGGATTGACAACCTAGTAAATTGCATGAAATCTAACGCTAAATTAGATATCAAATACGGAATCGTTTGATCCCTCTAATTTACGAAGCAACTAAGATTGATGAATTTTCGCTTGTGAGTTTGTTAAATTCTTAGGAGGAACACTTGACTAGATTAAACATAGACGCTTGGATTATGTTGTTTAGCTTCATCGATCTCACTAGTTCATATGTTATCATCGATTTAAATCTTAATCGCTTGTACTTTGATTGATTGTTTGATAAGGGTTAACTAGAATGCTTGGGCTACTTAACTAAACGTAAGGTGAGATAGGACTTTGATTATTGGATTAAACGTCCAACGATGAATATTCATATGAAAAATTGAGTCTTTTGTGAATCGATGAAATAGATGATAATTCCAAGGAAGAGTCGACCGATACCAAGAATCGCTTTCATTAGTTTAATCTTTAATTTTAATTTAAGTAGTATAATTCAATCACTCACAACCCCATTGTTTAATTTATTGTTTCGATTTTGATTTTTATTAACACAAAGATTCACACCTCCTCGTGGGATCGATCACTACTCACACTACTACATTATTGTTATCAATCTTGAAGATTGAGTGGGGTTAATTTGGGGGTACACGATAAGCGCACACCAAATTTTGGCGTCGTTGCCGGGAGGCGTTGTATATTTTTGTGTTAATATTTTCTGTTTTGTTTCTTTCTCTTTCTTTTTCCCCCACCGCTACTCTTGTTTGTTCGTGCTTACAGGTTGAGTTCTGAAAAATTGGATCTTTTCATGGGGGACTATAGGCGACTAGATGAATTGGAGTATCTTGTGCACCAACTTGGCGTAGGGAGTGGACAAAGTGCATCAAACTCAAGTTGGAGTGATCATCCCAATCTCAACTATGATAATCAATGGATGAGCCCACCTCCACCTTACATGCAGTCCTATCTACCGCCATACATACCGCAATATCCGCCATGGCCGCAACAACCTCAATACCATGCCCCTGGTGAGTCTTTAGAGGATCATGTTTCAACACTTAATGATAGTACTTTCCAATTTCAACAGCAATTCGGGGCTAGCACTCAGAATTTGGGTAACCAAATGGAGCAACTAATAAGATCGGCCGATCGGATAGCAGCACAAAAAGAGACCATGATTACATTCGAATCATGGAGTGATGAAGAAGAAGAGACTATGGAGAAGGTGGTACTGATGCCACCCGAGCTAGAAGAGGAGACACATGTGCCAATAGAAGAAAATGAGTTTGTACATCCTACAACTCTGGAAGGTATGTTTCCCACTGGGAGCTTTGTTGAATATTTAGATGAATCATGTGCTGTGGCAGAGGAGTCGGCGAAAGAGTACTATGATGAACTGAATCCTTGGGACTATTTTTTCGAAGACAACATCACCTTGGACAGTGGCAAAGAGGTAGAAACTCCAGAAACGGTGGTACTGAGGCCATCAATACTTGAAGAACAAATAGAGGTCGAGGTGGATAACAAGGAATCTCACCAGAATGAGATTCCCAAAGGCGAGCATAGGGGACAACAAGTTAACGAATGCCATGAGGTAGATCTTGATCGACCTCAACCGACTTCTTTGGAGGAAGGCGACATAGTGAAAAGACAAAAACCATCCAAGAGGTGCAAGGCAAATAGGCATCGCCTTAAGCGAGAGGACTGGCGTCGGGCCACCGACGTTAAACAGAGGCGCTGCTTGGGAGGCAACCCAAGGGGAGTTAGTTTCCTTTCTCCCTTTTACTTTTATTTTTTTTGCTTTATTAGTTAGAAATTTCTTTTTTCTTGTATTTTTGCCTTGCATTGGGGACAATGTAAGATTTAAGTATGGGGGAGGGATTAGTGGTTTGTTATTGCTTTTCTATTACAAAAATACAAAAAAATCAAATTTTTTTTGAAACTTTTGAGCTCATAGTCAATAATGAATGCATACTTAGAATCACTAGCCCATGATGAAACCGAATTGATGGCATGCATGCTTTTGAACATAGATGAATTGTTAACCTTGGAACACTTTGAACTCTAATGCAAATCTTGTTTTAACTTAGTAGTTGAATATTTTGAGCACATTATTGTCATGACTTGTGAAGTGTGCATAGCTTAGTGAAGATTGTGTGAACTTTGTGATACTCTTAAGAAGTCTCTAATACATGCTAGAACTTAACTACATGCTCTTTGAGACGTATGTCTAGACTTCTTGCAAACATGAAAGTGATATAGGCAATCTTTGATGCGTTTGAGCCTTTCAAGCCTACCATGTAAACAAAATCAATCTCTAGTACCCTTTTTGAGCTTTAATGTAAAAGAATGGTAGTATGCTAAGCATACTAAAGACCCCAATTCAACATTCCTTGACTAGCTTATCATCCTACCCTTTTAGCCTAAATATGATTTTAATCCATACCTTTTAAGGGAGTATGATGTATTTCATTCACATGCACTTGGGAATTCATTGAATTATATTTGTGAACTTTATTATCAAAAGAATGAAATACATGAAAGAAAATGGATGCCTTGAGAAATTTGATAAAAAATATGACTCCAAGGAGAGCCAAGGCATAAAAGAAGAAAAAAAATGTTGAAATAAGCCTTGAAAAATGAACAAGGTTTGAACAATTCATGCAAGAAGAGAAGTTTAGTGTGCATTTCATCATACTCTCTTGTTTGAATATCATTACCCTTTCTTTCATAAGCCAATACCTAGGCCAAGCTACAAGCTAATAAAGACCTACTTGATTTGTGTTTGCAAAGTGGCTAAGATAGTGGAGAAGAGTGTGCAAGTGAGCTTATACTTGTGTTAGTGTATGACTTGAACTATTATGGCTTTGCATATTTTGGATCTATAATTTGTACACAACACTTGTTTATGACCACACACACACGTTCACTACTTTGTTGAGTATAAGATGTTTAGGGATTGAACTTGTTCCACTGTTAACTTTTCACCGCCTTTCATTACTATGCATGTTTATAATTGTTGAGGCGTTAAAGTGAGGACAAGTTGTTTTGTTATGAACCTATGAGCCAATTAAAAAAAATATTTAGTTTTGTCTGATTTACTCGAGGTCGAGCAAAGTTTAAGTACGGGGGTATTTGATGTGACTAGAAATAGACACATCTAGTATGCTTAATTGTCTACGATTTGGTATATTTTGATGGATAAATTGATACATATGCTACCTAATCGTATATTTGTGTAAATGTAGGAAAAGGTGAAGAAATCAAGCTAAAATGATTAAAGAATGAGTAAAGTTGAAGAAAAGAGGAAAAAACCGGAATCAAAGACACTTGTTGCTCCTTTATCCTCAAATTTCTATATATTCCAGCCAAGTTTTGGAAATGTGGTCCATATACAAGTTGTAGAAATTTGAGTTATCTTCGCGTGGACAGCTGACTCGTCGAATTCGGAGTTTGTATGTGAAAGTTATGGCCAAAATACAAAACTCGCCAGAAAAATGGAAAATCAGGCGTAAAGACGCCATTTCAGGCGTACCTACGCCAGTCCTATGGGAATTTAGGCGTAATTATGCCAATAGGATTTTGGAAAGTTAAAATTCTTGATTTCTTTCCTTCTACATGGACTCTAACCTAGTTCCCAAGCCTCCTAGCCTCTATATCCACGAAAATCAGACCTTTAAACATCTAGATAGTTAGGGTAGAGTAGTTTATGATAGTTTTATATTTTTTCTTTCAATTTTGTTGAAGACGGCTACGAAGATCGAAGCGAAGGCGGGATTGACACCTCGACGAGCGGAGATCGGATTAGTAATCTTTCCTTTGCTTTTATTTATTGTTTTTATTAGATTATGTCTAGCTAGTTTTTAATTCTTGGTTGAGGAAGACAAATCCTTGGAATTATTTATCTTGGGGAGATTCATACGCTTTAATTATCAATTTTATTGAATATCAAGAGTTTTTCTGATTTCATTGATATGATTGTTGTGTTTGTTTATTGGATTGACAACCTAGTAACTTGCATGAAATCTAACGCTAAATTAGATATCAAATACGGAATCGTTTGATCCCTCTAATTTACGAAGCAACTAAGATTGATGAATTTTCGCTTGTGAGTTTGTTAAATTCTTAGGAGGAACACTTGACTAGATTAAACATAGACGCTTGGATTATGTTGTTTAGCTTCATCGATCTCACTAGTTCATATGTTATCATCGATTTAAATCTTAATCGCTTGTACTTTGATTGATTGTTTGATAAGGGTTAACTAGAACGCTTGGGCTACTTAACTAAACGTAAGGTGAGATAGGACTTTGATTATTGGATTAAATGACCAACGATGAATATTCATATGAAAAATTGAGTCTTTTGTGAATCGATGAAATAGATGATAATTCCAAGGAAGAGTCGACCGATACCAAGAATCGCTTTCATTAGTTTAATCTTTAATTTTAATTTAAGTAGTATAATTCAATCACTCACAACCCCATTGTTTAATTTATTGTTTCGATTTTGATTTTTATTAACACAAAGATTCACACCTCCTCGTGGGATCGATCACTACTCACACTACTACATTATTGTTATCAATCTTGAGGATTGAGTGGGGTTATATTGGGCTTACACGACAAACGCTACCAATGCATATGTGTTGAGTAGCGATGTATCAGAATATTTGCCGCTGTCTTATCGAGCCCTGGATCAGGATATTTGCCGCTGTCATATCGTAGCGCGGGTCGCTGATATATCGAAGCGAGGGATATCATTGAGACGCCGATAACTTAAAACGAGGCATATTATTATGCCACTATCACGTCGAAGCGATGAGTTTAGGAGCAAAGTGCTACATGTGATGTGAGTCACCTCTTGAGTCCGAAAGGAACAAAGTGCTACATGCATGTGAGTCGCCTCTTGAGTCCATGATTATGTTGTTGTATACATAGCGATGGATTATGTCGATGTATACGTAGCGATGGGTTATGCCGATGTATACATAGCGATGGATTATGCCGCTGTATACATAGAAATGGGTTGTGCCGCTGTATACGTAGCGAGGGATTGTGCTTTCACACCGTCACGAGTTGACAAGGATATTGTGGATGTCATGTGTTGACATGTACCGTCACGAGTTGACGAGGATATTGTGGATGTCATGTGTTGACATGTACTGTCACGAGTTGACGTGGATATAGTGAATGTCACATGTTGGCATGTATCGTCACTGGTTGACGAAGATGTTATGCATGTGGTGTAGTTGGCGTGTAAGCATATATATATATATATATATATATATATGCCAGCATTTTTATGCTTGTTGAGCAACAGGTTAGTGTGTTTAGATTGGTGAATCTCTGGTAAGATATTGTAGTATCCTTGAGATTGGTAATCTCGATGGAACGAGTTATTCTGAGAATAATTGTAAGGTTTTGGTTGACTCTCTTCTGAGGAGAGGTTGCCATATTCGGGATAAGGAAGCTCGTTCTTTGTTAATTCGATAATTATCATTATTTTAGAATGGTTGTTCTAAGGGTAAACAATGGATGACCAGGATTCGAATTTGTTTGGTGTCGTTGTTGACACATGTTGTGAGAATGCAATTGAATTTCTTGCATGTTCTCTATGGGTCTTGAAACTTTGTGGACTTTTCAATAGTGTGTTGGGACCAAGATATGATTTCTTGGAACACACTATTATCGACATCTGTGAAGATGTATTTTATATTGATCGGTGGTCGTGGATTGCCCGACTCGAGTTGCAAATGGTGCAACTATTCCTTGATAATTTGTGGTAGAATTGGAGGATGGAAACTGAGTTAGTGTGAGTATACTTAAGTATACTGATGGTTTCCTTCGTAGCGATGTGCATTTGGTATCGTAGACCAAGTTCTAGATATGTCATTTAGGTGATATCTATGTTGGAATCATGAATGATTCGAGTAGATAGCAATTAAGGTTGACTAACAGCTTTTTGGTGGTTAACAAGGTGTATGTTAACATCTTTTAAAGATTGCAGTGGTTTGGGAGAATGTCTCCATTTCAGAGTTGGTGCGAGGTCAATGTCCTCGCAATTGGTGTTTCGTTTGTGATGAAATCGTAAATCGATGCTACGGATCTGAGCTGAGTTGTGTGGTCTCGGCGGTACGTTAAGTACGCGTGTGTAAATTTTGAGGACAAATTAATGGATGTTAATTGGGATAATTATGAGATAATTACGGTGTTGAGATTCCTGAGAATTTTAATCCGATATCGGGGTTGTTGCATCCAAGGGTTGAGATTTATTCTCATTGAGGTGTTAAACCTTGGAATTGTAGTGGTAGTGGGATTTGGAGTCTGGGGAGCTTTGGATTGAGGTTGTGTTGTAATTACTGAGTGGGAGATAATTATTGAACACGCATGATTTTTAATGAGTTATGGTACGAGTATATGAGACTCGGGGTTTTGGAGCCTTGATACTATATGTACCAAGTGGACTCGGTGTTCAACCATTCCCCACTTCACTCCCTCTCTCCTTCTCCACGTTTCCCTCTCCCCCATCTCTTTCTCTCCCTCTTTTCCTACCATTTTCCATGAAGGAAAATCGATGGGGCTCGGTGTTGGAGCGGGAATCTCGACCAAATAGTTGGATAATCTTCTTCCCCTCTACTTTATCTAAGTTTTGATGGTATTTTTGTTGAATTTGGTTAAGTATAGATGTGGGTTTGAGTTTGGGAGATTTCGTAGAATTAAAATGTCGTATTTGGTATTTTTATTGAGTTATAATGGAGTTTTTGAAGTGTTATGGGTGTTGGATTTGAGTTTGGGTGTGAAAAACACCATGGAAGCAAAATATTTTCGAAAAATCGCAGGTCGCGATCGATCGGTGCCAAAATCGCAGGTCGCAATCGATCGCGGCATTGGCGCCGATCGATCGCGACTTATAACTGAAATTTGAAGACGATAAACAGTGATGGCGATCGATCGTCCGAAGTTGCCGATCGATCGCGGGAGGTCTGGAGATCGATCGCGGAAGAGTTAAGCTTGACAGTGGGTTTACGCGATTGATCGCGGCTCGTGGTCCTTTGTTTTTTTCAAATTTTGATAAATGTTGGGATTTTGGAATTGGGGTTTGTTTAGTAGATTTTCAGGATGATGTCTACATTCCAATGGAAATATTACACTTTAAAATGGAATAGCATGAATGGAACTTTAGTAGGATGTACTACTTATTTGAGTTAATTGATAACTCATTGAACATAGAATTAATGGGATGCATTGGGTAGTATACAGAGTTCAGTAATTTTGATTAATCATAGTGATAGGATGATGTATTTGGAGGTTTAGTACATGCTTGAGCATGTGGTTGTGTACCTATAATTGATTGTGAGTTATTAACTGTGTATAGCGAATGATTCACTGGATCTGGGGCAAAGTCAAATATCGGTTCTTGCTATTGGATTATAAGGTACGTATAGCGTACGAGCATAGTCAAATATATTATTGTCATTGTTAGATGAATAATATATAAATGTTGTGATGAATTAGTATGTATTGTGAGTTATTTTGGTGCCGCTGTTGAGCAAGCAAGGAGTTTGATGTTGTCGTTGTTGAGCGAGCATTGGTTATGATACCGCCGCTGTTGCGCGTGTGAGAGGTTAGAGTGCCGACGTTGTTGAGCGAGCAATGTGATACAATGTGATGAAATGGTGAAATCATTAAGTATATTTGATTTCTCTAAATCATTATTGAATGATTTAACTATAACTGATTATGGAATTGACGGTTTGAACATAGGAATAATTAATCAATGAAATGGTTAACTGGTTTTGGAATTTGATGATTTTGGTTATTGTGAGAACAGGAACATCATGAGAGGTCACATATGGTAATGGTACACACATGGAGTACTTCTAACTTTACAACTTTATATTCTGTAAATTATGAATTGTGAGATTGATGATATTGAGTTTGTATGATTGGTAGGCTCACCCCGTGTGGGGGCTGCTTCTTTTGAAACATGTAGAGCATGTACAACATTGGCTTTGGAGATGAGTTAGAGCTGTTGATTGGGAATGCTCCTGGGACTGAGGTACCAATATTGGTATTGGGTGACGTGTTTATACAATAGATACACATTATTTATTCAATGCTCGTTTGTGAGCAATCTCATGTGTATATGGTTTGAATAAAGGTTGTGAGATTTCTATTTTCATTTATGATTTGCATGCAATTAATTATGGAGAATTGCAAGATGAATTGAGAATTTGAGATTGGTGCATTGTACAGTGTATACTTGTGTTAGTTGGATTGTATTGGGAATTGAATGAGAAGAGGATTAATGTCAAAAATTTATAGTTGTCATGACATTGCTAGTGAAACATGAATAAGAATTCCCTAATGACATGAAAGTATGCACTAATATTTGTGATAATGCACTAATAGCGGGTTAAGGGTGTGGGGTCCTTACAAGTTGTGAGTCGTTCCTTTAATTCTTCGAAACTCTTTTGGCATTCATCTGTCCACTTAAAAGAAATACCCTTGCGCAACAATTTTGTTAATGGAGTGGCAATAATAGAAATATTCTCAACAAATCGTCGATAATATCCTGCTAAACCAAGAAAACTACGAACTTCTGCGACATTTTTCAGGCTTTCCCATTTAGTTACTGCTTCAATTTTCACTGGATCAACTTTAATACCATCACTACAAACAACATGTCCCAAAAAGACAACCTAGTCTAATCAAAATTCACATTTGCTGAGTTTTGCATACAACTGTTTCTCACGCAAGGTTTGTAGCACAATTCTCAATTGTTGTTCATGTTCCTCAGCAGATTTAGAATATATCAGAATGTCATCAATAAAGACAATCACAAATCTATCCATATACGGTCTAAACACACCATTTATCAATGCCATAAATGCAGCATGTGCATTAGTCAAACCAAAAGGCATTACTAAAAATTCATAGTGGTCATACCTGGTTCTGAAAGCTGTTTTTGAAACCTCGGACTCGGCAATTTTTAATTGGTGATACCCTGATCTCAGATCAATCTTTGAAAAGACTGTAGCATCTTGCAACTGATCAAAAAATCATCAATTATGGGCAGTGGATATTTATTCTTTATAGTTACGCGATTCAACTGCATATAGTCGATGCATAATCTCAATGTACCATCCTTCTTTTTAACAAACAATATTGTTGCTCCTCATGGTGAAACACTCGGTCTAATGAATCCTTTATCCAGTAGTTCTTGTAACTGCTTTTTCAATAGGTGTCATTCTATAAGGAGAAATAGAAATTGGCGCAGTACGTAACAGTAATTCGATGGTAAATTACGTATCTCTATCCGGGGGTAATCCTGGTAAATAATCTGGAAATACATCTGGATATTCTTTAACCACTGGAATATCCTCAAGTTTCAAACCACATAATCTACTATCTATAATGTGAGCTAAATATGCTTCACAACCTCTCTTCACCAATCTGAATGCCGTAGACGCAGATATTACACATGTAGGCAAGACTTTTCTTTCTCCTTTAAATATATGTGACTTATCAGGAAGTTGCAGTACTATTTCTTTGTTAAAACAATCCAATTTAGCATGATATTCAGTTAACCAATCCATACCCAGAATCACATCAAAATCCTTTAACGGCATAACCAGTAAAGTAGCATGCGTTTCAGTATCCCCGATTAAGATTTTACAGTTATGATACACAGTATTTATAACAATCATGCTCCCTAGTGGGGTTCGAACAAATAAATCATAACCCAATGATACTGGTGTCTCATGCAAATGCATCATGAATGTTTGTGATATGAATGAATGTGTTGCACCAGGATCAAATAAAACATAAGCTTTTATACCATAAATGGATAAATTATAGGTAATCACAGCTGGTGCTGCATTTGCTTCTTCATGTGTCATAGCAAAAACTCGGACCTGAGTATTGGTTTTACTTTCCTCTGTACCGATCCCTCTGCGCATACCAAATCGTCCTCGATCTCTTCCTCTGTTAGGAGTAAATCCACTTGACCTGGTTTGCTCAATTGTAGGTTCTTCACGTGGCTTTGAACAATTTCTTGCTATATGACCAGGTTCTCCACATTTAAAATAGTTTCTTGTAAACAGTCTGCACTCTCCATAATGATTTCTTCCACAATGCACACAAGTCATCATCGATGGTGTAGAACCAAAACTTTTACTAGCAGATGGTGCACCACTAGAACTGGCACCTTTAGAACCACTGGGGAAACTTTTCTGTGTAGATGCATTGAATCCCTTCTTCTTTCCAAATCCACCAACTTCCTCACTTTGTCTCTTTTCATATTGCGAGAAAGCTTTGGATTCATCTTCTAACTTTTCAGCATGTACTACTGCAGCTTTCAACTTGCTAAAAGATTCCAAGTCTGTAGGTGTGAGGCGATCACGAATAGTAAATCAAAGTCCCGCCTCAAATCTGCTACACTTCTTCTTTTCTGTGGCTACCATGTGTGGAGCGTAGTGAAAAAGTTGATTAACAGTACCTCATATTCAGCCACTGATCGATTCCACTGTTTCAGGTCAAGAAATTTGATCTTTATAAACTTCAGGTAGGTAGGCATCATTAAATTTCAACAGAAAATCATCACATGTCAAGACAGGTGGTTGAACAGTACTATGCAGGATAGTCTCCCACCAATCATAAGCATTACCATGAAGAAGCGACACTGTGTAATCGAACTTTTCCTCAGGTGTACATTTCATCATATTTAAAATCCTCTCTGTACATTTCAGCCAAGTCTCTGCCTCAGCTGGATCAGTAGTACTCATAAAGTCAACAGCTCCCATTTTTCTTAATTTATCATACCTCCTTTCACGTGTTTCAGGAGGATGAACAGGTGGAAACTGTCAATATGCCTCAGTAGGTATTCTTTGTGCATGAGGTGGAAGTGAAAATGATGAATGTGACTCAGGCTCGGTTGATCCTTCCCCTCCATGAATACTTTGCTCATCATTATATCTATATGACATAAATGATGACTTATGCAACCATTTAACATATAATGACAATGCACATGTGACAGTCTACAGAACCTCAAACCATGTTCTGATACCAAATCAATTGTGACACCTTTACACATAACACACACATTAGGCATATAACAGCTGGAAATTTCATATCATCCAATCAAGACATTTATCATCATATAATTTATAAGGCATATAGATATACGTATGCCACAAAAATAACCAAAAAACTATATAGTATATATAAATGATGAGCTGAGGGAGAAGGACTAGGGTCAGCCGGCCGACATTGGATCCATACTTCCAAAATATGTAGAAACACCTTGTAGAGTCAACTTTTATCTACAGCAACAGAAAAACAACATTTGTATTTGATGAGTTGCATTCTCAATGAGCATATTCAAAGAACGTAGTATTTAACATTACATAATCATATAATTCATATCCGCATAAGCACATGAATATACTCACATGATTCATCATAATCTTTACATCAATTCACATGATTCGTATAAAAAGAAATGATGCACATGTATGTCCGTATTGTTATTCTGTTATGAACAAACTAATACCAAAAATAATTCATGATCACGATATGGCCATGGCACTCTGTACTTTATAATTCCCATGAGTTCAATGAACTCGGGATCTGCATTCTTTGATTCTGTAATTATGACTGCACTCATAATACAATAACACATGGTTCAAGGTCATTAGCGATCATAACAGAGTTCTTTAATCTCTTATGAATGCACATGTCATAATCATATGTAGAACATCGTAATAATACGGTACAAAGAATGATAACATCATATAGATCCTATAACATCGCGTCCCAACATTTACATTTAAGAACTCAATGTAGTTCTTGCACGTCATATTGCATTCATCTCAATCCATTCACCAATTCAAAGTACTCATATAACACAAATCACATACTCATATAAAGTTAAATGCTAAGTTATAATGATATACTCACAAGTTGTTGCACCTATCTCGATGATTCGCTTAATTCATCTTATATGTGCCCTGATCGAGATTATCACCTATAAACACATGTCAAATGCACAACCAAGTTTAATATCAAATTTCTACTATCCATTTCAGTATATGCATGTAATCAATGATATGTCCATACTAGAGAATCCTAGCTGGTTATGCATAATTAAATATTTATGTACTTTTTGTTTGAAGTTCACTTGTCCATCTAGGAATCCTTCAATTGAAATTTAAACTTATATACATGCATTTACATAATCAAAATAAAGACAAGTGATTCATATTAAAATTCGAATAAAATCGAAACTACGACATAATTTCAAATTTGATGTCAAATGCTGGTTATCATCATCTACTCTATCACATGCATTAATTTTATAATCGTTGGGCATTATTTCAAAATAAGCCATAACATAAACATAAGAAAATTTGAAGAAAAACTACCTCAAAAGAAAGGTAGCGATGCGAGGATTTCAGATATGTAATTATTTTCTAGTTTTGACGTCGTTTCGAAGTCCGAAAAACGACGAAACCTCGGATCTCTTTTCTTTTCTCACTTTCCTTTGCTCACGGTATCCCTTTTCTTTTCTCACTTTCCTTTGCTCACGGTGATTTTCACACAATCCAATGTGTAAATGTGTGTGTGCATATCTTGTATTTTGGAGGCGGTTCCCGATTTTATTTTTTTATTATTTATTTTTTTTTACAAATTTTCAAAAATTACACAACTACCCTTCAAATCTATTCACTAAATTTAATCACTATTCACAATCAATATCTTTATTTTATAATAATAATATATACATATTTCTTATTATTCTTCAAATTTATTCTATTCACAATCTTTATGATTTCCAAATGCACATATGAAATGTCAAAATATGTGCACTTCTACTTATGAATGATTTCATATATGTCATGATGCATATGCATGTCATATAAAGTTTTGGGTCATGACAACGACATTCGCGTGCACCGATAGAGCCTGTTGGGACAGTTTGCTCGCGGTTGTACTCTACCAATGCGGTTATCACCCGTGCAACAATTGAGTCTTGCGGTGCACTTAATCCCCATGCACCGCAAGACCCAAACTGCCAACTTCCATCACATTCTCCAACAGATGGAGTCAACCAATTTCTACTGTCCCAGAAACTCCATAAAAAGGCAATTTTCTCATCGACAACATCCACTGTCAGCATGTGAACATCAATAAACTTACACAACAGAAACATATTTCTCATACCATCTTCGTTATTCAAACAACAATTAGGATACCCCGTAATATAATACTTAAAAGAACAAATCATTTCAAAATTATAATCGCTCCACTTACCAGATGCAGTAGACACTAGTTCCGTGAGTGAGAAACTGGAATTCACGTTCAATACTTACGTTTGCTCTCTAAACATCAACATAATCATGAATGCAGAATCCATCACAAACGATCGTGTAAAAAAAACGAAAAAAGATATGAAAGAATTGATGATTTGGCCGATTCCAGATTTAATGCATTATACATTAATTCAAAATGCAATTTATGTCTTCCAATTTTGTTGACCTAATATTTTTTAATTCATGGGTATTTTAGGAAAAGAAATGTATTTGAATGACAAAAAGTTGATGTTTTGGACTTATGTGAAATAATAAAATATTGAGGAATTTAGTTAACTTATCATTTTCTAACTGGTACCATTTGGTAATTTTCTCTTTTTAAAGCTACAGTTCACAACCCAGGCATACGCGTGTAGCGGTATACTTCAATAATATTAAGACCCTCAATATACCCAGTAAATCAATAGCAGTTGGAGCTTGATCTAAGATGCTAGGATGCTACTGAACTATTGAGCTAACCGAGCCCCACATGATATGCATATGAACAATTTTTTAATTATTTTTTTGAACATTTTATAAAATTATTTATGTGGGGCCCGATTCGGGCACAATATATAATCCCTTATATGGTACCACATTCTCTAAGAATAATCTGTACGAGAATTTTAAAAAAATTCAAAAATAACGGAATCGTTTATAGCCATTCATTTAATAGTAGTGGAAGCGTTTCTACAGTCTATTTAATAACAAAAACATCACAATACAAACTCCTTAACGGTCCAATACTTAATTAAATAGAAAACACTGTAACCGTCTCGATAAGTCAACATTTCCATTTTTCCTAATTTCTCTCCGGTTCTGTCTCCGGTACTCCTATATCTGGAACTCACAATAAATAACAAGGAAAATCGATGTTAAGTCTTTGAGGACTTAGTGAGGGAATAACAATGGTTTACATACATATAATTATCAAATAGTGTAATGCCTCAATACGATATGTCATGTAACAAAGATCTTGCAATCAAATAATTGTCAATAATGAACAGTGACAATTTAGGATTTTAGAATGAATATCTTGGGCTAAAGATGTTGCTCCCACCAGACAGTTCGGTGTAGCACTTTTCCCCACATATTCAGATAGGATCTGTACAATCATTCATTTACGAGCCAAGGTGAACCATTCTACGAACCGTAAAGTGGTGCGCGTTGTTCAGATGAACCATATACCCGGACTGTCATCCGTTGTTCATTGGAATCACTTTCCGGGCCGAAGCCGTGTTGTCCAGTGGATAAATATCCAGGGCTCCATTCAGTCATTCATTCATTCAGTCAAAGGAGTCGTTCAATCAAATGAATCGATAACATTCAAGATAATTAAACATGCATATCAAGATGACCAATGGAACGATGTGATGTACAATATGATGACATATATGAACAATGAGATAATGAATAATAGTTTAATGTAAATTTCAGGCCAAATGCCAAATGGCTATAACAAGAATTCGACAGTACACCTCACCTCACAACTTGATATCTTACTGGATTGGCTCGATCTTGAACCAGTTACAAATTTATTTCCTATAAGTATAATATAAGTAATTTATGATGATTAGTAACCCCGATATGTGGTTGAATCTTCTTAAAAATCATTTTTGGTACAAAACTTGTCCGGGTAATTTTGAATAAGACTTTATAAATTCATGATAATTCAACCATAAGTCAAAAAATCACGAAACTTTCCAGAAATACCTAAAATCATTCCACCAACGTTCGACCGTCGGAAAAGTCCATACCAGGGAGGCACGTGTAATTCACGCACCGCCGTGCCGGCGCGTGGAGGAGCTTCGGCAGCCACGCGCAGCCGAAAATTTTCTGGCGTGTTTGTCTCATCGTGATCTACAACTTGTGTTCAGAAACCATTTTGAAATTCCCAACCAATATTGCCCAAAATTTGAGTTTTTGAAATGATTAACTAGGGTGTTTTGGTCGCTGAAAATCAAAACATACGGTGACATTTTGGGTAATCGGCTGACATAACCATAAACTTTAACACATTTTGAACAACTTTCATTTTATAGACAAGCTCAAAAACAGTTTGTAAATAGAAGAAATAAAGACATGAAACACACTACCTCAAAACAGATTTCTGGGTTATATTTCAGCTCATGTTCTTAACGGGTTTTCAAAATTTCTGGGTGATTTGGCTTCGATTTTGCTACACCCTTCAAACTCAATGTTTTCTAGGCATATAAGAAGGTTGTGTGAAATTTTCATAATTTTTGGACAAGGTTTCATAATTTTTCTGATTTTTACTCTATTTTTGCCTAAATTCTACTCTATTCCTACCTTATTTTCTACCCCATTTGCACGAAAATTACTACTTGAATCTGATGGGTTTGGGTGTATTTATAGGGGTTGTGTGCATGAATTAAGGTATTAAAATATGGACAAGTGTTGTGGTAGTTTTGCCAAATATTAAGTTTTTAAAAATAAATCAAAATGATAATACATTATTATTATTATTATTATTATTTAAAAATAGGGGTGTTACAATTTAATAATTTATTATATATTTATTTTCAATAGTAAAAAATACAAGTGTTTCTTAAAAGATACCGTTAAAGTAAGGGCATCTGGGCATGTAACAAACTCCCAAGTATAAATTGGGCCTTTCGTAGGTTGTCCTAGTGAGCAAAAACCCAACCCATTCAGCCCAAGTTTATTAGAAACGGATCATAAAAAACACGTTTCCAGCTTCGTTCCCGGTTCTTTTTCGTACTCTCCGCCACTCTTGTGTTTCTCTCTCTAAATCTCTATGGCGTCTCAGCGCGAGGAATTCGTGTACAAGGCGAAGCTCGCCGAGCAAGCGGAGCGTTATGAGGAGATGGTTGAGTTCATGGAGAAGGTCGTCGGCGCGATCGACGGCGATGAGCTGTCCGTGGAGGAGCGCAACCTCCTCTCTGTTGCCTATAAGAACGTGATTGGCGCTCGACGCGCCTCCTGGAGAATAATCTCCTCAATTGAGCAGAAAGAGGAGAGCCGTGGCAACGAGAGCCACGTGTCAATCATCAAAACCTACAGATCTAAGATCGAGTCCGAGCTATCCTCGATCTGCGATGGAATTACAAAGCTTCTAGACTCGAAACTCATTGGATCCGCCGCTACCGGTGATTCCAAGGTGTTTTACTTGAAGATGAAGGGAGATTATCATCGTTACTTGGCGGAGTTTAAGACTGGGGCTGAGCGGAAAGAAGCCGCTGAGAATACTCTGTCTGCTTATAAATCAGCTCAGGTTGGACTTTTCATTATTTTTTTTTTTTGTGTTTTATCTAGTTTTTTAGCTTTGGTTTTTTCACTATTCGTTTATCTTCGTGCATCTGGGTCTAAGAGATGAGTTGTCGATTTAACAGATCAGCCTAATTTTAGGATTTTACGGATCTACCTCTTTTGGTCTTATTGTCATCTTTTTATCTGCCCACTTCATAGTTTGAAGTTAGTGCGAACAACTGTTTTCGTCATGTTCCTGCTTATTCATCTTGCGAAGAGGAAATGAATTTATCCTATCTTCTGTTTCGTTGATGGAGGAATTTTAGTGATGTGTGCGATTGATTCCATGGAATTAGTTTGATTTGGCTGTTTGTTTTTACTTGATGTGCACTTTGATTTGTTTAGAGGGAATGGAATTGGTAATTGAGACTCGGGTCTTATTGGACATGAGAGAATTTTTTTTAGATCTTCTGTATAGCGCACTCTTTCCATTTACATTAGTTTGCTGCGTGTCAGTATTTCTATGTTCTGAAGTCTTAAACATTCATCGTTGTATTTGTTAAGTGAGTATTTTAAGTTGTCTGCAGGGTATTGCTGTTGCTGAGCTGGCTCCGACTCACCCTATTCGGCTTGGGCTGGCACTCAACTTCTCAGTCTTTTATTATGAGATTTTGAATTCTCCTGATCGAGCTTGCAATCTTGCCAAGCAGGTCCACCAGAAATTCTACCTTAATATTGCTATGTCTCGGTTTGTTTGAATTAACCAACGGAAAGCAAATTGATCATGGTTTTGTTGATAAAATACTTGGTTTGGGCTAATGTCTACTTGTTTCTTCAAGGCTTTTGATGAGGCAATTGCTGAGCTAGACACTCTTGGAGAGGAATCGTACAAGGACAGCACCCTGATCATGCAGCTTCTCCGTGACAACCTTACTTTGTGGACTTCGGATATGCAGGTTTGTTTTTCTTTTCCTCCATTACTGAGCATACCATCCATAAATAATGTTGGAACGAACATAGTAACTGATACATGTGCCAATCTGATATAGGATGATACTTCTGAGGAGATCAAGGAAGCATCAAAGCCCGATAATGAGTAGTGAACTTTTGTGGTTTTGTATTTGGGTATTTTGTTCTATCGCTGAAGTAGTTTGCCTTCTTGTTCTTTCCAATAATAAACGCTCGTTGTTGCCAGTATTTATCCTTTCCAAAGTGACTGATTATGTGCAAAGTTTGCTTGTTTTTCATGTTTAAGAGAGCATATTGTTACTTCATCGTTGTTCCATGTCTCTTGTATAGCTATGATATTATCTATCTCATTGAGTGTAGAATTAAGAATTGGTATTACAGGGTTCAAGGCAGATTATCGATGCCAAAGATTTTGAAACTCTAAATTCAGGCGAAGAATTTGAGAGGAAATTATTCATGGTAAGCATGGTTTTGCTTTGTTGACTGTCACACGCCAAAGCAAAGTGTCATTAGTAATTAATAGAGAGCAGGGACATTTTTTGTGGCTTTTTGAAACCTAACGCATATTACCTTTATTTTTTACATATTAAACGATTGTAACTGAATTTTAAAATTAAATATAAAGTTTAAGTTCCCCCTACCCGTATTAGAGCATCTCCAATGCTAACGTTAATATAGCGTGAAACGTGAAACTAGCATCATTTTCCTTCTTCAATGCAGCGCTAACGTTAATATAGCGTGAAACGTGAAACTAGCATCATTTTCCTTCTTCAATGCAGCGCTATATCCAGCGTCATTTTGGTGTGTTGCTACAGTTCACTCTGTAGCAGCGCTATCCTCACTTTTTTTTTGTTTCCTTTTATTTGTTTAAAAGTTTATCTTTATTAGTTTTAATATTTTAAAATAAATTAATTAATTAATTTTTTTATTCCTGCATAAAATATGAAAAATATATTTTAATTATTTAATATAAAATTAAAATAATTAATAATAATAATAAAATAATTATTTTAATATATTAATTATTGATTTATATAGTTTTTAATATTATAATAAATATATAAAAAATTAATTTATTTGTTAAAAATAAGAAAATTAAATTTGTTTCTAATAATCATATTAATATATTAATTAAATCGAATTACTTATTAAATTTATTAAATTTAATTATTAACTTTAATTTTAGCTAATTAACTAAATAAAAATTTTTTAACGTAAATTTAGTATATGTAAATATATTAATAAAGTTGGAATTGATAATAATAAAATAATTGTTGTGAATGAATTAAAAAGAATATTGTATGGAATATTCATTTTGGAGTGAAGTTTGAAGTAAAAATGGTTGGAGATGAGTTTTATATTTGGTGTAGAAATCGCACTATTTTGGTGCAAAATTGCACTAAAATAAAATTTTGGTTGGAAATGGCCTTAGTCGCCTTTGTTGACGCCTTGTACATTACCCCACGCCACCACGTGAAATCTGAAGTCTAAGCGCCATCTCCTGCCCCCTATGTTTACCCCACTTTTCTTTTCTTGAACTATACATCCAACCGTGTGAAACGGACACTCTTCATTTTACACACATCCTATACAAAATTGTTGGTTCTGGACAGGACATAACAAATTTCTTGCATAATTTTCTTAGGATTTTGTAGCCTTATTTTCACAAAAAAAATCTTATTATCAAGATTTGAGAAATTTGATCTTCAGTTCTACTGATCAGAGCAGTACCAATGGAGGGTAGGAGCTTGTTCATAAGAAAACAAACTGCTGCAAGACTGATCCTCACCAAAGAAATTATATTCCTCGACTTTCACAAATTGTGGCTGGAAAAATTTCTTTTGGGAATCTCCAAGAAAACTTGCTCTAATTGCCTTAGATTCATCTCCAACAACACTTGATCCATTCTGAATTTCCAAGAACTGATGTGGACTGTTGTTTTCTTCGTTCAAGATTGCACTTGAATCGGTGCTGTCTGAGGATCCATCTTTCAAACCAAGAAAAGATGAGCCATTTTCTAGAATATCAGGCTCAGTAACAGATTTTTCACGATTGGGAAAGGAATTTATTGGCGTTTCGAGGTTGTTCTTTTCTTCAGTATCAGACAGTAGCATTGCCTCTTCTTTGATACAAACTTTTCTCTCGGTTTTACCATCTTCACTTAGCTTAGATTTCATCTCCTGAGCCTACAAACATATTGCACAAAAGTTGATTTTAGTAACATCAGTGAAAACCTTCATCTTTTCATAAAATACACAAATCCTTGGTTTCTGTATTATAGCAAAAACCAGGGTTGAACCTCTCGAATAAAAAATGCTTGATCAATAACTCACTTGCCATTCAAAATCAAGCTCGTGCATCAATTACAGTTCTGAATTCAGACTTTTATTTGAGTAAATACGAACCCAAAACAATCGGATTTCAAGCTCCGGTCGATATTTCTATAAATTTATATCGGACCCCTAAGCCGAGTGACATCCACGCCTGAGTTAAACACCACCATGGACTTTATATCTGTTTAATCGTGCCACCACGGCACGATTTGAAGACCCATTTCAATTATTATTATTTAATTTTTTTGGTTTTACTATGGATAAAGACCAAAATGAAAATATTGCTACGAATACTACCGATGAATCGATCAAAAACATGCCGATCGATTGATAGAATAAAAAAAATAAAATAATAAAAAACTTTTGTGCCCACCGGCCGTGGCAAGCATCATAAAAAAAGTTGCTCCATAAGGAAACCAAAATCTTGATCCAAAACAAGCAAGTAAATAATATTGCTACATGAGTAATTAGCACCTGTTTAAGTAAGGCTTCATTATCATTCTGAAGAGCATCGTAATTTTGCTTGAGATTTTCAAAATTGGCTTTAAGAATACCATAATCCCTTTCCAATAGCTTGGTTTTATACCTAGCGCGCCGATTCTGGAACCAAACAGCAACCTGCCGAGGCTGCAGCCCAATTTCCTTCGCCAACTTAACTTTCCTCTCAGGCTCAAGCTTATTTTCAACCTCAAAATTCTTCTCCAAAGCCTTCACTTGATCAACTTTTAATCTCCTCTTCTTCTCTTCAACATGGCCAGATTCTTCATCACAGCCTTCCTCATCTAGACCCTCCAACATGGTCTGAAACTCCCTACTGTAAATTGTTCACTTTCTTGATTCAGTTCATCTACAGAAACCCAAAAGCAACGGCTAGAGAATCAGTACTAATAAAGGGTGAACGTGGTAGATAAATAAAAAGTTCCTAGAAGAGGTTAAAAAGTTTGAATCTTGAATATAAATCGTTATATCAGGTGATGAAAATCATGGAAATAGGCTAGGGACAGGAAAACATTACAAGGGCATGGTTGAACTGTGTAAATATCATCATATTCTATTAAAAATGGACTTATCAAGAAATGGAAAAAAAAAAAGTTTTTTCTCTCTTGTGAAGCCAATCCAATCAACTGTAGACATCAAAGCACTCAAGGAATCAAAGATCTCTTCAAACAAACTGTTAGCAAGATTTGATGTTAAACACTGAGCTCGAAGTTGGTTTGAGTGTGTTTTAGCAGGTGTGTGAGTGCGTGTTTTTTAGAAGCAAATTTCTTCGCTTGCATCAAGAATTGGTGGACAGATCCCCATTAAACAAACAAATACCAATAAATATTCAGCACAGCATGATATCATTATCCAGCCTTTTTTTCTCTTTCTTGGATTCTTCATTTTAAAGAGAAAAGCAAACAAAACCCAAAGCCAAATTACCAGGCTTTTTTTGCTTACATGATGATTGCTCAATCAATTCATGAAAAGATATGATAAATTCTGTTCATCAACACAATATATTGTGTAGGGAGATGGGGTGGGGGTGGAGGAATAGTGTAGTAGAGTAACTACCCAGCTGGCCTGTCTTAATTTCAGTGTCTTTAAATAATACAGAATGGGGCAACACACATGGTTAAAATCTGACCAAGGTTGGGTGCAGTTTGCACTTTGGGTGAGTTTTGTCACAAATGAAATGAAACCCAAATTCAGGGGAAATGCAGATTTTGTTGTTCCATGGCTATTTTGGTCATTTGGGGTGAGATATTTGTTTGGTCGATCGATATTTGACATGATAATTATAAATATATTAATCAAACAGACCGACCGTTCTATTAATATTTTAATGTGTGAAAAATACTGTGTGTTCTGTGTTGGCTTTGGATTGGAATACGGAGTGAAACCGCTGTCGGTGCATGAATTCCAACGGGGATACGAAGAATGGGCAACAATAATGATTCCAGAGTAGCGTCAAGCGATTTTTCAACCCTATCTCATAAGATATTATCTCATGTAAAGAATGATTGACTCAAATTTAATTGTTCGTAGCATTTGGAATATTTTTGAATCGAAGAAGACCTCGGATTACTATGCACATATAATTTTCGGATATACTCTGCACATTCCATCGTGTATGTATATGTGAATTATAAAATTTAATACCAATGTTAAATTATAGGCATCGAAAGCCTGTTGGTATGTCTTTTTTTAGAATAAAAAAACCTCTCATGGCTTTGACTGGTGCATATGGATGAAGAAGTAAGGTATGCATTGGTGTCCGTGCTTGTTTGGTCATTTCCAAAATTTAAAGTCTGACAGTAAGATATTGCAAGGAAGAAGATGACCAAGAGAAAAATTAATTGGTGCACGAAAATTATAAAAATAAATTGGTGCACAAAATTATAAAAATTAACTGGTGCACGAAAGTTTGAAGAAGTAACTGTGCATGAAAATATAACTTTGGTGCACGAAAATCATAAAAAGTAACTGATGCACGAAAATCATAAAAAGTTACTGGTGCACGAAAATTATAAAAAGTAACTAGTGCATGAAAATATAACCTTGGTGCACGACACTGATGCATGAAAATACAACAGTGATGCACGAACATTGTGTTAATTAACTGAAGCACAAAATTTGAAAAAAAAAACAACTGGTGCACGAAATACAATAACTGGTGCATGAAATAAAATGGTTCGTGCATCAGTAACTTAATTGTATGGTTCGTGCATCACCCACTTGCGATTATGGTTCGTGCATCAGTTACTGATTTACAATATTCGTGCATCACTTAATTATTTTCAATTTTCGTGCATCAATTACTGGTGCACGAAAGTATTAAAAAAAAACTGGTGCACGAAAATATAACCTTGGTGCACGAAAATATAACACTGACGCATGAAAATACAATACTGATGCACAAACTTTGTGTTGATTAACTGATGCACAAAATTTGCAAAAAGACAACTGGTGCACGAAATACTATAATTGGTGCACGAAATTAAATGGTTCGTGCTTCACTTACTTGATTGTATTGTTCGTTCATCACCCACTTGCGATTATGGTTCGTGCATCACATACTTTTTTCTATGTTTAGTGCATCAGTTACTGATTTTAATTTTCGTGCATCAGTTACTTTTAATAATTTTCGTGCACAGTTATTTTTTTATAATTTTCATGCAACAATTAATTTTTCTCTGGGTCATCTTCTTCACAAGTTTCAGGTCGTAAATTCTGGAAATGAGCAAAGAAGCACGGACATCAATTAATCATAACTATAAAACCTCAAATGGCAGCAAAGAGTATATATATATACACACACACTTACACACATACACCCAAAAACACACACACACATATCAGATTTGAAAAAAAAATCTGGAACGAAGTGGTGGAATGAAAAATTGAAGATATGAAGAGAAAAACCAACTGTAAAAAACCGTAACTTGCTAGAGAGATTTACGAGGAGATTTGAATCGAAGTCGTAAAAGGAATAGCTCGAACGAAATGCTGAAAGGAAAGACTGAAAATTTCTGATATTGCTGTCTTTTCTTATTAAGGACACTTTTATCATTTCAACCTAAAGTGGATTTAATGCTTGCAAGTTTTTTTCCTGGACTAGGATGAATAAAGTTTCAATATAAGGTACCGGCCTGAACTTTGCCCTATTTATATATATATTGAATTTTTTATTGTACTGATATTTTACAACGCTGATAATAATTGAATAAATTATTATTAGGAAAATAAAAATGGTTTAAGTAGTTATTATATTTGAAATAAATTCAAAATATAAAATAATTGTTTCATTACAAGCACACCTCCTAAAACATATCAAAATTATAAAGACACGTCATCTAAAAATTTAGGTCAAAATAAAGCTCAAAGTTGATCAAGGACAATATCAAGTTATCATTAAAAATAGGAGAGGTTTCTGTAACAACCGTCTATTTTACTAATGTCATGACTTGTCTATAATGTTTAACATAATATGAGATGTGGTTTTCGTAATTTTTCAAATTATATGTGAGATTTTTATAATTATGTCAAATTAGATGGTTGTAGATGTAGTTGCCACTAGTAATTAAAATCGAGTTTTTCCATATATTGCCGAGCAAATTTCGGGGATGGAATAAAGGGCAATCTCTAATAAATAAATGATTATATTTCTGTCATCACTATGTTTTATATTTACTAATAGACCGTATTAGGTTTTATGTTGGAGATTAACGAAAAATATTTCTAGATGATACAGAATATTCCCACAGAAACATAGATTAAAAGCATTCCAATTTGATGAGGTAATGATAAATGAGAAACCAAATGTCTTATCACAAGCTGGAGCCGAACCAGGACCTCTCGGAAATGAATGCAGCCCGAGCGAATTCTAATCGCTCACAGTCTTTGAGATGAACTTGATTAACAAAAGCTAATAAATTTATTTTTTGGAGAAGAGTCGCATCTTAGAAAATTATACATCAAACGACTCATGCTGGATCATTCCTACCATTTCATGCACAGCCGTGGCTATCTCATTCACCGTGCTTAGCAGGCACTCGTCATCAACCTGTAAATATTTGCCATGATATTTAGAGTATTGAGAAATGATTTGATTCAAAATTGTATTACCTTAACACTGAAACAGTATAGCACCAATTGATCCATGGTGGTGACATTGAGGTGGAGAATTGTGAGGCAAATGGAGTGTAATCCGGCCACCATTTTCAGGAGTTGTTTTGGCCGTCGTTTTGATAAGATTTTGATGTTGGCATGCCTCTCCACCATCATCACCTCGATATCCGCCGCTCCCATGCTCCTCGAGTACTGAGGAAATATGAAAAATTCCGATAATAATCGACAAAGATTATTGGGTTCACTGGCTAATTGCTTTTGGCCTTCAAGAAATTGGACTTGTTGTTCTAGTTCCTTGACGAAATTAATGGCTCCACCCACTATTGATGCTTGATCTCCCTGTTTTTTTTTTTTTTAAAAAAAAAACAAAATCAGATTATGTAATTTTGTGTACTTGCTTTCGGAGATAATATGCATGTGGTAGTGTTCTATAGGGTAGATCCATCCATTAAATATGTATATTCTCATATAATGTTGATGATAATATACTCATACAATATTGATGAGATTATCCATTGGAATAAATGATGTGATATAAAACAAATAAATCTAATTTTATAGTTTAATAGATAAAATCCTACATTTGGCATACGTTTTCCATCGATAACGAGACCAAAATAACCTTTTTCACAAATTACGTATGTTTTAAAATATTTATGCACGTACAAGGAAGACATTGATTAATTTGTTTGATGATTCCTTCACTCGTACAATACGTCCTACCAACAAAATTCTTACACAAAAACAAACGCATTGCATACATCATTATAAACAATAATTTGTTATGATCACCCGAAAGTGTGCCCGAGTTGGTAGAGCTTGGAATTATAATGCTATGAGTTCGATTTTCCATGCCAATATTTTCCATGCCAAGACTTACCTAGTGCGCGACCTACTTGATTGACATGTTTCAGGCTACTACGTCAGCCCAGAACTAAAAAACCGGAAACCGGAACTAAAAATATTCGTATAGGCATGTAGAGTCAGAGAGCAAAATATACATTTATAGGCAACTTTTTAAATTCTAATTTCTTCGTAATTTTTGGAGATAGACATCCAATTCCACCATTAGATCCCCTCCACGGGTTAAGGCAAGCTCAATGACATTATAGTTGAATAAAACATTAGAATTTTTATAAATCAGAAAATGTTATAGCTAATAAATACCCTTTGAGCGTATGACGGAGGCATCAAGGACCGGAGGACGGTGAGGTACTCGTTCATAAGTCGGCGGCGATTCCTCTCCACTGCAATATGAGTCATTCTCTGCTTCTCCATCTCTTCCTTGTTCTTCAAGCTCCTGCTCCGCCGCCTCTTCCGCCGTGTGGTGACCATTGCAGGAGTACTGTATTCAGTCTCCGGCGAAGAAATTGTGTTTTGTGGCACTATGATGGAAGGCGGAGAAATATCCCATTTTGTACTGGAATCCTCTTCTTCGACATTATTGTTAAGATTTTTCGCATCTGGGTTCGTGTCTTGGTTTATGGATTCTATATTGATATTGAAATCATATTGTGGGCAGCCATAGCTAAAAGGGTTTTGCCGAAAAACGACAGACTCTAAAGCCATTTTTCTCTCTCGCTCTCAAGAACCAAGAAAAACTATACGTAATAGCAGTGAGTTTATATAGGGATCCTATTGTTTGTACTCATTCTCGATTTAGTCATTGTTATTTTTACTGACCCGATTTAGTCCATTTATTTTTCTAATTTATCTTAAATCAGCCCTAAACGTTAAATGCACCGTTAAAATTAAAGGAGATTGACTGAATCTGGTCACTTATTATTTCAGAGACTTAATCGAGAATTGACACAAATATTTGGGACTAATTCGGGTCATTTAAAAAGATTTGATGACTTAATTCTTTAAAATTTTAATTATTAAAGTAATTAATATGGATACTTTATTTATAATTTTGACAATTTTTTGTAAAATTATTTTATTTAAATCATTATAAAATATATTGAATTTTACGTAAAATCATTTTTTCGCTCAAACAAAATAATCATTTTTTCACTCAACAAAATAAAAGAAAAATCAATAGCATACTGATATATAAAATATATTTTGATGGCTAGTATACTTATTAAACAATATATATTTTTTATTTCATTAAATTATGTCAATCATATGTGTCATCAATTTATAAAAAAATATTGTATTTTTGATAAATTAAATATTTTTTTTATAAATTGATGTCATTTTTTATAATTATATAATTTATCTTGTGAAAAAATGATTTTTATGTAAAATTTAATAAATTATATCATTATTTAATTAAAATAAATTTATAAAAAAGTGTAAACTTATAGATATAATATCCATAATAAGTACTATAATAATTAAAATTTAAAGAATTAAGTTACTCAGTCTTTTTAAATGACCTAAATCAGTCCTAATGTTTGCATAAATTTAACAGTATATTTAACGTTTATGAGTGATTTAGGACAAACTAAAAACTAAAATGGACTAAAATCTTGTCAGTGAAAAAAATATGGACTAAATCGAGAATTAGTATAAATAAGAGGGATATATATATATATATATATATATATATATATATATATATATATATATATATATATATATATATAAACCCACATTTTTGCCAAAATCATCAATTTTGTTCCCTTCGATCACATGTCTATATTCGCCCTGGTTTTTTTGGCATAATAGTAGTTATTTTATCCCAGTACCTGTTTCTAATACTACATATATTATGGTAACTAAACGTTTTATTTTGTAACCAGTCTAATCTATTGATTATTTTAAAAATTGAAATTTTATTTTCAAATCTTATTTTACTCATTTGATTTAGGGGGTGTATTGGTTATAGACTTTTATTGACTTTTATTGATTTTTGTGGAGTTTAAAAGTCTAGAGATATTCAATCCAGACTTTTATATACTCTACAAAAGTCTAATGGTATTCAAGTCAGACTTTCATAGAGTTTTAAAAAGTCAGGTGGTATTCAAACTTGAATTTTTAAAACTTTATAAAAGTCTATAGGTATCCAAAATCTCATAGACTTTTAATGATTTCTGTTGAAATCTTTAAGTACAAACTTTAATGCCACATGTACATCCCAAAAAAGTTAAAAATTCTTCACCACTCCTAGTAAAGATTTGGAATGACTTTTAATTCCTAATTACAATCATCTCTCTTTACTCTTTTCTATTTTCATTTCCGACACGACCATATCCCCATTGGCTTTTCCACCCCTGTTTTGTACATGTACCCTTTCTTTAATTCCTAATGTGCGGCTCTTTCTTCAATTATTATTTTTTTCAAATCTTATTTTTTATCCAATATAATACTAATAATTACACAAGTATTTTTATAAAATAGCAAGTTAATGTGCTCAATTTTATATTAGATGCTAGATTTTTAAAACGATTGTATGGGTCTATATCTATAGATAATTATAATAAATATTTTTCTAAAACAAAAGATATTTATAACGATATAAATTATCATGTTTAATGTAAAAAGTATGTTTTAAGAATTTTTATAGTAGTCAACTATCAACAAAAAATATTTTAAGTTTATAAAATGTTATTTAATAGAAAAGTTTTGTTTTATTACACAAAATTATAGACTACAATTATATAGCAACATTAACTGAATCTTCAAAGTCGTCATCTTGAAGATGCAAAAAAGTTGTTCAATATTTGTCATGCAAAAGAATTGAATAGGTATTTTTCACATTTTTTACTGTTAAATAAGTAAAATGTGTTTACATTAATAGTAAAAAAAAAATTATATGTTGAAGAAGTTATGTTCAATTGTTAGTTCAAATAAATCAATTATAAGTTATAAAATCTATAGAGTCTATAAAATTCTTTTGATAATTCCTTGTAATTCTATAAAAATTATTAGAAATCTATCAATTTTATAAAAGTCCATTATTTAAAAAAGTTATTAAAAGTCGATAAAGTCCATAGAAATCTATTAAAAAAGTCTACGAGGCTTTATACAAATCTTTTTGTAACTCCTTGGAATTCTATAAAGGTCAATAGAAATTTATCAACTCCATAAAAGTCAATCATTTAAAAAAGTCATTAAAAAAGTTAATAAAAGTCTACATTGTATACACACCTAGTTTTGCTAAAAACGATTTAAATAAACCAACTCGATTTTTCAAAAATATTTGTACATTTAGTTAACTAGCTTAATCATCATAGCGACAGTACATTACTGTTGATCTAAAAATATCTGTTCTAAGATTTGGATATATATTAATAAAAATTGTTATAGAAGTAGAAAGGAAAATACTTATATGGATCGGATATGGACTGGGTGTTTGTAAAGACCAAGATACATAAATATATATGTATATGTATATATATATATTTGTATGTGTGTTGATATTTGTAAAACCAGATATACAGAAATAGAAATGAGACCGAAAGTAGAAACTCTTTGAAGAGACGATTGGGATTGACAATAGCTATTAATTGCCATTGATTCGATCATAATTAAGAACAAAATCTTGAGAATCAATGTAGAATTTGATTAAAGAATATACAGTACCATATCAGTTCTCATATTTTTCCTAGTACGAAACCCAGAAGTTCAAAGCCCTTTACTTAATATTTATCTCTCTCTACTCTAGCAATCTAGCTAACCTGTTTTTTTACACCTAATATAAAAAAAACATTTTTTTTTATCAGGAAGGGACAAATATTTTCTCCGCTAGACACGGGACTCGATATCAAATCACTACTAAAGAGTAAATAGCTGCATTACTAACTGAGCATGCAGAACGATATCAAGTCACTGTCAAAAATAAAAAAACGGTTACGCCCGCAACTCAATATAAAAAAAAACATTTACATGTGCTTTTGGAGGGTGTAGCTTGTCTTCATGTGGTCATAATTATACCTCCATCTCCTTATCTTACGTTTTTTTTCACTCTCAAATAGAATATTTTTAAGGACTATATATACTCTTAATATCAATCAAGTGGGATAGATCGATATATACACTTATAAAACTATCTAGAAATAATCAGAAAAAAACTATATTAAAAAGGATGGTTGTATGATCTATTCTGGTTTTTTTTAACTAATTAACCTAAAAAATATATATATTTATCAAAATAATCTAATTTTTTTTTTATCAAAGTAACTGAAGTCGTCATCTTAGATGATGACTTAATTACAAGGTTTTTTTATATGGAAGTCGTCATCTGAGATTGCGACTTTCATATTTATACACTTTCTACGAATATTAAATTATCATATTAATTATAGAAACTTTATGTATGACGGCTTTCATTCTCGTGTAACATGTCTTAAATAATCATATTAATTATAACAATTTCATATATGACGGCTTTCATCTTCGTGCAACATGCTTTCCAAAATCCCCCAATTTTGGCCAAAACTTTGAATTTTTCGAAAATTTAAAATTTTGACCCATCAATTTTTTAAATATTCAATTACGAAAGAGAAAAAATCATTATCTTTCACTCAAAATTTGTCAATCACAATTGTTTCCCTAACCTAAATATTCAAATTTACGTAAATGTCACTAATTATCCACTCTTTCTCCTATTCACGTGGATTCAATTATTAAAATATAAAGGAAGATATGAAATAAAATATTAAAAATATAAAAATAAAACATACTTCATTCAATTAAATAGTAACATTTATAATTTATAAAATAATAACATTTATAATTTATACAAAAATTAAAATGGCTTATATTTAACAAAAATGGAGTATAACATTTTTAATTTATAAAATAATTATATTTTTTTATTGAAGTCGTCGTCTCAGATGGCGACTTCCATATAAATTTATAACCGAGTAGTGTTATTTATACTCCATTTTTGTTAAATACAAGCCATTTTATTTTTTGTATAAATTATAAATGTCACTATTAATTGAATCAAGTGTGTTTCATTTTTATATTTTTAATATTTTATTACCATCTTCCTTTATATTTTAATAATCGAGTCCACATTAATAGAAGAAAGATTGGTTAAGGAGTGACATTTACTCTAAATTTGAAGATTTAGGTTAGAGAAAAAATCGTGATTGGCAATCTGAGTGAGAGATAATGATTTTCTCTTTCATAATTGAATATTTAAAAAATTGATGGTGAAATTTGGAATTTTCAAAAATTCAAAGTTTTGGCCAAAATTGGGGATTTTGGAAGGCATGTTGCACGAGTGTATGAAATTATTATAATTAATATGATTATTTAAGGCATATTTACACGAGAATGGAAGCTGTCATACATGAAATTACTATAATTAATATGACTATTTAATATTTATATGACGACTTCCATATAAAAAAAAAATTATATTGAAGAGATAGCGACTTCAATAAAAAAAATATTTTATATTGAAGTCGTCTTCTGAGATGACGACTTTAATAAAAAAAAGCATTTTATACTGAAGTCGCAATCGCGACTTCGGTTACTTTGATAAAAAAAAATTATGTAATTTGGATAAATATATGTTTTTTTGGGTTAATTAGTCAAAAAAGCCCATATATTCGGTCTATAAAGGGTGCATTAGGATACCTCCTTTGTGGAGAATATTCGGAATCTGATATTCAAACACAGCGGAATATAAAATAATTTCCGGATTCCACCAAGGATCTATACAAAAGTGTAAGCAATCGGTGTTAAGAGTTTATATATTTGAAGCGTATTTGAAGCAGACTGCATGGTGCTATACGTCCACGAATCACGAGCAAAATGTCCATGTTGTGCCTCTACGGTATCCACACGATCAAATCGTTTAAAGGGTGTTGAATTTCAAAGTGCTAGGCTCGAAAGTCAACCGATATGTTATATCTTTTTTTGTCAAATCATACATGTATGTATATATAGAGTTGTATTGAAACCCTACACTTTCTAGACGTGGTGCCTATATCAAGGGTTTATCAAACACTTGGCCCATCAACATGCACACACACACACACACACACACACACACATATATATATATATATATATATATATATATATGATAATTTCGTATGTCTCTTTTTGATTATAACTCCTCATAATATATTTAATTCATATAATGGATTAATCCCCCTTTATCGATTTAATCTTTTATGTGACCCAATAGGACCTTGTAACGTTGGCGGTGACATAAAATCTTATTTGATGTCACAAGCAATGAGTGGTATCTAGCAACACATCAAGGCTACCCAAGTTACAAGAATGTCATTGACTCGATATTACCTATGACTTGTGATTCATGTAATTTAATCTCTTTGTCCTAGGTGTTTAGATTGAACACGAGTCATGGAATGTGTCACACTCATATAGTTCAATTATTTATTTCTTGATCCCGAGTAGATTAGATTTAACAAATGAGCCTGACATCACATATCGACTCATTCGAACATGGCCATGCATATTTAGTCTCACTTGATCAATGGCCCAAACCATGACTCTTGTTATATGGAATATACAAATCATATATTGATCATTCAACATCCATCTACGTAATTCGTGGTATATACAATGATTGTCTTTATAGTTCACCCTATTATATGTAACATTTGACAATATCAAGATATGCAACTCCCCATGTTGGGATCTCTTGTGATTTCAAGTAGTAAGAATCACATATACTATTATCACTGTGAGAATCGCTTATAACTTTCTCCACGTAGCATTCTCATGATAGGTCGGTCTAGCACATAGTTCTCTAACATGTACTCATATGTTGATTTGATATCTCATATCCATGACTAAAAATATATACTGGTCTATGTGCATCATCGTTATTCTAATTCATTATAATACTTGACTATGAACTATTTAAGAATAATATATATTATTATTATATATAAATTCATATTACGCAGACAATATAATAAAATATAATAATGAATTGCCATAAATGAAATATCATAATACAATATGTGTCAAAATCAATCATCTAGTGAATGATCTGTTGGAAATTTGAATTAAATCAAAGGAAAGGAAAAAAATTATTATTAAGCTCGATCGATCGAGACCATTGGCTCACGACAGTAAAATTTCATTTGTTGGAATAAGGGGCTCGATCGATCAAGCACCAGGTGACGATCGATCGAGCCATGTGCATGTTGCACGGAATGGTGTGTCAATTCATGTCCGGTGCGATTTTTTCGCGATGTGGTGCCTCCAAATGGTGTCCATTTGAACACATCTCTTGGTTTACTATAAATATAACAATTCCCTCACTTGTTTAACATGAAATTTTTGAAATTCACATCATATTGAAGTTCAAAATTTGAGTAATTTTATGGATCTTCATCCTAGTTTAATATTGAGTGCTTTTACACCTTTGTAGTTTAAATGATTTATGATTTGGAGTGCTCCTATCACAAATCATAGTCGTTGTATCTTGGGAGACAAATTACCAATTGCACCGTTAGCACCGTAGCGGGGCAATATTGTCTTAAGAACGGAGATTCCAAATCTCGCATCGACATTCCTACTATAAAGCCATTTGTTGTTTTTGCTTGCTACTTTCCTAAAATACACACCCATAAATTTTGTACAACAATCTTTGCAACAAATGGCTTCGTCGAGTGCAACAACGGCTCCAGTTCATCATGGTGAAAGACCTGAAAAGTTCAATGGGAACGATTTCAAGCGATGGCAACAAAAGATGTTGTATTATTTGACAACCTTGGGGTTGGCAAGGTTCCTCGATGAGGATGCTCCTACTATTATGGAGAGTGAAACCGACAACCAAAAGAGTGTTGCGGTTGATGCGTGGAAACAAAGCGATTTCTTGTGCAAGAATTATATTCTCAACGGATTGGACAACACATTATATAATGTGTATTGTCTAGTGAAGACAGTCAACGAATTATGGCAATCCTTGGAGAAAAAGTATAGATCTGAGGATGTCGGCATGAAAAAATTCATCGTTGGGCGATTCCTGGATTTCAAAATGATTGACACAAAGTCTGTGATAGCGCAAGTGCAGGATTTGAAAGTAATCATGCACGAAATTCATGTGGAGGGAATGGTTATAAGTGATTCAGTCCACTTGGTCGCAATGTTTGAAAAGTTGCTTCCATCATGGAAGGACTTCAAGAATTATCTCAAGCACAAATGAAAAGAGATGAATCTTGAAGATCTTGTGGTTCACTTGAGAATCGAAGAGGACAACATAATTTCCAAAAGAAATGAAAATTGGCACCAACAGGAAGCACGAGTGAACTTAGTGGAAAAAAACGTCGGAACAAAGCGCAAGTTTGACGGCATGGTCTCCAAATCTGGAAAGGCGAAGAAGTTCAAAGGCAAGTGCTACAAATATAAAAAACCCAATCACATGACGAAGGATTGTCGCAATAAAGACGATCGTTGGAAGGCTATGAATCAAGTAAATGTGACCTAAGAAGATCGTCTCTCAAATGATTTGGTGATCTAACGCTTACCGCCTAATTAGATTGTGTATCTTTGAAAGTTGTCAACTCCAAGAATGGAGTGATTCTAAATAAATGTAATGACGATATTTGTTGAAAGCAATAAAATTTATGTAATTACTTCTTGTATTAAATCTTATGGTTTGTGGCATGATTGTTAGGATCATGTAAACCATAGTTGATAACACAAATTGTAATGTTAAATTTATTGCTTGTGTGGGAACTAAGTTAACAAAATCGTCATTTATTTGTTAGAAAATTGTAACGTCTCTAGAGTAAACTCACAATGATGTTTGTGATTGAAAGATTGTGCAAACTAGAGATGTGAGAAAAGTAATTTGTTACTTTTTCAATATTTGCACATGATATTGTTGTGACTTTTTTGCTATGAAGCAAAAACGAGTCCAATGAGGTGTTTAAACACTTCAAGAATGAGATTGCAATAAAATTTAGCAAATGAGTTTTGCTATGAGAAATTGTGAGTAGATTATACTTGTGTTGTCTAAGAATTTGACGCTTAAGCTTGAATCTGCAAGACTATAAAATCTTGAATTCGAGTTTCTAAGCTTTGTACGCCTAAAACACAAGTGATAAATCGAAGCCACAAAATTTGACTAGGCGTTGTAATATCTCAAATTGGTTCATTTTGAATTTCTAAGCTAGTACGCTTATAATATGAATTTGCAAGATTTAAAATCTTGAATTCAAGTTTTCTAAGTTAGTGCGCTTAAATTGAAAAATTTGAACTGAGCTTGAGAATATTATCCAAGTTTCAAGTTTTGTAAGCAATACGCTTAAATCCGAAATTTTCAAGAAATAAAAACTTAATTTTGGATTTGTAAGACGATAACGCTTAGAACTTGAAACACGAAAGTTTGAACTCCAGTGCACTTAGTTACCACCCGAAGTTGTGGGGGATTGCAATTATAGGATTCAATCACTTACTAAGTACCACATTTAGACAAGGACGAAAAACCTTGTGATTGAAAGAAAAGAGAGTTTCCTACAATATGTGAAATGTGGGGGTACTTGGCTAAACTAGAAATATGACAACCAAAGTAATGTTGTCAAATAGATCAACGTGTGTTTGACAAATAATGTTGTCAAATAGATCAACGTGTGTTTGACAAATAATGTTGTCAAATAGATCAACGAGTGTGATAAATGTGTACACTCATAAGCATGTGTATGTTTGTGTATTGATGATATGCTCATTGGAGAAGCAATTTAGAAATTAACAAGTAACAAAGAAAAATGTTAACGATACATTTTTTGAAAAGTGTGCATCAAGAACAATACTTGGAATTAAAGTTTCCAAGACACTTGAAGAATGAAATCTCAAGGACTAATTCGGGTTTCAAATTTTAAGCTTTGTACTTAAATTCAAGTTTGCAAGAAATAGAATCTTGAACTTGTAATGTTTAAGAATCTATGCGCTTAAATATGAATTGTGAATTAAAGTTGAGTATATCTTCTGGTCTCGAATGTTGTTAGAAATAAAGTGTTAATAAAGTTTTCAATTCGATGATGAAAATATCCTAAAATGATAAAATGATGCAAAGGAGGTAATGTAATTACCAAAACTGAAGATATACTATTGTGAAAAATTCTCTATGCAAAATGTATAAAGCTTCTTCGGCCGAGTGGCTTTATAAGGTGTTAGAGAAAAATCTTGTGCATGCAACTAAAATATGTTGCGCTAATGCTATATGACAAAATGATCTCTAGTGACATAATCGTGAGTGATTATGTGAAATCGCAGATCCGCATATGAAAATGGTTAACTGAGAGATCATGTGGAAGTTTATCGAGGGTAATGGGGTTAAAACCTTATATAATCAAAATCTCATAGTGGATACCCAACCTTGTTGACTGAAGATCCCAAGATCTAGGTTCAAAAGAGATAACTAAATTATGAGATTGTATAAACACCTTGGAGATCACTCTCCAACCCATTCCTATGATAAGGGGTGTAGCCTGTAAAATGGGTACGATGATAGGCAAAAGACATTTAATGATGCCTAAGACATATAAGAATATGTTGGGGGTATATCGGGATACCCTTCTAGGAGATCACCTACGTAAGTGCGAAGTGTGACCGCTTCAAATATGGAAAACCAAGCGTCGTCCAAGGCCGGAATAGACACAACCGTAAGAAACCAATACGAATGTTAGAATTGTTATGGTGTGTGTTCAATTGTCTAGGTTTACACCAACGACTAAATAGTTCAAGACTATAAGTTCACTATTAAGTCAAGTAAATCCGATTGAATACTACTACGGAAGATTCAAAGTCGCAAGCTATCTCTCCAGATGCCATAATAGTTAGTTAAAAGCGCTCAATTGCATACATGCATTAATTTAATTCATGTGGGGGATTGTTGGAAATTTGAATTAAATCAAAGGAAAGGAAAAAAATTATTAAGCTCGATCGATCGAGACAATTGGCTATCTCGATCGAGCACGGCAGTAAACTTCCATCTGTTGGAATAAGGTACTCGATCGATCGTGCCATGTGTCTGTTGCGCGGAATTGTGTGTCCATTCATGTTCGGGTGCGATTTTTCACGACGTGGTGCCTCCAAATGGTGTCCATTTGAACATATCTCTTGGTTTACTATAAATATAACAATTCCCTCACTTGTTAACATGGAATTTTTGAAATTCACATCATATTGAAGATCAAAATTTGAGTAAGTTTGTTGATCTTCATCCTAGTTTAATATTGAGTGCTTTTAAACCTTTGTGGTTTAAAGGATTTGTGATTTGGAGTGCTCCTATCACAAATCATAGTCGTTGTATCTTGGGAGACAAATTGCCAATTGAACCGTAAGCACCGTAGCGGAACAATATTTTCTTAAGAACGGAGATTCCAAATCTCGTCTCGACATTCCTACTATAAAGTCATTTGTTGTTTTTACTTGCTAATTTTCTAAGATATACACCCATAAATTTTGTGCAACATGATCTTTCCGGCATATTCCAACATAGAAATGGAAGTAAAAGAAATATTTGGGGAAATGAGAAAAAAGAGAGAAATGGAGTCAGTGAAATAGTGTCGTTGCATGTTAAAAGAATCCATGTACCGACAGCACGCAAACAAACAGAAAATTGCTTAGGATGATTTCATATATGATAAGTATTTGACACAATAAAGAAGATGATGAAATTTTGTAATGAAGTAAACAAATATTTAGATGTGTTATAGATTTGAGGACACAAATAAGATTTAATAGCGATGTCTTATACGATGTAATATTAAATTCCATATGCAATCCCAAAAAATAAACTAATAACGGGAAGATATAAAACTTAATTTCCATTTTTAGAAGTTGCTATCATCTTATGTAAATGTTAGTGTCCAATGAGGTAGATCCAACCATCTAACATAGAGTATACTCCCAATATATGATATGAATATACCTCATATATGATTGAATCTACCCTACGAAATACTACTCCATGAAATAGCAATGAACAAATTCATCTTATGAAGACCAACAAACATTTCCAATGATGTCTTGTTTGTATAAATTGTATTTGTCAGAAAAATATAACATCTACGTTTTTTATTTTACAAACTTTAAAGTTTATTTACCCGTTTGGTGCAAGACCAGATTCCAATAAATCGTACGTCCTCATCGTAATTAAGTCCACAATTTTAGATTTATTTTTTTGCTACTCTATGAGATAATATTCCATAAAGTAGATATAATCATACATAATATATATTCACATCCAATTTTGAGAATATATTTATTGGATGGTTTGATCTATCACATGAGGTAGCCAATAATATGTCTAATAGGAATTTACCCCGCACAAATTGTTTTCGGTTTGTGACAATCATCTCCCAAGATACAACGACTTCTCTTGTGATTGTAGCACAACAAATCACAAGAACATCTCTCTTTCAAGAACAAATGTATATGATGATGATATGCCTTTGATCATACCTTTCTATCAATGATTTGTGTTGTAAATTTCGAAAACTTGATGTTTAATTCAATTATGGGATGTTGTTTATATACTAGGCCATATGTTGCCATCAAAATATCGGAACGGGGGCCTAGGCGCAGACCCTTCTGCCTAAAAATAATTTTCCAGACAGTCAGGTGCCTAGGCGCCTCACTTACTGCCCTGGATTTTTCCCGGGCAACTTCGGTGACCAGTTTTGCGCCCGAAAAACTCCGTTTTCTGCTTAATTTAAACTCATTAGCCTACGATCATCTTGCTTAATATTAATTCATTAAGCCTCAAATTCCAACAAAAAATTATATGTATAATTATATATTTATATTTTATAATTCGATAAAAAAAAAAAGTCATCTCGTGTAACATAGAATGTTGGACACATCTATTCCAAAATCCCGCTAGTTTCTTTGATGGGGGAAACATATTCTCTAACATTTGTTTATGAAAGTGCAGTGCAGGATAAAAAACAATTTACTCGCAGGGAATATATTTTTACAACATAAATTATTGTTTCTTCGACAAGAGAATCTTATAAAGCCCCCATGCTTTCAAAAAAATACCCAAAAAATGAAAAGAGTGCTTCAACATTAGTCCTTATTTTTAAGAAAGTTTTTGACAACATACACTAGTTGTGGTATGAGTATATATTTTATTTTCTTTATATTTATATATATATATATATGTGTGTGTGTATAGGCTTAGATTTTGAGTGTTTTTAGCTGTAATTTTATCCCATTTTTCGTACTTTTTCCTGGATGATATTATGCTTTTTGGTGTTTATTTGTCTATTTCAGGAAAATTAGTTGGAAATGAAAAAAATGAGCTAAACTGAAGGAAAATGGCGAAATCGAGGCGAGAAAGAGTTGAAATTGAGGAAGTTGGATTTTCGGATTCTCGATCGATCGAGAATATTTCTCGCTCGATCGAGCCAGGCAGTGTGCTGAGCAGAAAATGAATCGAAGTCTCGATCGATCGAGATACGATCGATCGAGATTATGTCTCGATCGATCGACCAAGGCAGAAACTTCAGAGCCAATTTTATCGAAGGCTCGATCAATTGGAAGGAAATCTCGATCGATCGAGCGAGGCAGTGAGTTTCAAAGGCTGACGTGAACAGTGCACCGATCGATCGGACGCAATTCTCGATCGATCGATACGCAAATCCGGGAAAATCTTATCTTCCATTTTTGAATGGATTTTCGGGGGATAAAAGGGAGAATCATTTCCATACAAGAGAGACATCATTTCAGAGACCAATTCTCTCAAAAAGAAGGAACCCTAGCCGCCGCCTAGCGCCGCCGAAGGAGATTCAGTCTCCGTTCTTCGTCCAAAGTCGAGCCAATTCATTCCGGAGTGCAAGGAAGGAGCAAGAGAAGAGATTTCGGTGCTACGCACAAATTTATTCCGCCGTTTATCGTATTTCTAGACTCTAATCTATTTCATTTTGATTTTCAATTGATGTTTTTGAGGTCGAGAGACGATTAAACTCTTTTGTATTTGATTTGAAATATTTTCAGTGTATTCTATCGAGTTTTAGTTTCGCTGTGTTTGATTATTGATTCAATTGTGATTGAGTGCATTGATTACTATTGTTCATAAATTAATTGATTGTGTAGATCAAAACCTAGCTAACTTTGATTGAATCTGAGAGTTATAACCGAGATCGAGAGATAACGTTGTAACACGCTCTATTATGATGTATGTTACGATTGAGATCGAGAGATGATATCGCATACGTGAGAACTTTGAATCGAGAGATTTAGAGTAACAAGGTTTTGATGATTTATGCAATATTGAATTAGTAAATAGGTGCACGAGAGTGACTTATTCTAATTTAATGTTAGTTTCTTTACAGCTCGAGAGAGTGTATCGAATAATAGCGAAAACCTTTCACCTTTAGAATCAATTGGTTGATAATTTGAGAATTCAGTTGAATCATTAAAGATAACATAGTGGAACGACGAGCTTGATAAATTTCTCGAGTGACTTACCTTTGCATATCCGGAACCATTCATTTTATTGTTTCTTGTTTAATTTTCATTCCATAGTTTAAGTTTGCTTTAGTTAATCACCTTCTTTAATCGTAGGCTAAATATAATTTTATTAATCTTATTTGGTACTTATACGTTAGTCCATGTGGATTCGACAACCCCTACTTAATTTTTACTATACTAAAACTTGACAACCGTGCACTTGCGGTAGAATCGCTTCACACTATTCTTTGAAATATTAATTGTTTAAAAATAAAGCGGTCAAGTTTTTGGCGCCGTTGCCGGGGACTAATCTGTATAATATCATATGAGATTAGTTAATTGTAATTTAGCCAATTCTTTTATTATTTCGTTTTTTTTGTTTTTCTTTTTCTTTTGTTGATCTTTGTTAATATTTTAGTATTTTTTTTTGTTGTCTCCTTTTGTCTATTCAGTACAGGAAGCATTCGTTTTAGTGCATGCTTAGAAGAGATGAACCCTTTCTCGAGCCGTTTGATCCAGAGATAGAGAGAACTTTACTAAGAAGATTACGAGAAGCTCGAGCGATGGCAGATAATAATGAAGCACAGAACCCAAGATCAATGATGGACTTTGCGCAACCGGCATTTCATGGATCTTTGTCCAGTATTACGAGGCCGACGATTCAAGCAAACAACTTTGAGATCAAGCCGGCGATTATACAAATGATACAGCACTCGGTTATGTTTGGGGGAGCGGCCACGGATGACCCAAATAATCACATCTCCAACTTTTTGGAGATTTGTGACATGTTCAAACATAATGGCGTCTCCGACGACGCCATCAGGTTAAGGCTCTTTCCTTTCTCATTACGAGACAAAGCTAAGTCATGGTTGAATTCACTACCTGCAGGTTCAATAACAACATGGGAGGGGATGACGAAAGCGTTTTTATCAAAGTACTTTCCCCCTTCCAAGACGGCGAAGATGCGGAACGATATCACGACATTTGGGCAGTTCGACCCTGAAACGTTATATGAAGCGTGGGATCGTTTTAAATTATTGTTGAGGAGATGCCCACACCACGGTCTACCCATTTGGTTGCAGGTACAAACTTTCTATAATGGTTTATTTTCTTCTAACCGTTCGATGATAGATGCAGCATCTGGGGGATCAATAATGAGGAAGACACCGGAAGAGGCATACAATTTGTTGGAGGAAATGGCGTGCAACAGCTACCAGTGGCAGTCAGAGAGGAGCACGCCACAGAAGCCAATAGGAGTCCATCAAGTGGACGAGATCACTGCTCTTTCGGCTCAGTTGGAGGCTATGAACCGGAAGATAGACAGCATGGGAGCAGCAGCGATGCAAGCTCAAGCTATCTTCTGTGACTTGTGTGGAGGCGGTCATCCAAGCATCGAGTGCCAGGCAGGTAACCCATTCTTGCAAACTAATGAAGTGGTGAATTTTGTAGGTAACAGGCCACCCAACAATCCGTACTCAAACTCATACAACCCGGGGTGGAGGAATCATAACAATTTTAGGTGGTCCAACAAAGAGAAGGTGTTAAATCCACAGCTACAACCGGGAGGATCGAATAAACCGAGTATGGAAGAGCTAATAGCCAAGTTCGTAGCATCAACTGAATCCAGGATGACAACTCAGGATGCAGCAATAAAGAACTTGGAAGTGCAAGTGGATAAGCTCGCATCATTAATTTCGGGACAAACGCAGGGCACAATCTCAATTGGAACAGTGAAGAATCAAAACGAGCAAGCAAAGGCCATTGAATTAAGGAGTGGAAAAGAGTTAAGACCGCAAGCTGAAGAAGAAGAGAGTCATGGAGAGACTTCTGAAGGCAAGAATAAGACTAAGGAAAAGGCAACAGAGAAAGGTAAGAATTATAACACTACACCAATCACACACACTGATAGGATAGTAATTCCTCCCCCATTTCCAGCAGCATTAAAAAGGGCTAAGATGGATGCAGAATTTGGTAAGTTTCTGGAAGTATTTAAGAAACTGCATATTAATATTCCATTTGCTGATGCTTTACTTCAGATGCCTAGTTATGCTAAGTTTTTGAAGGAGATTTTGTCTAATAAGAGAAAGCTGGGAGAATATGAAACGATAAGCTTGACAGAGGAGTGCTCAGCAATTGTGCAAAATAAAATGCCTCCGAAGTTAAAAGACCCAGGGAGTTTTACTATACCTTGCACCATAGGATCAATATCTTTTACAAAGTCATTATGTGATTTGAGTGCTAGTATAAATTTAATGCCATTTTCTATTTTCAGGAAGTTGGGGCTAGGAGAGCCAAAACCTACCAAGGTTTCACTACAATTAGCAGATCGATCCATCACATACCCCAGGGGTATCATTGAAGACGTCTTAGTCAAAGTGGATAAATTCATCTTTCCCGTTGATTTTCTGGTACTTGATATGGAAGCAGATTCAGAGACTCCACTGATTTTGGGTCGACCATTCTTAGCAACGGGAAAAGCAATAATCGATGTGCAACAAGGGAAGTTGGTCCTCCGAGTAGGGGAGGATCAAGTTACTTTTAATGTTTTCAAAGCACTTAAACATCCACACGACAAACACATGTGTTTCAGTATAGATATTATTGATATTCTAACAGATGATTTGTTGTAAGATACATTCAAGGATAACATGGAAGCATGCCTAGTGGAAGCTGATGAGCAACATTGCGAGGAAGACATCGAGAGTATAGCTTTTATGAACAACACCAGTCCATACATGAAGCGAGCCACTGAGAATCTTGGAGAGTTGGGAAAAAGGGATATTAAACCTCAAAAGCCATCAATTGAAGAGTCACCTAATCTTGAGCTCAAATCTCTTCCATCACATCTCAAGTATATTTTCTTAGATGATGAAAGATCTTTACCAATCATTATTTCTTCGTCTTTGAGAGGTGATAATGAGGAAAAGCTTCTGAAAGTCCTTCAGGAGCACAAGAAAGCATTTGGATGGAAGATATCAGATATCAAAGGAATTAGCCCATCGGTCTGCATGCATAAAATTCTTATGGAGGACACATTCAAGGCCGTGGTTCAACCTCAACGTCGTCTTAATCCAAAAATGCAAGAGGTAGTCAAAGCTGAGGTGATTAAGCTTTTGGACGCAGTTATTATCTATCCTATTTCTGACAGCTCATGGGTAAGTCCTATTCAATGCGTACCAAAGAAGGGGGGTATTACTGTTGTCCCTAATGAGAATAATGAGTTAATACCACAAGAACAGTCACAGGGTGGAGAGTGTGTATTGATTATATGAGGTTAAATGATTCCACTCATAAAGACCATTTTCCCCTTCCATTCATTGATCAGATGGTAGAAAGGTTAGCAGGGTATGATTTTTATTGTTTTCTAGATGGATATTCGGGATATAACCAAATTGCTATTACACCTGAGGATCAAGAGAAGACCACCTTCACTTGTCCTTGTGGGACATTTTCCAACGAATGCCATTTGGATTATGTAATGCACCTGCTACCTTTCAAAGATGTATGGTGGCCATATTTCATGACATGATAGAGAAGTTCCTTGAAGTATTCATGGATGATTTTTCTGTGTTTGGTTCTTCTTTTGATATATGTTTAGCTAACTTGACTTTGGTTTTGGCAAGGTGTGAAGAGACAAATCTTGTACTGAATTGGGAGAAGTGTCACTTTATGGTCCAAGAAGGAATAGTCTTGGGACACAAGATATCTGAGAAGGGTATTGAAGTGGATCGGGCTAAAATTCAAGTGATACAACAATTACCACCGCCGACAACAGTGAAAGGAATCCGAAGTTTCTTAGGACATGCGGGATTTTATCGACGTTTCATTAAGGACTTCACAAAATTTCTAAACCTTTATCTCATTTGTTAACTAAAGAAGTATCTTATGAATTTGATTCTGATTGTATGCAGGCGTTCGAGACACTCAAGGAGAAATTGGTAACTGCACCAATATTGGTCGCACCTGATTGGGAGTTACCTTTTGAACTAATGTGTGACACCAGTGACACTGCGGTAGGAGCAGTCTTAGGTCAAAGGAGGAACAAGGTATTTCATACAATTTACTATGCTAGTCGCACTTTGAATGAAGCACAACTTAACTATGCCACCACTGAAAAAGAGCTTCTAGCCATAGTTTTTGCTTTTGATAAGTTTCACTCCTACCTATGTCTTGCTAAAGTTATTGTGTACACTGACCACGCTGCACTTAAATACTTACTTGCAAAGAAAGATGCCAAACCACGCTTGATTAGGTGGATTTTATTATTGCAAGAATTTGACTTGGAGATAAGAGATAAGAAAGGTGTTGAAAATGTGGTTGTAGATCATTTATCGCGAATTGAGAACATGAATGATACAAGTGACAATGAGGTAGTTGAGATTTATGAGAATTTCCCTGATGAGCAATTGTTTCGTGCTGAATTGTTACCTTGGTATGCACAGTATGCAAACTATATTGTTAGTGGTATCCTCCCACAAAATCTGAATTTTTATCAAAAGAAAAAATTCTTTTCTGAAGTGAAACATCTTATGTGGGAGGAGCCATATTTGTTCAAAGTTTGTGTAGACAACATCATAAGGCGATGTATTCCTGAGGAGGAGATGCAAGATGTCTTGAAGCAATGCCATGATGGAGATACAGGTGGGCATTTTGGAGCTACCAAAACAGCTGCTAAGGTACTTGCTTCTGGATTTTATTGGCCAACGCTGTATAAGGATACATTCAGGTTTGTCTCTTCATGTGATAGATGTTAGAGGGTCGGTAATATTTCTAGGAGGAATGAATTACCATTGATCAATATGCTTGAATGTGAAATTTTTGATGTGTGGGGAATAGATTTCATGGGACCTTTCCCTAGCTCTTGTTTAAATAAATACATACTTGTCGCAGTAGATTATGTGTCAAAGTGGGTAGAGGCGGAAGCTTTACGCACTAATGATGCTCGAGTGGTTGTACAATTTTTGAAAAGAAATTTTTTTACTCGTTTTGGCACCCCTCGAGCAATTATTAGTGATGGTGGCACCCATTTTCGTAACAAACAATTTGAAAAACTTTTGAGTAAATATGGTGTCACCCACAAAGGGTCTTCGCCTTATCATCCACAAACCAGTGGGCAAGTAGAGGTTTCAAATCGAGAGTTGAAGAGGATCTTAGAAAAGACAGTGACTCTAAGCCGAAAGGATTGGTCCTTACGCTTAGATGATGCACTATGGGCTTATAGAACTGCTTTTAAGACACCCATTGGCACATCACCTTATAAGTTGGTATTTGGTAAGGCATGTCACCTCCCTGTTGAACTTGAACATAAAGCATATTGGGCTATTAAATGGTTGAACTTTGACTGTCAGGCTGTAGGTGAGAAGCGTCTTCTACAATTGAATGAGATGGAAGAATTCAGGAATCAAGCATATGAGAATGCCAAGATTTACAAAGAGAAAACTAAGAAGTGGCATGATTCGCGTATACAAAAAAGGGAATTCAAGGTAGGAGATGCTGTACTCTTGTTCAACTCCAGATTGCGACTCTTCCCAGGCAAACTACGCTCTCGTTGGTCCGGGCCATTCACCATTGCAAAGATCTATCCCTCTGGTGCAATTGAAGTTACTGATCCTAGCAGGGGAACATTTACAGTGAATGGGCAGCGCTTAAAGCATTACCACATGTCACATGAGCAATGAAGTCCAAACGGTTACCTCTATAGTTTATCTTGACGACTGAGAGAGAGGAGATGACAGTCCAGCTTGGGACTATAAATCAAGAACTCGTTCTTACTCCCTTTGTTTCTTTTTCTTTTTCTTTAGTTTAGTTTTTTTTTTTTTTTGATTTTGTTATTTTGTTTCTCTTGTTGTGTAGCATGAATCCGTGTGTGCTGAGGAGCACCACTACCCAGTTCCCCCTCCGGAGCATGATGAGGACGACGATCAGTGACGATCGTCGTCATGGTATGTGTTTTTGCCTTTGCATTTTTTTAATTTTTCTTGTTCATTGAGGGCAATTCACATACTAAGTTTGGGTGGGTTTTGAGTATTTGTATATATCTTGTTTTTGCACATTCTGCTACTTGTCTTGCTTCTCTACTTGCATGACTGCATGATTTTGTGACTGATTCATCCTTGAGCATTACCAACAAATTTTTTTTTTTTGTGAGTTAGTCTTGAGAAATGAAGGATTAGATTTGCAACAGTAATACATGATGAAATTAATCCTCATCTAGATAGGAGTCATGAAAATGTTTAACTTGTTTGTATATATCCTTTGTTAACCATATGTCAAAACTGAGGAATAATTTGAGCACTTATTGAGTCATGATTGAGTGAAGTATGTATTGATTAAAGTGAAAAATTGTGTTAACTATGATGAGTCTTGAGCATCTTAGATAACTCTACAATTTATTTGAAAGCACTTTGAGGCGAAATTTATAATTAGGAACTTGACTTGGAGATGATTTAGGCGATTTTTGGACCGTTTGTGCCTTTCAAGCCTACCTTGTTTTCATCATTCCTTAGTGTCCCCTCTTGTGCCTTATTGAAAAAGAATGGTATATGCATTGCATATGATTAGACCCCCATTCGACATTCTTGGCAACCTCATTATACCTACCTTGGATTGAGCCTAAAAGAAAATTTTTACACACCCCTAAGGGAGTATAATGAATCTCATTCATTGCATTAAATTGTTATATGTTGATAAGTTCATTGTGAAAAAAATGAAATGAACAAAAGAATGAGCAAAGAAAAAGAGAAGATGTAGAGAAAAGCCTTGAAAAGAAAATTTAAATAAGACCCAAAGTGGCCAAGGCTAGAAAAAGTTGAAGAGAAGCTCAATAGTGTGCGAAAAAAGTATTGAACTGATTCTATTGTACTCTCTTATTTGAATTCATCCTACCTTTTCTTTGGAACCGACACCAAAAGGCCTAACGTTATAAGCTTTTAAAGTCCTGTTGATCCAAGTCTAGGGAATAATTACATTAGTGGAGAAGTGCCGGATAGTAAATTTTGTAGAGTAGTTCAAAGTAATCTTGACTCAGAGTTGTTATGGCACTTTTTGATCTTAAAGATATGTACATTACTCATGTTTGACAATAGCACACACGCACGTTCCAATGTTGCGATGTATTGTTTAACTTAGGAGAAATTGCTTCTTGTTAAATGTTGAATGACTTTTATTGATGTGTATGTTCTTTAATGTCTCACATACAAAGACCTCTCATCGGTTGTGATAAATCATCAACCGTTACAATGGTATTCACTCTTCTATGTTAGCTCACAAATACAATGAATAGAGTGAATACAAGGGCACAAATGATTCCATAATGAATCTGATATAACAAGGTAAGAGGTGCCAAAGGTTTGAGGCGTGCTCTTCATTTAGCAACTTTTGTATTTGAAGTTCCCCAATTGAATCCCAAGTGGGTTTGCTTTGGAAGGCTTGGATTGATCTTCAATCAGCTATTATTGAGCTTCCAAATCATGTATATATAGCCCCAAGTAATGATATATACGTTAGACACAAGAATATGCCCGTTGGAAAAGGTTCTGCAGTATTCCCGAGCTTGCAACGGTCATATTCTGGTTTCTGGGCTGTTTGTATTTCGGACCGGACTGGTCTGGTCTGCTGGTCTGATATGCTGTTCTGTTTCAGTCTGGTCTGCTGGTTTGGTTCATTCTGGTCTGCTGGTCTGCTGGTCTGCTCTGGACAAGTCAGTCTGATGCAAGACAAGCTTGATACAAAAACAGATTGATAAACTTGCTCTTCGATCTGTTGCTTGTAACTCTTCATTATTTGATATCTGGGCAAAGTGATCTATATGAAAGTTGTAGCCCTTTCTCTTAGCTTTCCACGGAATCAAGAATCGCTCGATTTCGAGTTCGTATGAGAGAGTTATGCTCGAAATACGAGGCGATGCTCCTGCTGTCTGTTTGCTGGATGCAGCAGCACATGGCATGACTTGCAGAAGCTTTTTGGCCATCTTAACGTCCGATTCAGTCTTTCACTTCCAAAGATGACTTGTATATCTTTGTCTTAGCTTTCCAACCCATACTGAATCGTTCCGTTCTGATAAGCGAGCTAAGAGTTATGCCCACCAGACTGACAGGGACTTTGCTATAACAGCTCGATCTTACAGGCGTCACATGGCGTGACTTGCAGAAGCTTTTTGGCCATCTTAACGTCCGATTCAGTCTTTCACTTACAAAGATGACTTGTAGATCTTTGTCTTAGCTTTCCAACCCATACTGAATCGTTCCGTTTCGATAAGCGAGCTGAGCGTTATGGCCACCATACTGACAGTTGCTTGCTGAAACAGCTTGCTGTTTCTTCGCGGTTCAGCTCGATCTTGCAGGCGTCTTTTCTCCTTGATAACATTTGAACTGGCCGATCTGTTGTGAAATATGACTTTTAGTATTTTAAGTTGGCTGTTCAATCTCTTTGGAAGCACGTCATTTCGATATCCGAGCTATTAGATATGATCGAAACAAACCGCTCTGCCAGGATTTCAGACTTGGTCCAGCTTGATATTTTCAAGCTACTTCTTTGTAATTCATCAAGCTCTTAATTATGATCTATGAACTGCACACTTGATGAAATATGTTAGCAACACAATAACAAGTTTTGTTAACATCAAAACCAAGATTATTCGGGTTTCCAAAACCTAACAATCTCCCCCTTTTTGATGATCACAAAACTTGAATAAAAATATGAACATTAAAGCACAATGTTGCATAACAAGAAAAATCATATTTTTAAAAACATATTTCTCCCCCTTTTTGTGTGAATCAAAAAGGAAGACAAATTAAATTTACTCCCCCTCAAGGATTGAGATTAAACTCTCCCCCTTAATTTTAAAATGTTTGAAAATTTGAGCAAGAGAGGGGCAAATGGGGTAGGCTAAAAAAAATAAAAAAAATGTAATGCACATTAATTTTTGAACAAAAATAACCTCTTTTGATGATAGATGAAGCATACTTGGCAACAAATTTGAATTTCTTGACAAAACTCAACAATGTCCATTTCATCTTTCCGCGGTGGCAGCACATGAGTCAACTTTGCAGAATAAACTGCTTTTCCTCGTGAAGAATTAGGCTGCAAGACCTATACCATTGCGATCCTCTATGAGTCTAGTTTGCAACGCAAAAAACGGTTCGTCATTTGGACATCCGAGCAAGAAGTTATGCCAATTTTCCCAAAGTCGCTGCAAGCTGCCAGAAAACTAAAAATGCTTCGAAAATTGTTAGATAAAATCTCAAAATAAAAATTTTAAACTTAAAAAGAGTTTGGAACAAATTGAACGAAAATTAAACCTTTAAAATAGATTTTAAAATTATTTTCGTGCAAAATGAATGCAATGAAATTGATTGTTATGCTAAAAATTTTCATACACCAAATTTTGAAAAAATATGCTATGAAAATATTTCATGCTCATGAAAAATTTTGAAAAAGATTTTAAAAGAAATCCGCTACAAAAGTCGGTTCAAATGCTTTCCAAGAACAACCCGCTCTGATACCACTTGTCAGGATCGATTCCGGGGGTGGGTTGCCATTCCACACCCGAGTTCAACCAACTTGAGCTTCAATAGCTCGTGTTCTTGAATTAATGCACCGAGAGATTATATCGAGTTCGATTACAAAATCGAGCGGAAGACACTCGACATAACCCGCTCTAAAACCGATTAAACATTTGAAAGGCATTTTAAAGATATGCAATTAAAATAAATAAACAAGCATTTGTTTATGGAAGTTCGAAGGTGGTGTAATCCTTCTACGTCTCCCATTCTTCCACCTCATGGAAGGATTCCACTAGAAGACTTTGATTTATACAATCACGTTGTACAAACCCGATCCAGTTGGGAATTCCCCATCCAACTAGAACTCCTAGCAACTCAACTATGTATGTTCTTTAATGTCTCACATACAAAGACCTATCATCGGTTGTGATAAATCATCAACCGTTACAATGGTATTCACTCTTCTATGTTAGCTCACAAATACAATGAATAGAGTGAATACAAGGGCACAAATGATTCCATAATGAATCTGATATAGCAAGGTAAGAGGTGCCAAAGGTTTGAGGAGTGCTCTTCATTTAGCAACTTTTGTATTTGAAGTTCCCCAATTGAATCCCAAGTGGGTTTGCTTTGGAAGGCTTGGATTGATCTTCAATCAGCTATTATTGAGCTTCCAAATCATGTATATATAGCCCCAAGTAATGATATATACGTTAGACACAAGAATATGCCCGTTGGAAAAGGTTCTGCAGTATTCCCGAGCTTGCAACGGTCATATTCTGGTTTCTGGACTGTTTGTATTTCGGACCGGACTGGTCTGGTCTGCTGGTCTGATATGCTGTTCTGTTTCAGTCTGGTCTGCTGGTTTGGTTCAGTCTGGTCTGCTGGTCTGCTGGTCTGCTCTGGACAAGTCAGTCTGATGCAAGACAAGCTTGATACAAAAACAGATTGATAAACTTGCTCTTCGATCTGTTGCTTGTAACTCTTCATTATTTGATATCTGGGCAAAGTGATCTATATGAAAGTTGTAGCCCTTTCTCTTAGCTTTCCACGGAATCAAGAATCGCTCGATTTCGAGTTCGTATGAGAGAGTTATGCTCGAAATACGAGGCGATGCTCCTGCTGTCTGTTTGCTGGATGCAGCAGCACATGGCGTGACTTGCAGAAGCTTTTTGGCCATCTTAACGTCCGATTCAGTCTTTCACTTCCAAAGATGACTTGTATATCTTTGTCTTAGCTTTCCAACCCATACTGAATCGTTCCGTTCTGATAAGCGATCTAAGAGTTATGCCCACCAGACTGACAGGGACTTTGCTATAACAGCTCGATCTTACAGGCGTCACATGGCGTGACTTGCAGAAGCGTTTTGGCCATCTTAACGTCCGATTCAGTCTTTCACTTACAAAGATGACTTGTAGATCTTTGTCTTAGCTTTCCAACCCATACTGAATCGTTCCGTTTCGATAAGCGAGCTGAGCGTTATGGCCACCATACTGACAGTTGCTTGCTGAAACAGCTTGCTGTTTCTTCGCGGTTCAGCTCGATCTTGCAGGCGTCTTTTCTCCTTGATAACATTTGAACTGGCCGATCTGTTGTGAAATATGACTTTTAGTATTTTAAGTTGGCTGTTCAATCTCTTTGGAAGCACGTCATTTCGATATCCGAGCTATTAGATATGATCGAAACAAACCGCTCTGCCAGGATTTCAGACTTGGTCCAGCTTGATATTTTCAAGCTACTTCTTTGTAATTCATCAAGCTCTTAATTATGATCTATGAACTGCACACTTGATGAAATATGTTAGCAACACAATAACAAGTTTTGTTAACATCAAAACCAAGATTATTCGGGTTTCCAAAACCTAACAATCTCCCCCTTTTTGATGATCACAAAACTTGAATAAAAATATGAACATTAAAGCACAATGTTGCATAACAAGAAAAATCATATTTTTAAAAACATATTTCTCCCCCTTTTTGTGTGAATCAAAAAGGAAGACAAATTAAATTTACTCCCCCTCAAGGATTGAGATTAAACTCTCCCCCTTAATTTTAAAATGTTTGAAAATTTGAGCAAGAGAGGGGCAAATGGGGTAGGCTAAAACAAATAAAAAAAATGTAACGCACATTAATTTTTGAACAAAAATAACCTCTTTTGATGATAGATGAAGCATACTTGGCAACAAATTTGAATTTCTTGACAAAACTCAACAATGTCCATTTCATCTTTCCGCGGTGGCAGCACATGAGTCAACTTTGCAGAATAAACTGCTTTTCCTCGTGAAGAATTAGGCTGCAAGACCTATACCGTTGCGATCCTCTATGAGTCTAGTTTGCAACGCAAAAAACGGTTCGTCATTTGGACATCCGAGCAAGAAGTTATGCCAATTTTCCCAAAGTCGCTGCAAGCTGCCAGAAAACTAAAAATGCTTCGAAAATTGTTAGATAAAATCTCAAAATAAAAATTTTAAACTTAAAAAGAGTTTGGAACAAATTGAACGAAAATTAAACCTTTAAAATAGATTTTAAAATTATTTTCGTGCAAAATGAATGCAATGAAATTGATTGTTATGCTAAAAATTTTCATACACCAAATTTTGAAAAAATATGCTATGAAAATATTTCATGCTCATGAAAAATTTTGAAAAAGATTTTAAAAGAAATCCGCTACAAAAGTCGGTTCAAATGCTTTCCAAGAACAACCCGCTCTGATACCACTTGTCAGGATCGATTCCGGGGGTGGGTTGCCATTCCACACCCGAGTTCAACCAACTTGAGCTTCAATAGCTCGTGTTCTTGAATTAATGCACCGAGAGATTATATCGAGTTCGATTACAAAATCGAGCGGAAGACACTCGACATAACCCGCTCTAAAACCGATTAAACATTTGAAAGGCATTTTAAAGATATGCAATTAAAATAAATAAACAAGTATTTGTTTATGGAAGTTCGAAGGTGGTGTAATCCTTCTACGTCTCCCCTTCTTCCACCTCATGGAAGGATTCCACTAGAAGACTTTGATTTATACAATCACGTTGTACAAACCCGATCCAGTTGGGAATTCCCCATCCAACTAGAACTCCTAGCAACTCAACTATGTATGTTCTTTAATGTCTCACATACAAAGACCTATCATCGGTTGTGATAAATCATCAACCGTTACAATGGTATTCACTCTTCTATGTTAGCTCACAAATACAATGAATAGAGTGAATACAAGGGCACAAATGATTCCATAATGAATCTGATATAGCAAGGTAAGAGGTGCCAAAGGTTTGAGGAGTGCTCTTCATTTAGCAACTTTTGTATTTGAAGTTCCCCAATTGAATCCCAAGTGGGTTTGCTTTGGAAGGCTTGGATTGATCTTCAATCAGCTATTATTGAGCTTCCAAATCATGTATATATAGCCCCAAGTAATGATATATACGTTAGACACAAGAATATGCCCGTTGGAAAAGGTTCTGCACTATTCCCGAGCTTGCAACGGTCATATTCTGGTTTCTGGACTGTTTGTATTTTGGACCGGCCTGGTCTGGTCTGCTGGTCTGATATGCTGTTCTGTTTCAGTCTGGTCTGCTGGTTTGGTTCAGTCTGGTCTGCTGGTCTGCTCTGGACAAGTCAGTCTGATGCAAGACAAGCTTGATACAAAAACAGATTGATAAACTTGCTCTTCGATCTGTTGCTTGTAACTCTTCATTATTTGATATCTGGGCAAAGTAATCTATATGAAAGTTGTAGCCCTTTCTCTTAGATTTCCACGGAATCAAGAATCGCTCGATTTCGAGTTCGTATGAGAGAGTTATGCTCGAAATACGAGGCGCTGCTCCTGCTGTCTGTTTGCTGGATGCAGCAGCACATGGCGTGACTTGCAGAAGCTTTTTGGCCATCTTAACGTCCGATTCAGTCTTTCACTTCCAAAGATGACTTGTATATCTTTGTCTTAGATTTCCAACCCATACTGAATCGTTCCGTTCCGATAAGCGAGCTAAGAGTTATGCCCACCAGACTGACAGGGACTTTGCTGTAACAGCTCGATCTTACAGGCGTCACATGGCGTGACTTGCAGAAGCTTTTTGGCCATCTTAACGTCCGATTCAGTCTTTCACTTACAAAGATGACTTGTAGATATTTGTCTTAGCTTTCCAACCCATACTGAATCGTTCCGTTTCGATAAGCGAGCTGAGCGTTATGGCCACCAGATGACAGTTGCTTGCTGAAACAGCTTGCTGTTTCTTCGCGGTTCAGCTCGATCTTGCAGGCGTCTTTTCTCCTTGATAACATTTGAACTGGCCGATCTGTTGTGAAATATGACTTTTAGTATTTTAAGTTGGCTGTTCAATCTCTTTGGAAGCACGCCATTTCGATATCCGAGCTATTAGATATGATCGAAACAAACCGCTCTGCCAGGATTTCAGACTTGGTCCAGCTTGATATTTTCAAACTACTTCTTTGTAATTCATCAAGCTCTTAATTATGATCTATGAACTGCACACTTGATGAAATATGTTAGCAACACAATAACAAGTTTTGTTAACATCAAAACCAAGATTATTCGGGTTTCCAAACCTAACAGTATATATTTCTCTATTTCAGGAATCAATGTTGAAATGTAGGGAAATGTGAGAAATCAAGCTAAAATGATGAAAAAAATGAATAAAGTTGAAGAAAAGAGAAAAAAACCAGAATCCAAGACACATGTTGCTCCTTTCTCCTCATATTACTATATGTTCGAGCCATGTTTTGGAAATGTGGTCCATTTAAAAGTTGTAGAACTTTCTCTTATCTTCGCGTGGACAGCTGATTCATCAAATTTGGAGTTTGTATGAGAAAGTTACGGCCAAAATACGAAACTCGCCAGAAGCTGAAAAAGGCGAAGAAACTTACTGTGAATGGCGATCGATCGAGAAAGGATTTCCGATCGATCGAGAGGGGCAGAAAAGGCCACGAAATTCTTACTGGAAGGCTCGATCGATCGGCCACTTCGTCCGGATCGATCGGTGGAATGAATTTTCATTAAAATAACTTCCTTATAGAGTTTGTTTTCAACAAGGAAGTCCTTGATTCCCTTCCCCTATATTTACAAACGAAAATTACAACCCAAAATATCAGATTTTAACCCTTGAACACACACATCACAGCCTCCATCTCAGCCCCTCCCCTTTCTTCAATTCCACAAAACCACACGCCTCCTTTTTTTCACTCTAACCTCACGTCTCCTTCACACGGCCAGCAGCCATTCACTCCACCATAACCTCCATCTTTCTTCCACTCTTCACCATCCATCATCACTCATCAACCCTTCACCCTATGTTTTGGAACGAGCCAACAAGATAATCGAAGAGCACGATCGAGAAAGAAGCGAGGAAGGATCGAGAATCAACGAAAGAGTCGACTTGGGAGTTTTCTTTTACTTTTCTATTATTGTTTTACATGAATAATTGGATTGTTGTGTTTTTGATGATTGAGAGATATCAATAACATAGTTTTTCCTATTGATTTTGAGATTGAATTCATATATCTTCTAAGTGCATGTGTTATTGTTCTTAATGCTTTTGAAGGATTGATCACCTTTGAATGATATTTTATTATAATTGAGATCGAGAGATGAAATTATAATACGATATAATAATTCATGCCGTGTGTTAAAGATTGAGATCGAGAGATAAAATCACACACGAGTGATAGCTTTGGGTTGTTTAATCTAAAGTTAGTGGTTTTCATAAATCTCATTCAATGTTAAATTGTTAATTACGTGAACGAGAGTTACTAGTTGCAATTTGATGTTAGACTTAATATAGCTCGAGAGAGTATATTGAATAAATTCGGAAAACCCGTCACCTTAGAGATGTATGGAGAAAAAGAATTGTAAGAGTTGGGTTAGGTGAATAATTGTCTTGATTCTTACTTGTGAATTTTTCTCGTGATCGTCGACTATTTTGGTTGGATTATAGTAGCTTAATTTAGTTTAGTTTAATTATTAATTGATTATCGTAGGTTAAATATAGTTAAAAGAAATCGTATATGGTACTTGCTTGTTAGTTCTTGTGGGTTCGACAATCCGTTCCTATCTATACTAAAACTTGACACCGTGCACTTGCGGTCTAAAATCGCTAGATTGGAATTAATTGTTTAAAATAAAAGCGGTCAAGTTTTTTGCGCCGTTGCCGGGGACTAACTTTAGTAATATCATACTAGGTTCTTTGACTGTAATTTAACCATTTTTTGTTTATTTAGTTCGAAAAAAAAAATTATATATTTATTTTGTTTTTGTTTTGTTTGTCTTGTGAGGTACTTGGAGATGCTACATCAACATGCCTTCACAAGCTTTGCCCAACAACGTTCCGAGCCGTTCTACGCTGTTTGGGAGAGATTCAATGAATTGGCCAACACATTCCGGTATCACAACTTTTCGAACTATACTCTCTTGCAATATTTCTTCAACGGGTTGGATGCACACACACGAGAATGGGTATTGAGCGGAGCACTGGTGACTGGGAGTCCCTTGGTTGATAGAGATGAGGACAGTGTGGTGCACCTGTTCAATGATATGGCGGACTTCGATCTTCACTGGCATTGTGATCCTTCACTACAAGGTTGGAGTCACCAATACCCACCAGAGCCTCACTACCCTATTGATACGCCACAACAATTTGAACATCGCGAAGATAGGAGAGATAGTTCTGCAGATATCACAACTCAGTTAGAGGATACCTTAGTAAGATTCATGGCATCAACCGAGAACAGTTTGGAGTGCCAAATCAACTCTATGCGTCACCTGGAGCAGCAAATGGTGGTCCTCATGGAAACAATTTCAACTAGTTGCCAAGAGGAAGAGATGAGGGCTACAAATCAAGAGGCGACGAATCGAGTTTGGTTATATGATGACGATCACTCAACCAACCAAGTTTGGGGGAGTGATCCTCCTAATGTGGAAGAGTCAAGGGAACTTGAGCCTCTTCAAGAGATTGCGCTTACTTCAGAGATGTTATCCGAGGAGTTTCCATGTGAAGATGAGTCGAATGTGATGTTGGAGAAGGAAGAGACTTTCGAAGATTCCGATTTGAGCCCGTCGATGGAAACATGTTCTATGCTATATGTGGATCCATATTTTTCATTGATGCCAACTTCACCGCACTACATCTTCCAAGATATGAAGCCAAGTCAAGAGTCATTCTCCCATGCCTACCATTTCAAGAATGTTGTTGGAGCGACGAGCTTACATTGTTACAATCTTGCCAATCTTGAGGGCATACTGAATGAAGACCCATTAGTGGTATCATACGATACTTACTATGGGCGGCAGCCGCTCTTTGATGGTTGCTTCTGATGGTCAAGCCGAAGACTAGAAATCAGCGCTTCTTGGGAGGCAACCCAAGCGTATCCTTTTGTTATTTAGTTTTGTTTTATTTTTCAGTTTTCATTTTAGTTTTGTTTATCTCTCAAGTCGAATATTTTACCATTTGCATTCTTCTCTTGCTAGGTACTTGGTTGGAGCGATGAACCCCTACAACAGTGGAGCTTTCAAAAGCAAATCTTCCTCAACCCTCATGCAAGCGTCTTGATCAGATGAGTTTACTGTTTCCCTTTTGATTCTTTTAAACATTGAGGGCAATGTTTGATTTAAGTTTGGGGGAGTTGATAGGCTTAGATTTTGAGTGTTTTTAGCTGTAATTTTGTCCCATTTTTCGTACTTTTTCCTGGATGATATTATGCTTTTTGGTGTTTATTTGTCTATTTCAGGAAAATTAGTTGGAAATGGAAGAAATGAGCTAAACTGAAAAAAATGGCGAAATCGAGGCGGGAAAGAGTTGAAATTGAGGAAGTTGGATTTTCGGATTCTCGATCGATCGAGAATATTTCTCGATCGATCGAGCCAGGCAGTGTGCTGAGCAGAAAATGAATCGAAGTCTCGATCGATCGAGATTATGTCTCGATCGATCGACCAAGGCAGAAACTTCAGAGCCAATTTTATCGAAGGCTCGATCGATCGGAAGGAAATCTCGATCGATCGAGCGAGGCAGTGAGTTTCAAAGGCTGACGTGAACAGTGCACCGATCGATCGGACGCAATTCTCGATCGATCAATACGCAAATCCGGGAAAATCTTATCTTCCATTTTTGAATGGATTTTCGGGGGATAAAAGGGAGAATCATTTCCATACAAGAGAGACATCATTTCAGAGACCAATTCTCTCAAAAAGAAGGAACCCTAGCCACCGCCTAGCGCCGCCGAAGGAGATTCAGTCTCCGTTCTTCGTCCAAAGTCGAGCCAATTCATTCCGGAGTGCAAGGAAGGAGCAAGAGAAGAGATTTCGGTGCTACGCGGGGATTTATTCCGTCGTTTATCGTATTTCTAGACTCTAATCTATTTCATTTTGATTTTCAATTGATGTTTTTGAGGTCGAGAGACGATTAAACTCTTTTGTATTTGATTTGAAATATTTTCAGTTTATTCTATCGAGTTTTAGTTTCGTTGTGTTTGATTATTGATTCAATTGTGATTGAGTGCATTGATTACTATTGTTCATAAATTAATTGATTGTGTAGATCAAAGCCTAGCTAACTTTGATTGAATCTGAGAGTTATAACCGAGATCGAGAGATAACGTTGTAACACGCTCTATTAATTTATGATGTATGCTACGATTGAGATCGAGAGATAATATCGCATACGTGAGAACTTTGAATCGAGAGATTTAGAGTAACAAGGTTTTGATGATTTATGCAATATTGAATTAGTAAATAGGTGCACGAGAGTGACTTATTCTAATTTAATGTTAGTTTCTTTACAGCTCGAGAGAGTGTATCGAATAATAGCGAAAACCTTTCACCTTTAGAATTAATTGGTTGATAATTTGAGAATTCAGTTGAATCATTAAAGATAACATAGTGGAACGACGAGCTTGATAAATTTATCGAGTGACTTACCTTTGCATATCCGGAACCATTCATTTTATTGTTTCTTGTTTAATTTTCATTCCATAGTTTAAGTTTGCTTTAGTTAATCACCTTCTTTAATCGTAGGCTAAATATAATTTTATTAATCTTATTTGGTACTTATACGTTAGTCCCTATGGATTCGACAACCCCTACTTAATTTTCACTATACTAAAACTTGACAACCGTGCACTTGCGGTAGAATCGCTTCACACTACTCTTTGAAATATTAATTGTTTAAAAATAAAGCGGTCAATATGTATGATCAAATATTTATAATAAATATATACACATAAAACACAAGCACAAAATGACATAACTTGTAATAAAATCGGCCACACCAAATATTTATTTGCCAGATGCAGTAAGCAAAATTAGATATGAGATTTATTGAATTTAAAATCTAAAGAAAAATAATTAAGTAAAATATATCCGTTTATTTTTATGAAATGTGATACTAAATGTTTTATAAATATAACAAATTATCAATTACGAAAGATGAATTATAGTTTATTAAATTTTATTAAAAAATATCTCAAATAACACGCGAAAATATGGCTCATATACTAAAAAAATAATCATTTTGATACCCTGATATGAGGTCAGTATGGTCTCGACCCGAATTTCAGAGCCGTAAACCGACCCGACTTCGTCACTTGTGGTCCAGGTCCGGAGGTCCTCAGCACCGCATGTTCTCAGCTCGGCAGGCCCGAAGGTCCTCGGCACAACATGTTCTCAGCTCGGTAGGTCCGAAGGTCCTCGACACATCATGTTCTCAGCTCGACAGGTCCGAAGGTCCACAGATTGACATTATCCGAGCCGGTGTCCCAACCTTAAACAATTCCCTTAATTTCTTTGGCATCAAATAAGACTTCGTGAGCCCTAGTGTGGTCCCTCTCATCCGAGCCGACCATAGCAGGAGTTCTATTACTGACAGGGGGGGACCACACTCATCAATCAGCTAATCAGAAAGTAACTAATATGCCAATAATATCCCCCATTACTATCAAGATCTCATATGTGACACATCGTACAAAGGGAACATTATTTGTCGGTGGTGCCCCTCTCTGAGGCATAGACTCTCAGTTGCTTGTTCACAGCGGTCCCCTAGAGCCCCTGCAAGTAGTTACAGGTTTGTTTTTTCTCTCACCATCGCAAGGTATATATATATATATATATATATATATATATATATATATATATATATATATATATATATATATATATATATATATATATATATATAGACATCAAGTTTGTATTGAGGGATGATAATTTTCTCTACCATTTTTTCTTCCTAAAGCGTTTATTCCCTTTTCCTGTATTAACTTGATCGTCGGAGGGACTTCACCGGAGAACCTTCTCCGAGTCCCTTCTAACCCATTTTCTTTCAGGACAGCTCATCCTAAGGTGGGAAGATCTATTGTTCATCTAGGAAGACACCCTACCAAAATCCCAGGTAACAATTGGCGCCGTCTGTGGGAACAAGAGCAAAAGGCGTTGATAAAAATGGTAAACACGCGGAGAACGAACCAGGAAATGAACCATGACCACCGGGCACCATCGGATAATGAGGGAGAGCCACCAACTATGGCCGGTATAACAGTAGGAACTATAAATTTTGAGCAACTCACGCGCCTAATCTCGATAACAGTGGAGAAGGCTATGAAGCGGGCTATGGATTAGTCTGAAAGTGGCCAGGAGGAAAGTATTCGAGAAAATGACCGTCCCGAGCATATAGCCACATCTCATCCACCGGACACTGAAGGTCAAGACCTTGAGGGGAAAATGGAAGAGCTGATGGAGGAGGTCCAAGAGATGAAAAAGGGATTGGGGGCACCCCTTTCTCCCCAGAAATATTGGGGGAGGAGGTCCCAACAACAACTTCATACCCCCAAGCGTGGGGGAATATGACGGAAGCACAGATCCAGAGGAGTACCTGGGTAGGTTTGAGAATTCTGACATGTTGCATTGCTACTTCCGATCATCTGAAATGCAAAGTCTTCATCACCACCATGGTGAAATCGGCCCAGCAGTGGTTTAATCAACTCAAACCTGCTTCCATAACCACCTTCGTAGAGTTCAGCTCGGCTTTCCACCACCAATTCACCAGCAGTAAGCGGTACAAGAATACCTCGCTAAGTCTATTGGACAAGCAGAGGGCGAGCCACTCCGGGAATATATCCGACGTTTTAATGCCGCAAGCCAGGAGATGCCTCTTGACCATCAGAAATTTTGCTCATTGCCTTCACTTAGGGCTTGAGGGCTGGGGAGTTTTTCCGGTCCCTGATCAAGAGGAGCCCCATCACTTATGATGACTTACTGACCCGAGATGAAAAATATATCAATGTTGAGGAGGCTCGGAGAATGAGAATGAAAGAAGGCGGGAAGGTTGGTGACAAGCAGGTTAGGCCTGCAGAAAAAAGGCCCGGAGAAGAAGCAAGGCACGGGCGTTTCTCCCACTATACACCTCTGAAGATTGCTAAGGAGGAGGCAGCCCAGATTTGTGAAGAACAACCCCAACCCCAACCCCACCGCCACCCCCCAAAATAACCTCAGACCGAGGAAGAACTGAGCAATGGGTCCATGGACAAATACTGTGATTTCCATCAAGGATCTAAGCACGACACACAAGAGTGTCGTCACTTGGCTCGAGAGCTCGAGCAGAGCCTGCAAAATAGTTCTCAGTTTAAGCAGATGACACATCGGCCCAACGTACCTATTGGGAGCCCTTCACGAGGAATGGGCCGCGACGCGTACCGAGGAAGAGACAGAGGTGGACGCACTGTTTCCAAGCCCCCTTCCGAGGTCGGGTACGAGGCCATGATTCGCTAAGGAGGCCGTAAGAGCGAGAGCCACCTAGAAACAACTCCCCAGCCCGGGGTTTTATCAACATGATCTCAGGAGGAGGTTACTAACAGGTCTATAGTTTAAGCGCTGAAGGCAGGGTTGTATGGAATAGGAAAAGACTGGGATGACGAACTTCCAAGTGTTCTATGGGCCTACCAAACTACACCCCGAACCCCTACGGGGGAAACACCTTTCAGTATGGTTTATGGTTCAGAAGCAGTTCTGCCGGTAGAGATAGGAGCAACTTCGGCTAGGGTCCAGGCTTATGACAATGACAATGATGAACGTCGAGCCTTGGACCTAGACATGATATGCGAGAAGAGAGAAAGGGCGGTAATCAGAATGGATGCCTATCGGAACAAAATAATCAAGGCTTATAACAAACAAGTTGTGCCTCGAAGTTTCCGGTCGGAGACCCAGTACTCAAAAAGTTTCAACCAACGGAGGTCGGGAAGCTTGACCCTAAATGGGAAGGACCCTACACGATAGTTCAAAAGTTGAGCTCGGGGACATACTATCTAGAAGATGTAGAAGGAAGAAATTTGAAAAGGCAGTTGAATGCCTTTCACCTCAGGAAATATTATTCTTAAGCACGTGTATTTCTTTTATGTATGAGCTCATGGCAGCAAGTTCTTATTATGAAGTTTATTCAGAAGTGTTGTCCTATGTGTAACCTGAAAGAAAATAGTCCAGGTATGCCCTGACTAAGAGAATAGTCCAGGTCTGCCCTGACTAAATAGTCCAGGTCTGCCCCGACTATAAAAAGGAAAAAGTCCAAGTCCGCCCTGCCTAAGAAAATAGTCCAGGTCCGCACTGACTATAAAAAGAAAAGTCCAGGTCCGCCATGACTAAGAAAATAGTCCAGGTCCGCCCTGACTAAATAGTCCAGTTCCGCCCTGACTATAAAAAGAAAAAGTCCAGGTCCGCCTGACTCAAAAAATAGTCCAGGTCCGTCCTAACTATAAAAAGAAAAAGTGCAGGTCAGCCCTGACTAAGAGAATATTCAAGGTCCGCCCTGACTATAAAATGAAAAGTCAAGGTCCTCCCTGACTTCCGCCTTGACTAAGAAAATAGTCCAGGTCGGGCCTGACTATAAAAAGAAAAGTCCAAGTCCGTCCTGACTAAGAAAAAGTCCAGGTCCACCCTGAATATAAAAGAAAAAGTCCAGGTCCGCCCTGACTAAGAAAATAGTCCAGATCCGCCCTGACTATAAAAAAGAAAATAGCCTAGATCCGCCCTGACTATAAAAAGAAAAGTCCAGGTCCGCCCTGACTAAGAAATAATCCAGGTCCGCCCTGACTTAGAAAATGGTCCACGTATGCCCTGACTATAAAAGAAAAGTTCAGGTCAGCCATGTCACAAATTTATTGCTAAGCTCAGCTCTGCTTCGGTTTAGCCACAAATTTATTTGAACAAGGAATCAGCCCTAGTTCAGTTGCATTCAAAGTAAATATTAATTATAGCCATAACTGGAAGTCAGCAAAACAAACATTTCATTAAATGAAAATGTACAACGGTGCATAGGGATTACGACCCAGTATTTGTTCAAACCAAAACAAAGGGGAGTTGGGGGGGGGGGGGGGGGGGGGGGGGGTACATCATTATATCAACTGTCCTTGTCTATAAAATCAGGAGGGATGGTGGCCACAATAGCATTGCGATCCAAGAAGTTGGTTGGGTCTTGATCCTCAGGGGGAACCCTTGGGTTCTGAACTGATCCTTGCATCCTTCAAAGCCCAGATCAAGAAACTTGAATGCATTGCCCGCAAGAAGCTTCTTGAACTCTTCCGATCTCAGGAAAGCCTCTTTCCGCCTGACTTCCCCAGCTATATATGCATCCAACTCAGATCGAACCCTATTTACCACTGCAGTAGAGTTGATCAGGGCCATATCTTTCTCCTACAGAATAGAGCATAGTCGATCTACCTCAGCACAGTACTTGGTTAACTCAGTCTCCAAGGCCTCGAACCGTTTCACCTGACCCATCTGGATTTCTTTCAGTTCAGCCTCCGCTGCCTCAAGCCAGATTTTAGCCACTCGAGCTTTCTTTCGGGCATCAGACAAGGACTGGCCATAATTAGCACCCCGTCAAACGCTCTCGCGCAACATTATTAAGCCCTGTAAAAGTAGAGAATAAATATATAAGAGAGAGAGAGAGAGAGAGAGAGAGAGAGAGAGAGAGAGAGAGAGAGAGAGAGAGAGGACCCTCATCAGTAGTACATTTATAATTGTTGATTAGTGCATACATTCATATCATATAGGGATTCTTATACATGCTTCTTTATTATAACATATCTTCCATAAAAATTTTGAACAAAATCCTTTTTCACTTCTTGACACTCCATTCATATAAGTATACACTCATTACGGCACTAGTGACATATTCTCAATTCATCATGTAATATTTACTCCCATTTAAATTGCATGAAATACTCTAATGAAAAGAGAATTATCAAGCATAATTATACAAACCATTAAACATGCCAAATTTCTCATAGACGAGCATTGAACAAATGATTGTATATCTATTTGTATAAAAGGCATTACTCTATACCAACACTGGTACCTCGCTCCCGGACCATCCTCACGCACCGGCCCGAACTCATTTCCCCAAATCAGTATCGTACATGTCCACCTATTTCAACAGAAACAGCCCCCACACAGGGCTAGCATACCAACAACATAATCTCAATATTATCGTATACGTACTTAATAAGTACAGAATATAATGCTGTAATTTAAACAAATACTCCCTAAGTATACCACAACCATGTGACAAGTCGCAAACTGTTATTGTTGTCACAATATCTAGAATCATCAACTCCAAATTCAGTTAAATCATCAACAATGATTTACTGTACACGCGTTCATAATCATTAGTGCTATTGTAATGAGCAATTTATCACCACAATAATTACTAAAATATACTTATATTTCATTTATCAATTAATCACACAATCTCATCATAATACATTCTCCTCATATCACATCGCTCGCTCAATAGCGGAGGCATCATTACCCATCACCCGCTCAATAGCGGCGGCATCATAATCCATGACCAACCCACTCCCAATAGCGGCATCAAAATAGTTTATCATGCACCATAATATCATCTCATTGTTCTATCACAAATTATCTCGTACAATAATATTTAGAATTCTAACATAAATTCTAAATCCATTAATCATATCACATAACCAATTTCCATGATTTTATGGATCAAATTTCAAAATTAATAATACGCATATCTGCTCAAATGTCACTACGTACCTTAAAGTCGACAGCGTGATTTAATCATCCTTGATCTCTGGAGGTTCACGAAATATCTATATTGAATGTCAATTCAGTGTTACTCAAGCAATACTTCCAACAACGTCATCATTTACCTACTAAATTCATCATGCATCATATCGTTGACCAATCACAATACTGAACTTTGTATACTACTCAAGACATCCCATTTTATTTTATGCTCATTGAGTTATCAGTTAACCCGATCGAGTAGTACATCTTACTAAAGTTCAACTCATGACACTTCATTTTAATGTGTAATGTTTTCATTGGAAGTATTACATTCCAAAATCCCAACCATTAACAATTTTTTTTAAAAAATAAAACAAGGAGCCATGATCGATTGCCAGTCTTCCAGCGATCGATTTCCCGCGATCGATAGCGAGAACCTACAGCTAAACTTCACTCTTCCGTGATCGATCGGTAGATTCGAGCGATCGATCGCCACAACTGTTCACCGCCTTTAAAAATCCAGTATTACGTCGCGATCGATCGACGCTATAATCGCGATCGATCGCGACCTGCGATTTTCCGAATTTTTTTCCTTCCATGGTGTTTTTCAAACCCAAACTGAAAATCAACACCCACAATACTTCAAAAACTCCATTAAAGCAGATAAAAACGCTAAAAACATCAATATAACAAATTCTTCCAAAAATCTTCAACTTTAAACCAAACTCAAAACATTACCAAAATTCATAAATTTCCTATAAAAACCAAAACAATAGAGAGGGGAATAAGATTACCCAACTATTTGGTCGAGATTCCCGCTCCAGAACCGAGCACCATCGATTTTACTTCAAGGAAAATGGGGGAAGGGAAATGGGAAATGGGAGAAGGAGGGAGAGGGAGAGAGGCGATGTGAGAGAGACAGAATAATTGAACACCGAGTCCATATGGTATATATAGTACCAAAGCTCCAGAGACACGAGTCTCAAATACTCGTACCAAAACTCTAATATAACAAAAGTGTTTAATAAATTAACTATCATCCACTCAGTTATATTTCGAACCTCACACCAAAGTTCCCCAGACTCCAACAATTCCAACAACGTATAATAATCCCTTAAAATCTCAATTCGGCAATTCTCATCATTAACACCATTAATTCTTCAATTCAACACTTATGATTTAAACATAATAATTAGTCTACTTCAAAATTGAGTCCGAATACAAAATGGCACTCATTCATAATTACCTCTTATTTATCACATTTTTCTCGATTTAATTAAGGTAATTAAGTTACATGCATCACAATTCTCCCCTACTAATAAAATTTCGCCATCGAAATTTCAACATGCACATCTATCAGAAATGACAAACTAACTCAAAATCATAATAGAGACAAGATAGCATCAACATGCCGCCAAATATCTTACTAGACCACACATGATCTGACAAATCCTGAATCCAAACATGGCCAATCACAAGGAACCACCCCAGCTTCCCATTTTGTAACATCAACACATAATGAAATTGAGATTTCTAAACAAGAAATCAATAACGACGATCTAGAATTAGACCATTCCCTTCTCTTAACTTATTATTGATTCAAGTAATGACGTTTCATTACATCAATCCAATTAAGGAAACACATCACACCTCATGTAATTTCTTAAATCAAGTCATTTAGATTCTCGTTCGAAAATCAAAATCATGAATTTCAAGTTATAACATACAATACCTCGTTGCATTAATAATCATCGGATTTACATGTTAGACAGAGTTCATGCAAGAACCTAAACTCTCCAATCACATTTACATGTCCAAAGAAATCACTACCTCATTTATTACACATCTATCGATACTAATTCATTAATATTCACGTATAAAAGTCTAATTACATCAATCTAAAACACCACAACTAATATGAATTCGGCTAGGTAGATGAGGTGACTATGAATAGACACATCTTATGTGCTTAATTGGATACGATTTGGTATATTTTGATAGATAAATTGATACATATGCTACCTAATCGTAAATGTAGGTGCAATCAAAGAATCAAGATAACAAGGGAGAGTAAGGATCAAGGAATTCATTGGAGTTGATAAAGTTCAAATTAGACCAAGAAAAGTGCATAAAAAGAGTAAACAAAGAGCAAGACTCGGCGATCGACCGGAATTTATCACCGTTCGATCACTGAAACACGCTGAAAAGGACCCTGAAAACAGAATACATTCGCGATCGATCGACATTATTCGCGACCGATCGGCACAATGCGTTGAAAGTCAGCGATCGATCGGCAACATCTCGTGATCGATCGCGGGAAGGTTCTGGCTGAAAAAAATAACCTGGCAATCGATCGCCAGCTTGTCCCTATCGATCGCCAGCAGAGTCTGGGAAATTAAGGAAAGTTAGCTTTTTACCATCTTGGGGGACTCTAACCTATTCCCCAAGCCTCCCCACCTCTATAAAGATGAAATTAGCCTCCCTAACTCATAATTCATACTTTTAATCATAGTTTATACTTAGAACAAAAATTTACTTTGAAGTTTTGAAGACGGATTGAAGACTCGACACAAAGGCGGGATTGCAACCTCGACGCGTGTTGATTATTCTAGTTTGTCTTAGTTTTTGTTTATGCTTTTCATACATTATTTTGTTATTTTTGCATTGATTATGAGTAGCTAAACTCATCCTCTTGGTTGAGGAAGACAAAACAATTGGAGTTTAATTTATTCAAGAGATTGTTGTTCTGAATTGGTGATTTTTATTGAATATCATAAGTTTTTCTTTTGTTCTTGCCATGATTGTGTTGTGGGTTGTTAGATTAGCTATCTAATAATTTTTCATACAATCTAATGCTAAGTTTGATATCAGATCCGCAATTGTTTGATTAATTGAATTTGTGAAGCAACTAAGATTGATAATTCTCTGTTGTTGAGGTTATTAAATTTCCAGGGAAAACTTTTGACTAGATTAAACATAATTGTTGTTGTTTATGTTGTTTAGCTTCACCAATCTTACTTGTTCATATGATATCATTACTCTAAATCTTAACTGCTGTTGTTAGGGTTGATTAATCGATAATGGTTAAATTTGAATGTTGTTTTGATTTAATTACACTTAAGTTGAGATATTAGTTAAATTTTCAATGGTGAATATTCATGCATAAAAATTACATATGCGAGAAAATCGATGAATGAATAAACGAATTCCAATGGTAGAGTCTACCGAAACCAAGATCACTCTTTAATTGATTTATTCCTATTTTATTTCAATCGTGCATCCTACATAATTTTAGATAACTAATACCCTCAAATCCCCCTATTTCGATACTTGTTAGCACAAAGATACTCACTTCCCTGTGGGATCGATCCCTACTTATACTGCTACATTAATTTTGTTGTAACTGAGAAGGGTTAATTTGAGCGTATACGATAAGCGCGACCAAATTTTGGCATCGTTGCCGGGGAAGGCGTTTATTTGTGTTAACTTTATTTTTATTTTATTTTTTTGCTACTTGGGTTTGTTAATGAGTACAGGTGAATTGTCTGATCACGAAGATAATTTTCACTACGATCCTGAAATCGAGAGAACACTACATCGGAGAAGAAGAGAAGCAAGGATACTTGAGGAACACGATGGCTGCGAATCAAAGCTTGAGATAGTTGGCGAATCCTAACTTGGATCAACAACCTCTATGCATCACTTTCCCTACACTTGCTAACAATGTAAACTTTGAACTTCAGTCTAGCTTAATTCATTTGTTTTCGTCTTTTCATGGTCTTGCATGTGAAAACCCGCACAAGCATTTGATGGAATTCCACATGGTATGCACCACTATAAAGCCAGTTGGCGTAACGGAGGAGCAAATTAAACTACGAGCCTTTCCATTCTCTCTAAAGGATGCTGCTAAAGATTGACTATTCTACCTACCCTCCGGATCCATCATTACGTGGATTGATTTGCAAAAAAGTCTTCATAGAGAAGTACTTTCCAGCTTCAAGGGCAACTAACATAAGGAAAAAAATCTACGATATGAAGCAATACCACGAGGAGTCGTTGCACAAGTACTGTGAAAGTTTTAAGAAGCTGTGTGCAAGCTGCCCACAATATCAGATAAGTGAACACCTTTTAATTCAATATTTCTCTGAAGGTTTACATTCTGGTGACAGGATCTTAGTGGATGCGGCGAGCGGAAGAGATTTCATTGACAAGACAGCGGAGGAGGCAAGGAACTTAATAGCAAACATGGCTGCCAACTCCCAGCAATTTTTACATGCTCGCCATGGACAGACACCAAGAAAAGAGGTAAACGTAACCAATCTAGAACAACAACTGATTGATTTAACGTTTTTTGTGTGCAATCTTGCAGGTGACAAGGTGGGGGAAGATGAAGCCATGTGGAATATGTCTAGCTGTAAACCATCTCACTGATGCATGTCCATCCCTACAAGAGACATCCACTGAGCTCGTGAATGCAGCGGGAGGATTCTCATGCCCACCACAAAGGAGCTATGACCACCCATCAATCGACTACAACCTAGGTTGGAGGGACCATCAGAACCAGGGCTATGGAATCAACAAATGAACCAACCTCCACCCTATAGACCACCATATCAGAGACCTACACCACCGCCAGTGCATGCTCCTTCTGACAAGTTAGAGAATATTGTTAAGGTTATTGCTGAAATAGCTTGCAATTTCAACAGGAGACGAGGGCGAGCATTCAAAGATTGACTACGCAAATGGGGAAATTGGTGACTCCTTTCAACAAGATTGAAGCGGGAATATCCAGTTGGCTCCCTTCACAGCCAGTGGTAAACCCAAGGGAAAATGTGAACGCCATCACTTTGAAGAGGAATGACGATGAAGCTGAGGAGAAGGTGGTACTGACGCCACCCGGACAAGACGAAAAGAAGAAGACCGAGACAAACATAGAGGAGCCCATGCAAGAGGAGGAACCACGAGGTAAGTCCCCTCCACTCCGTAAATATAAAATTGAACCCCCATTCCCCCTTGCATTGAAGGTGAACTGGAAGGACAAGAGGGACTCTACGAGACTTTCCAAAGCTGAGAGGAAAACGCCCCACTACATGATGCCATGAAGAAAGTGCCTCACTATGCTAGATTTTTTAAGGAAGTTTGGAAAGTGGATAGGAGCAAAGAACGAAAAGGGTGCCCCAAGATTGAGCTAGGCGAGTATGTTTCTGCGGTCATCCAACGAAGCATTCCCACAAAGTGTAAGGACCCTGGTAATGCTTAGGATCTTCAATTAATGTCATTCCTTACTCAATCTACAATCAACTGAAATCGGGACCTTTGAAAAGAAATAATGTTGTGATACAATAAGCTGATAGGTCAACGATTATTCCTAGGGGAATAGTAGAGGATGTACTTGTGCATGTAGAGAATTTGGTTTTCCTCGCCGATTTCTGTCTTAGACATGGAAAATGGTGATCCATCTAGCCCCATTATATTAGGGAGACCATTCTTGAAAACCTTTAAATCTGTGATAAATGTGAATAGCGGCATGTTAACTGATATCACCAAAAAATAATATCTTTAATAAATATCGAGCGATGATGCAACAAATGGTTTATCTTCAATTAAACCGAATTGAACCGCCCCCAAAATATATCTGTGTATCAAAGAAAAAGGGTGAGATGACTCCGCCAGGAGGCGAAGCACTCCGACACACAAGTCAATATAGGTTTAAATGAAAAGTATTGAAATTGCAGAGTTTGCATAATATGAAATGCGTATTATGAAAGATGTACCTGAATGAGGGTTAGGTGCCCTCTATTTATAGATGTAGAGATAGAGTCTCAATCAATATAGAATAAGAGTTCTAGTCAATCTATAATTGTAGAGTTCTAGTCAATATGGGAGAAGAGTTCTAATCAACATGAAATTGTATTGTATATGGCAACTTGATCCATGTCTATCCCGAGAATATTGAGATATATCTTCCAAAACCCTACAACTCCTTTTTGTTTATTAAAATGGGCCCATTTGGTATTTGGGTTATAACTTGCATAATCAGATTTGGTCGGTCAAAACCCATTAAGTAGATTGATCCCCCATCGAGGGGTATCACAAGTCCCCCTCCTAGTCGAACTGACGTCGAAGACCAGAAGTTCATTAAATGTTTAACCGACCTGTTCCTAGTGCCCCTGCTTCCTAGTTTACTTCCACGGGAATATGGGATATAGTCGAGCTCCGTGATGAATAAACATGCGGTACAAATAACACTGGGTTTATGAATATTAAGCGTCCCAAGCTCCATAATTAATAGAAATCTCAAGCCCCAGTGATGAAAAATATACGATGCCAATGAAACTTGTTTGATTTCCAGCATCAATAGAATCCTGAGCTGAGCAGATAAGCCCGATCGGGCACCAGAGGTAATACGGAGCAAATAAAGCTCATCTGAGCTGATTTGAGCTATATCGGGTAAATATGTGCAAATGACGCTTGACTAAACTAAGCTCCAGAGGTAATAGGTATGCGGAGCAAATGATGTTCGCCTAATCTGAACTGAGCTCTAGATATAATAAATATGGGCGAGGTGTGCTCACCTGATATGAACTGAGCTCCAGAGATAACAAATAGGAGCGAAGAATGCTCGCCTGAACCGAGATTCGGAGATAATAAATAGGGGCGAAGTGTGCTCGCCTGATCTGAACTGAGCTCTAGAGATAACAAATAGGAGCGAAGAATGCTCGCATGAACCGAGCTCCAGAGATAACAAATAGGAGCGAAGAATGTTCGCCTGAACCGAGCTCCAGAGATAATAAATAGGGGTGAAGTGTGCTCGCCCGATCTGAACTGAGATCCCGAAATAACAAATATGAGCGGAGAATGCTCGCCTGAACTGAGCTCCAGAGATAACAAATAAGAGAGAAGAATGCTCGCCCGAACCGAGCTCCAGAGATAATAAATAGGGGCAAAGTGTGCTCGCCTGATCTGAACTGAGCTCCAGAGATAACAAACAGGAGAGAAGAATGCTCGCCTGAACCGAGCTCCATAGATAATATAAAGGGACGAAGTGTGCTCGCCTGATCTGAACCATAGAGATTATAAAATAATGGTCACCGACCTCCAGAACCAAAAGATGAGCAAATAATGTTTGTCTAATCAAAATTACTGAGCTAGTAAATATGTGAATAAAATTCAGCCGATCATCTGCTAAGCGTAACCTTAGCATGCTGGATGGAAATCCCTGACTAGCGTAACCAAGGCAAAGAGCTCGGCGCAATTGTAGCTCATCTGATCATCTGCTGGGCGTAATCTTAGCATTGGGTGAAGACTCCTGACGGCACTTGGCGTAACCAAGGCAAAGAGCTCGGCGTAACCAAGGCGAGGTGAGCTGTCGTAAACGTGCTCCTGAGGTCGGGTGAAAACCCTTAAAGCATGGCGTAACCAAGGCGAGGTGAGCCGTCGTAAACGTGCTCCTGAGGTCGGGTGAAAACCCTTAAAGCCTGGTGTAACCGATGCGAGATGAGCTGTTGTAAACGTGCTCCTGAGGTTGGGTGAAAACCCTTAAAGCCTGGCGTAACCGAGGCGAGGTGAGCCATCGTAAACGTGCTCCTGATGTGCCAAGGGCTTATTGGCAACGCCCTGGACTTCTGAATAGGGCCTTACTGCTATGTTGTATACCGAGCTGACGTGATGGTGCCTCACTGCAAGATTGCACGCCCGAGCTGATAAATAGGACCTCACTGCAAGATTGCACGTCCGAGCTGATAAATAGGGCCTTACTACAAGATTGCACGTCCGAGCTGATAAATTGGACATCACTGCAAGATTGCACGCCCGAGCTGATAAATAGGGCCTTACTGCAAGATGGCACGCCCGAGCTGACATAATATGGCCTTACTGCTAGATTGCATGCTCAAGCTGTCGAATTGGGCCTTACTACAAGATTGCATGCCCGATATCGATGTAATAGGGCCTTACTGCGAGATTGCATGCATGAGCTCAATGTGATAGGGCCTTATTGCCAGATTGCACGCCCGAAGTACTGAGTTGGGCATTACTGCAAGATTGCAAGCCCGAGGTGATAAATAGGGGCTCATTGCAAGATTGCACGCCCGAACAATAACTTAAATCGGCCTACAAGTACTGCAATAATACACAACATACGAGAAAACGATCCAAAATAATAATATCTTGCAAGGAATTTAAAACATAGAAATTCCAACGATTTTTAAGTCTTGAGCATGTAAAGCTTGTATTAATATATATGACATATATATTTTTTGAAAAGATCTCCCAATATTTGATGTATGAGCCTACGAGAGGTGCCATGTGACAGGCCGTAGGGGTGATGCCTGATGTGCTGCATAGTAGGCTTATGGCACAACTGGTTGGTGGGCCTTCTGGATATTATTCCTGAAGAGTCACATTGTAGAGAATATACAAGCCGCATGGTGGGCTGATGATCAGAGATGCCGCGTAGTGGACTTTAGGAACACGATGCCCAAGTGGCCACACTACGAGCTTACGACGTGCCACATAGCAAACTTCAGGAATGCGATGCCCAAGGTAAAAGTTTTATTATTATTATTTATCTTGGAATCCATGTCTTGTACATTAAAAATAATGTAGTAGTTCAACCATTATTGCTGAAAAAAGAAGTAGAGGCTAAAAATCACATGGACCCACATACCTCGATCTCGTAGTTGAACTTGTTGATTATAAAAATTTTCTTTTTGATCAAAGAAATTTTTTGGGGTATGTAGGATAGCCTAAATAACTAATTTTAAAATGGAGGAGCTTTGTGGAAAAATCGTTTCAAAAGAAATGTATTCTTATTAACAATTGAAATTTCCACTTTTTCATGCCGAAAGAAAGATAAACAAGGGGACTTATCTTTGACTTTGAATTTACTGAGCTTTATTTAATTGCTGTTAAATTGTCATTGTAGATGTGATAAATAGCAAAGTGCTCAATCTTCCATGTATGTGTGAATTCTTGCCCCAAGAAAGAAACCAGCAAACTCCAAGTTTCGTCACCCAACAGAAGCTTAATTTGATTAGCATTCATATTATCCCGTCAAAATATTAGAGCACTATTTGTATTTATGGGGAGTGTCCAATTTGCTTTCTGGTATTGTTGGCATGAGGTGAGAAGACAACGCAATGAACACAAATGGTGTTCGACTTGCGGTGAACGGATAGGAGTGTAGCTACCATATGATAAGTTCTATAGAGGTGATCGACCGACGAAAGTCTTTTCTTGCTGAAGTGAAGCTTGCGATCGAGTAAATTGGAAATGCCAATTAATTATATTTGCAATTTGAGAAGGGAAGCTGATGAGAATTTGAGGCGGATTCAAAAAGAAGAACAACCATACTCACAATTAACAAACTTCACAATCTCGGCCATTATCAATTTGATTCATGATTGGGATCACCAAGGACCACATCGGCAGCCGCAAGAAATCCTCGTTCTGAATTCTCATTCGATTCTTTCATTGAAGTGATGTACCTTATCGAAGGCAAACATCAGTTTCATGCGATGTTGCCTCATCATGGATGATTTATGGAATCACCCTAGTGGAGAGAAAGGTAAGACCAGCCTTAGAGGAACGACATGAAGGGTTAAAGCCTTATCGAGCAACTTTCATTCTATGGGGATGTTGTTCGATCAGTAGATGTGAAAGACAAGGAGCTCTGCCACTTCAATGGAGGTAATAGAGATAACAACGGCGTTGAGACTCGAAAACAGCTGCATCACCCACAACATTGGGTCTGTGCGCCCCCCCCCCCCCCCCCCCCGCCTAAGCGGCCTTCGTCAAACCAAGATGGACTCCTATGTCCTCTACACCGCCACACAAGCCACCATATGATCTCTCGATTTAGATAAAGATTAGACAGAGTTTGTAAATCCGTGTCATTCGAAGTTAAGAGGAGATTGTCATTCGTAGACGGTACCCATTTGAGTCCTTCGTCTCTACGCCTCAGCTCAAGATTCCCATAGACGGCGCCAATTGATATCACCAAAAAGTGTGATCTTTAATAAATATCAAGCGATGATGCAACAAATGGTTTATTTTCAATTAAACCGAATTGAACCATCCCCCAAATATATCTGTGTATCAAAGAAAAATGGTGAGATGACTCCGCCAGGAGGCGAAGCCACTCCGACGCTCAAGTCAGTATAGGTTTCAATGAAAAGTATTGAAATTGCAGAGTTTGTATAATATGAAAGGCGTATTATGAAAGACGTGCCTGAATGAGGGTTAGGTGCCCTCTATTTATAGATGTAGAGATAGAGTCTCAATCAATATAGAATAAGAGTTCTAGTCAATCTATAATTGTAGAGTTCTAGTCAATCTGAGAGAAGAGTTCTAATCAACATGAAATTGTATTGTATATGGCAACTTGATCCATGTTATCCCGAGAATATTGAGATATATCTTCCAAAACCCTACAACTCCTTTTTGTTTATTAAAATGGGCCCATTTGGTATTTGGGCTATAGCTTGCTTAATCAGATTGGGTCGGTTAAAACCCATTAAGTAGATCGATCCCCCATCGAGGGGTATCATTAACAATGGAGTTTAATGGTGAGATTGTAAGAATCAATGTCTATGAAACCATTAAAACATATAAACAATCTAGTTATGTTATTGATATCAATGATGAACTTGAGTCTGATTTTGATAAGGATGATTTGTGGGAGATGGGAAAGGCTATTGATGGCCTTGATGGCAAAGGAGCTATGGACACAAATCTCATGCATACTTTTCATACCATTGATGCCTTATCTACTCATGATACTGTTGACCTTCTCTCTTCTCACTTAAAGGATCGTATTGTTGAAGAGAAACACCCTCCGGATCGACCACATCAATCAACAAATGATGGATGAGGAGCGAATACTGAGGACGGCCACTCAAAGGCACACAAACCAAAGTTCAAGGGACTCAAGAATATATTGAGGTGGAAGAGCAAGGATGGAGCAACACCGCATAACCCACCTTGATAGAGGACTGGCGTCGGGCCCCTGACGTTAGTAGTGTGTGTTATTGTTTTCCTATTATAAAAATAAATAAAAAAATCGAAAAACTTGAAAATTTTGAGCTCATAGTTAGTAATGAATGCATGCTTGGAGCACTTTGAACTCAAATGCAAATTGTGCTTTGACTTAGTAGTTGAAATATTGAGCACGAATATGTTATGACTTGTGAAGTGTGCATAGTTTAGTGAATATTGTGTGAATTTGTGATAATCTTAAGAAGTTTCTACTACATGCTAGAACATAACTACATGCTCTATGAGGCGTATGTCTAGACTACTTACAAACATGAAAGGGATATAGGCGATCTTTGATGCGTTTGAGCCTTTCAAGCCTACCATGTAAGGAAAATCAATCACTAGTACCTTTCTGAGCCTTAATGCAAAAGAATGATTGTGTGCTAAGCATACAAACAACCACAATTCAACATTATTTGACTAGCTTATCATCCTTCCCTTATAAGCCTAAATGTGATTCTCGTCCATACCTTTGAAGGGAGTATGACGTGTTTCATTCACATGCACTTAGGTATTCATTGATTCGTATGATTGAGCTTCATTGTCGAAAGAATGAAACACATGAAAGAAAAGGGATGCCTTGAGAAAATAGATAAAAACATGACTCCAAGGGAGCCAAGATACAAAAGAAGAAGGTTTGAAGAAACAAATCATGTAAGAGGAGAAGTTTATATTGTGAATATTGGCATACTCTCTTACTTGATACATTCTTTCCTTCCTTTCATAAGCCAACACCTAGGCCAAGCTACAAGCTAATTAAGACATACATGATTCATGTGTAAGGCCCCAAGATTTGATTACTGTTAATTAAATATAATTTTCAAAATTATTAATAATTAATTTGGAATTAATTAATTAGAAGTTGACAATATCAATGTCAACTGACAATTTAATCGGAACATGATATATTTTTGACTTGGTAAAATAACTCCGATAATATTTTAAAAATATTTGATTAAAATGAAGAATTTAATTCTGTGTTTTATTCGTGTGTATAAATCCCAATTGATGACTGCAAATTTAATTTATCAGTGCATCGGTGACACTCTGATGTACATAACTGGACCGGAACACAACTATTAATGTATTATGTGTTAACTTTCGCTACACATACTAAAACATGCACACACACACACTGTGGGGTCCTCGTTACTTAATCCGTTATGTATCAGTTCATTATACATATGTGAGTAGGAATTAAGTAAAGCATACACTTATTACGTCTAAGGACCCCAAGCCCTTAACCCTTAATTAGTGTATTAACCATTATGTGTGGCACATGCTTTCAATAAAAAGTCAATCGGGAAGCTCAAATGATGCTTACAAAATTCCTTTAATATTCAACGTTATAAGATCATCTATACTAACATATAGACTCATAGAGTTGCCCATTACCATCCCCATTTTGCCACTTTTCACATTGTGGATTTTTATAAAAATTTGGGCAGAGTCTCCCCGTAAATTGAGCTATCCCAAAACAAAAGCACATCATATAATATAATTCCCGGCCAGGGAATACACAATACCCAACAGAATACTGAACACAAAGTAAATTCCCAGCCAGGGAAGACACCACACATAAGACGACAAAAGTGGGTTTCAACACCCACATAATACACTAACGACTCTCATATCATTAGCAATTCTACCACAATTGCATGCAACATATAATGAAAGAGAGAAAGGCTCATGCCTTTATATACAACCCATATACAAGAATATACATGCTCACAAGCGAGCATCATAAATGTGTATATAAACATCGGGTGTATATAAGTACTCTATACGATACCGTGCTCCATCAAGCCCTGGCAGCTCCATAGCCATCGATGCACCTGTTCACCTGCCCCAACAGAGACAGCCCCCAACGGGGTGAGCATACCAATACACAAAATCTCATAATCACAATAATGAAATTCATAATTTACAACACAAGTAAATATTAATGAATTTTAAATGATACTCCCTGGATGGCAACATCCTCATCCGGGATTCCGTGTACTGTCCCTGTTCTCACAATCATCAAACTCATCAAATCTCATAAATCAGTAAATCAACACATTGATTTAACTCATAGAATGCCTGATTCTCAAGTATCAATAATCAATGATTCCAAGTTTATTATACATACAAATATAGATATCTCAATATCTAGTACTGATTTCTCAATTTCGCTATCAATCATAGATAGCTCAAATGCCTAGCATTTATTTTACCAATTTTCCATTATACCTAGACATCTCACATGTCTTATAATGAGTACATGATCCCACGATCATTCTCAGGCATCTCAAATGCCGTACAATAGTCATATAGGCCCAGTACCCCATATATATCAACACATAAATATAGCCATGCGCACAACCATCGATGAAGTCAATATACATTATGCATTTCACAAATGCTCTCATATAAAGTAATGCTCGTACGTCGCACGTACCTTAAATCTCCGAAGTCCGAGCCAAACCTTGCTCGAGTTCCATGCTCCGAGGAACGATGTGCTAAGACGATAAATTAATTCACAATTAATTACGAACATGCAATCCATGCTCAAGCACACCCATAACCCTCAAAAATATTGTCAACACACGACAATAAACCAATATCGAAAATTGTTCAAGAATTCCCCACAAATTTTCGAACCTTCACAACACAAATCGAACCCAATTAAACACCATAATTCATCTAAACATGAATTAATCAATCAACAACATGAATAATCGCCCCACATGCCAAAACCCCCAAAATTCGAATTCAAAGCCCTAAATTCGAATCCAATTCCTCAATTTCGAACACAATCAAGCATCATAATGCATCTAAAACATGAATTAATCAATTACTAACAAGAATCATCACTCCTTGTCAAAACCCCAAATTTTTCGAACCCTAACTCACGAAAATAGAGCAACAAATATTTTCGAACCAAAAAGTCTGAAATCATCGACTTAATAACAGCTCAAAAACGCCCCAAAAACACCAGAATAATCGTACCAAAAACATACCAAAATCGAGCCCCAAAAATCGGATGAACTCCAGTTTCGAACCCTACGCTTTTCTGGCAAATCCGAGCTCAAATCACGACCAAACTTTAAATTGATGGTATGGATAGGAGCGCCTGGAAGAGACGAATCCAACGGCGGGTGGCACGCGCCGAACGGCGGCCGGACGGCGGCGGGCGGAGGCCTTTTGTGCGCGGGGGTCAAAGGGGATCGAGAAGTGCGCGGGTGCGGGGAGAGAGAAACAAAGTGGGAAAAATGGTTCCGATAATTAAAATCTCGGGTTCAACTGGTATTTATAGCAAAAATACCCCAAAATACTAATAGTCCCACAAATACATCATGATTCATTAAAAATCATCTGTTTTCAAAAATTCTCTCTCTAACTCAAAAACCCCCTACCGGTGCCCACACCAAGCACCCGAGATTCCGAGTCACACTAAAAACCCAACTCACGGGTTTTCACCGAAATGAGAATACGATCTCAACCTCGGGATCCAACGATCCCAACTACTCAAATAGACGAGCCCAGAAGGCCCAAAGGCCCAACACCTCGATTAAACTCCAATTGCCACGTAAAACAACTTTACGGGTTATTAACACTCCGGGATTAACATCCATAATTTCTGGTCATCACAATATCCCCCACTAAAAGAATTTCGTCCTCGAAATTAGCACCGGTGTATCACGTAACACCCGGGCTACACAACTACAAGAAGTCATAACCTCGATTCCTGACCATATCAGAATCGTCTTAAAAACCTCGAGAATACTTATCTCACATCGAACTCTGAAATAGAGCGACATACCAAAACCCGCCCAAGAGGCAAAACATACCTCGATGCGGTTCATCCCAAAAGTCAGTCCATCATGACTGCAAAACAACCAATACTTACGACTGTAAATCAGACAGTCATCCTCAGTTCTAATACAACTAGTAAGAACGCACCCTGAATGACACCTCAACCGTGAGAGCGTTGACCTCGTGTCAATCTCTGGTGTGGAATAGACTTCCAAATCCATCATAATGTCAAAGAGCGTCAGCACTACTCAACGCTAATAATCCAAAAGCAGTTAGGCAACTGAAACTGCAAGGATTCGAATCGCTCCCGCTTCCATCGTAGATATCGTCCAATGATATCTTTATCATGACTCACGATGTCTAACATACATCGTTACGAGGGAAACATTAGCATACCACTGTGCACACATACCAAACCTGGTTTCCACTTTCAAACCTCCTCCATCGAATGAGCAGTCGCATCATTGCAACCCAATTTGGGCAACTCACGGCCGCAGATTCACACAGAAGACATCTCACAAGATGCCCACCTCCGGATATTCCAAGGATCACTTCCTGATCATAAACAAACCATCGAGACTCCACAGAGTTCAAATTCTGAAAGGACATGCAATAAACCCATTGCATCCTCAACGCTTGTGTCGGCAGCGACACCCAACCAATCTGAATTCCTGCCATCCCTTGGCAATCCTAGGATTTAACAATCCAAACTTGGGAAGGCTATCGTAACTCGAAGGGAAACACCAACCAGGGAACATCTCAACCCACACAAGATAATCCCTCCTCAAGGGAAGTCAACTAACTTCACGATTATCCCTCATAATCATCGTGCCATGGAGATTCCCAATCTCAAGGTGTTCCATATCTCTCATCAGAGATTTAACCATCCAAAAGTAGCATAACTCTATGCTTGACAAGAAGGAAATCAATAACTGGCATCCGTATACTCGCCGGTATACCTGCATAAGCACTGACATCACATGCATACTCAATGCACTTGGCTCGGGTATCTACAACATACCCCTAAGCCCCAAACACAACTATCAATTCTGAGTCATTCCCTACCCAGTGGAGAACGATAATCGACGATCAACAACACGGTGTGATTCCCAAAATCAACACTACACGTACCAACTTACCGAATCTTTCAAAGATTTCCAAATGGGTATAATACTACCTCCTTCCCCACAAGGGGAGTGCCATCGAACTCGAGATCCACAAGTCTCGAACCACTGTTCGGAAAACTTGATACAATAACACCCATTGCATCCCAAATGCACGGGTTCCCTCAGATCGAGTCAATAACGACCTGATGACTCTCTTGTTAGTACCCCAACATTATGAGCTGCCCCAGACAAATCCCTCAAAACAATAGACGTATAAACGTTCTCATGGGGTGTCACATGCCTCAACATCATGCTACAAAGGGACAATCAAAAGCCTGCCAAAAGCTTCCATCGTATCATCATACGATTCACCAAACTCGGTTCCATCGTGCAGTATCATGGCTCCAACAATCACACTATATCATTACCACGATATCTGGCTAGCAAAGCACTGTCTCCATAGGCTCGTACCAGCTTATCGACGTGACACACGTCCCAATCCGGTATACCATACCGTACAAATTATTAGAGTTGTGGGTCATCGCCCAGCATATCTCTAAAATACCAAGCACAATGGACAACCCGGTGTCCTTGCTCACTTATGATGCAATCATAATCCGTTAAGACTTATCCCACACCCTCAGGGTGGGTGCAACCATGTCTACCCTACATCACAACACAAGCGAGTAGTTTCCTCAATGACTACTCTTACCACCAATCACTTGGCCCTAGCCAAACCAACGAGCATACCCAAGGGTATCATTGCTCGACAAATATATACTTCGAATATGTGCTGCGGTATAATTCCTATACGGCGCACCCAATAGTTCCTCGAGCAACTTGCTCGGCATAATGGTCTCGTCAACTAGTGACTCAGACACTACCATGTGCCCACCAAGGCACTCAAACCATATAACCAAATACATAACATAAATGTATTAATCATCAAAACGACGCCACAAGTCTACATAGAACATCAACTATGTCATCGTCATCCCGTGACGGCATATGTCAACATATGACATCCAACTAACATCGTCAAACATACGACGGTACATGGCAATACACGACATCCATAATCTCATCGTCAAACATATGGCATATATATATAGCAACACATAGTATCCACAATAATGCTAACACAAGTAATATGCCATACCTCATCGCTACCAATATAGCGGCATACCTGTCTCCGTCGCTTGATAATAGTACGTAGTCAGCACCCATCGCTCGAAGGCGGCAAAATCCTGTGCTGAGCACATAGCGGCACAATCCATCGCTATAGAATCGACGGCATGATACCTCGTCATATAATAAGTGGCATGAAACCTCGCTATACACCTGAGCATGAATCATCGTCCACATAATAGCGGAAAGAGGCATCGCTAGCAATATATCCGGCGGCAAGAACCATCACCAATCAATATAGCGGAATGAACCATCGCTATCCATATACATGGCGGCAAGAACCATCGCCAGTCAATATAGCGGAATAAACCATCGCTATCAATATCCATGGCGGCAAGAACCATCGCCAGTCAATATAGCGGCATGAACCATCGCTATCAATATACATGGCGGCAAGAACCATCGCCAGTCAATATAGCGGCATGAACCATCGCTATCAATATACATGGCGGCAAGAACCATCGCCAGTCAATATAGCGGCATGAACCATCGCTATCAATATACATGGCGGCAAGAACCATCGCCAGTCAATATAGCGGCATGAACCATCGCTATCAATATACATGGCGGCAAGAACCATCGCCAGTCAATATAGTCGATCCCTAGTCATTGTCACGGTAGTGTATTTTAATGCCCCTCGCTCAAGTAAAAACATGCGGTACTCCCACCCCTCGCTTCACATATAGGCGGCATAGAATAACCTCGCTTAAATGGACATGCGGTACTCCCACCCCTCGCCTCACATTTTAGCGGCAAATATTCTTTCCTCGCCTCATATGCTAACCACGCTTCAATGTGACATGCGGCGCTCCCACCCCTCGCCTCACATTTTAGCGGCACAAAATAATAAATAGCGGCAAGCATTTAAAATCATCACTCATCCATAACAATGACTCATGGGATATTCACCAAGTATTTCATCCATACCTGCAAAACAAAGCATAATCCATATACCAACATACATCATCATGAGTGTATTTTAATGCACCTCGCTCAAATGCGACATGCGGTACTCCCACCCCTCGCTTCAACATTTGGCGGCAAAGCATTAAAATCATCACTACATGTATACATGCAACCACAATGCATAATTCCAGGATGTATATAAAATGCAGGTTACCATTTCGTGTCTTTTCAACCATGGCCTTAGCCTTTCCACGTCATAGTGTCCCTACAGGAACAATTCCAAACCATGAGCATACGATAATCCATATTCCACACAATATGATTATAATGAGTAAATGCATAAACTATGAGTACAAAGTACTTCCTGTATCCCAATGCATTTCAAAATGCTCCACTTGGTTGTCCCTGTGTCACAACTCACAATCATAATCAACAAGTTATATTATGATTCTATAGATGTCATGACATATAATCGTTTCAGTATGATCACATATCACAAATGCACATAAGCAAAATAGTTGTGTCACACCACACTAACTACTATCATGCATAAATATGTGCTACTCATCCCTATCAGCATGTTCCAGGCCCTCAACAGCCCCAAAGAGCTAACCACTGCTCTGATACCACTAATGTAAGGACCCCAAGCCCTTAACCCTTAATTAGTGTATTAACCATTATGTGTGGCACATGCTTTCAATAAAAAGTCAATCGGGAAGCTCAAATGATGCTTACAAAATTCCTTTAATATTAAACGTTATAAGATCATCTCTACTAACATATAGACTCATAGAGTTGCCCATTACCATCCCCATTTTGCCACTTTTCACATTGTGGATTTTTATAAAAATTTGGGCAGAGTCTCCCCGTAAATTGAGCTATCCCAAAACAAAAGCACATCATATAATATAATTCCCGGCCAGGGAATACACAATACCCAACAGAATACTGAACACAAAGTAAATTCCCAGCCAGGGAAGACACCACACATAAGACGACAAAAGTGGGTTTCAACACCCACATAATACACTAACGACTCTCATATCATTAGCAATTCTACCACAATTGCATGCAACATCTAATGAAAGAGAGAAAGGCTCATGCCTTTATATACAACCCATATACAAGAATATCCATGCTCACAAGCGAGCATCATAAATGTGTATATAAACATCGGGTGTATATAAGTACTCTATACGATACCGTGCTCCATCAAGCCCTGGTACCACGATCCTGTGAGTGCATCCAATCAACAGCTCGAGCCCAGCTCCATAGCCATCGATGCACCTGTTCACCTGCCCCAACAGAGACAGCCCCCAACGGGGTGAGCATACCAATACACAAAATCTCATAATCACAATAATGAAATTCATAATTTACAACACAAGTAAATATTAATGAATTTTAAATGATACTCCCTGGATGGCAACATCCTCATCCGGGATTCCGTGTACTGTCCCTGTTCTCACAATCATCAAACTCATCAAATCTCATAAATCAGTAAATCAACACATTGATTTAACTCATAGCATGCCTGATTCTCAAGTATCAATAATCAATGATTCCAAGTTTATTATACATACAAATATAGATATCTCAATATCTAGTACTGATTTCTCAATTTCGCTATCAATCATAGATAGCTCAAATGCCTAGCATTTATTTTACCAATTTTCCATTATACCTAGACATCTCACATGTCTTATAATGAGTACATGATCCCACGATCATTCTCAGGCATCTCAAATGCCGTACAATAGTCATATAGGCCCAGTACCCCATATATATCAACACATAAATATAGCCATGCGCACAACCATCGATGAAGTCAATATACATTATGCATTTCACAAATGCTCTCATATAAAGTAATGCTCGTACGTCGCACGTACCTTAAATCTCCGAAGTCCGAGCCAAACCTTGCTCGAGTTCCATGCTCCGAGGAACGATGTGCTAACACGATAAATTAATTCACAATTAATTACGAACATGCAACCCATGCTCAAGCACACCCATAACCCTAAAAAATATTGTCAACACACGACAATAAACCAATATCGAAAATTGTTCAAGAATTCCCCACAAATTTTCGAACCTTCACAACACAAATCGAACCCAATTAAACACCATAATTCATCTAAACATGAATTAATCAATCAACAACATGAATAATCGCCCCACATGCCAAAACCCCCAAAATTCGAATTCAATCCCTAAATTCGAATCCAATTCCTCAATTTCGAACACAATCAAGCATCATAATGCATCTAAAACATGAATTAATCAATTACTAACAAGAATCATCACTCCTTGTCAAAACCCCAAATTTTTCGAACCCTAACTCACGAAAATAGAGCTGAAATTCGAACCAAATGCAACAAATATTTTCGAACCAAAAAGTCTGAAATCATCGACTTAATAACAGCTCAAAAACGCCCCAAAAACACCAGAATAATCGTACCAAAAACATACCAAAATCGAGCCCCAAAAATCGGATGAACTCCAGTTTCGAACCCTACGCTTTTCTGGCAAATCCGAGCTCAAATCACGACCAAACTTTAAATTGATGGTATGGATAGGAGCGCCTGGAAGAGACGAATCCAACGGCGGGTGGCACGCGCCGAACGGCGGCGGGCGGAGGCCTTTTGTGCGCGGGGGTCAAAGGGGATCGAGAAGTGCGCGGGTGCGGGGAGAGAGAAACAAAGTGGGAAAAATGGTTCCGATAATTAAAATCTCGGGTTCAACTGGTATTTATAGCAAAAATACCCCAAAATACTAATAGTCTCACAAATACATCATGATTCATTAAAAATCATCTGTTTTCAAAAATTCTCTCTCTAACTCAAAAACCCCCTACCGGTGCCCACACCAAGCACCCGAGATTCCGAGTCACACTAAAAACCCAACTCACGGGTTTTCACCGAAATGAGAATACGATCTCAACCTCGGGATCCAACGATCCCAACTACTCAAATAGACGAGCCCAGAAGGCCCAACACCTCGATTAAACTCCAATTGCCACGTAAAACAACTTTACGGGTTATTAACACTCCGGGATTAACATCCATAATTTCTGGTCATCACATTACGAGTATTATTATGTAGGTTGTTACAAGGTGACAAAATCCTGTCATAATATATAGGGATGACAATGGGACGGGTCCAAACCCGGACCCGCATTGAACCCGCCCCGTTGGGGCGGGTCTGGACCCGCTTCAACCGGGTTCGGAAGCGCGGCGGGGCGGGTCCTGGGATTGGCCGAACCCGCCCCGTACCCTCCCCGCAATACATTTTTAATTTTTTTAAAAAAATATATGATATTGATTATACATTTTACTTCTTTAATTGAACAATAAAGTGTCATTGTTTAATTTTATATCAAAATTTATGTGTTCATGTTAAAGAAGTTGGACGTTTTGAAGGAAATAAGAGCAGATTAATAAATATTTAGTAGTTTAAAGATAGTTTTGCAATGCTTATTATAAATATTTGCTAGAGAAAACATAAAATTTAATCACAAAACTCAACTTTTGTGTTTCAAAATTGATTTCTAGCTAAATGTTTTTAAAAAAAAAAAAAACTGGAACCGGGACGGGGCGGGTAAACCCACCGGGTTCGCAGGTCTAAGCGGGGCGGGGCGGGGCGGGTTTGGGTTTTATGTGTAGCGGGGCGGGTCCTGGGATTGGCCAAACCCGTCCCATACCCGACCCGCTGCCATTCCTAATAATATACATCATATGGACAGCAAAACAACCTAGACCATTACATACTCCTGAGCAGTGATTCAGCTCGCAGCGGAATAAGACTCACAATCTTGTCCTCCCACGTCTATGAGTCCCTACAGAAACAATCACACAACATGAGTATAGATAAACAACCATCTCAGTGCTATATCAAAGAGAAACATAAACAATAAAGCACTATAAACATCAATTGTGATTGTTCTGTATCATGCATCAGTAAATGCAAATATGTCATGACATGTCTCACTTATCATCATGTTATAACAAGACAGATATGATATGCCTATCTCAGCTCAATATGTCAGTGGAACATCATCACATCATCATATTAGCAACACATATCATAACACCGTCCTCATACATTATAATAGCCAGAGCATATACTCGGAATATACCTCTCATGCCAAAACATATGCACCATACCTATCGTGGCAACAATCCTAGCCAAAGCATATGCCCAACAATGGCATACCTATCGTGGCAATGTTCTCAGCCAAAGCATATGCGACATACCTATCGTGGCATCCATCTCAACAATATGACTCTCATAAATGTACATGCATATGATACCACTAATACTATGATATAATTCCATATCATCATCACAATAATATCATATACTCGTATGTTAACGCGTACCTGGCGTGCGACACAAAGATATAACTCAGGTGTCAATGTCTAACCGCCTCGTTGTCCCGTCCCCTATGATGATGCTACAACAATATCAATAATATATCATGTTATAATAGGCATTAAGCATCAAAGTCTACAAAATATAACATTTTTCAAAACTTTAACCCTAGCGATCGATCGCCACTTCTCACCGATCGATCGCCAGAAAGTTTTGGCCATCGCGGTCGATTGCCCAAATGTTCTGTTCACTCGTGATCGATCGCCATATTTTCACCGATCGATCGCCAAGTTATTTCACCGCCTTATTTTTACTCTGTCTTCGGCAAACGATCGCCATAGGGTTCGCGATCGATCGCCGATGTTTGAAAATTTCATAACATGGCGATTTTGAGCTTATCCTCAAGGTGTATCTCCTACAACTCAAAAATCCACATTCAAACATGATATTTGTCTGATATACCTTCATTTAAACATGTTTCCATATCATTACAACTCAATTCTTTCTCTATCATGCATAAATGGAAGAAATATTAAACGATACTCCTCAACCCCAACTCATCTTTCACCAACATCACAAACATAAAAACAACTACACAAAGCACATAATCCTTACCACACAAAGCCAACTTCTAAGTTGCAACAAATTTCCTTGATTCCAAGTTCAAATCCAAGCAAAAGAAATAAGAACAAGCAAGGGGTTTTGAGAGAAGCTTGTGTAGAGGATTTTAGGTGTTTATGGTGTAAGTATGTGTTATCAATCTGATTTCTCATGCTATATATAATCTCCAAATTCAACACAAATGCAGGTGTAATTTCCTCCCCAAATTCATGTCAAATGTTAGGACACAATAGTATCTAACTATGTGATGCATTTCAAGTCTCTTGTCCACTATAACACATGTCTATGTTATTAACTCACTCACATATGCACATCAATTAATTACTTCCAACTAGCTTTCATGCATGTCATTAGTCCTGCTCGGTTCAATCCGAACCCGAGTACACATTATACTGTAATTAGTCATAATTACACCATAATCATATCACACATGTATACGTTATATCGAGGCATTACACACACATTCAGCCGAACACCCTGTTCTTCCTCCCTTCTCTCCTGCTCGTGTACCCTCACCAGAAAAGCTCAGCGCCCACGGCGGTCCGACCACCTCACAGCAAGCTTGACCTACCCTCACCTTCCTCACTCTAAGGCGCACCTTTCCATACCAAGGACTTGAGGTTTCGCCAAGGATTGCGTCAGGATTTACCAGAAAAGTGCAGAAAATTTCGAGCTAGTTCTTGTATTTTTGGGTGAATTCTTCAACGATTGTTCAGACATCTTTCCTTGTTCCATAATCATTCTTCCCTGCAATCCCCTTGAATTTTATGGAGTTTGTGTAAATTTTACCGTTGCATGTTGGGAGAAAACCGATGGTTTTCACGCTTTTGGGGGGTGGAAGTGCTTAAATTCTGTTCTTGATCAATTTTAACCCAATTCAGTCATGTCCTAGCTTGATTAATCCTGTTTTGGTAATTTTTACAGATTTTCAATTTGTGTTGTTGACTTCTTCGATAATTTGGCTCTGTAAATCGATTAATACTTGTTGATTTGAATGGAAAGGGATAAATGACTAATATGTTCTGAATTTTTGGGTATTGGTGTTATTTCTTACTGCATGTTAGGAAAATGTCGATTATTTACAGTGTTTGAGGTGGGAAATTCGGAAATTAGGCTCTTAATCGATGTTAACCTATTTTAAATCATGCTTTAACTTGATGAATCATGTTGAGGGGATTTTATGAAATTTCAATGCCATTGTTGTTTCTTTGGGTTCATGTAATTTCTGCTTGTTGGTTGAAAGGGGAGATCGGTTTTCTGGGTTTGAGGATGAAGGTTCTTCAGACTTTAGTCAATTATTAATTCGTTAAACCAGGTTCCAGCTTGTTGAATCATGTATAAAAGCATTGTAGTAACTTTGAACTAATGTTCTGTTTTGGGTCGACCGATTTCAGTGGGTGAGGGTGAAACTGCTTCATTCTATTATTGGTCGATTTTAACTCCATTGAAATCATGTTTGAGAGAATTTCATGAAATCTCATTGGTATTTTGAGTTTGGTTCAAATTTTAGCTGTTCAAAGAGGGAAAGCATGTGAATTGTGATTCAATGATGAAATAAAATGTATTATTAGAACTTTAATGATGATAGACATCTTAATAACTCTAGAACTGAAGAAATGGTAAGAATAAGTATACGAGAATCAGAATACTTCTATCCTACATAGTTTAGATCTGATTAGTCGCCTCAAGTTAAAGAATAACTTATATGTATGTTGAGGTTACTTTAGTGATAAAGAAGTAAGGAAATGATGTTGAATGAATTTGATAGATTAATACACGTCATGGGAGTTCTACGAACTAAGAAGACCACATTTCAGCTTCTAGAACAAAGAAAGTGAAGGTATGTTGTGATCGGTAACATACGACAGGTATCTGTATTATTCTGATATACGATTTGCTGAACTTACGTGAATTACGTGAAATTACCTGACTATGTGAGTTAAATTGACTTATGGAGCATTCATGACATTCATTTTTTAGCATTCAATGTAAATAAATGTTTTGTTAACACACATCATTTTTATATATATACATCGATGCATGACATACATGTTGAGCTATCATTTCTTTGATGTCCTTGATGATGATTGAGTTGATTTACTCTGAGTGTCAGGGACGATGGGCACGGCGATGACATACAGCTATCAATTGTTGTCAAGCGCGTTGCTACCGGACCTAGACACGAGGGATGACGAGCACAACACAGGATGATTCTCCTAGCACAAAGTGCGTGTGATGTCACCCTCTGCTCGAGCTTAATATTGTTGATGATACCTTTCTTTGGACTCCGATATTTTAGGTATCTTGAGATTTTGATTCATTGTACATTACATGCATTGCATTACATTGCACTACATTACATCATATATCACATTTTATAGATGAATGTTGTAATTATTTGATAGTTTCATATTGGGCTTTGGCTCACCCCCATGGGGGTTGTTGTTGTCTTTGTGTGTGGACAATGACAGGTATTACAGGTAACCAGGATCCCAAAGAGGTAATGATCGATGGAAGTCTTACCTGGGGTTGTTTTCTTTTGTCTTTTCCCAGTCGTAGGAGAGTTAAGTATACCAGGGTGTGTTCTGGATAGTATAACTATGTCAATTAAGTTTATTCAGTTGAGTCTTGAATAACGGTGTTTAGTCGGTGATCTTTTCCTGCTGATAGTATTGTGTATGTACTTGTTGTACTGGGATTTGTTTATTGTGATTTCATTTTTCCTGGTATGTCCCTCGTGCGAGGAGGTCATGCCGAAATTTTTAGAGCCACTTGTTGGCAGAATATAGAATGTTAAAAAACAAAATTCTTCCGTTGTTTACAAATCAATAATCATTGTGTGATAATCAAACACTTGATTAGGAACGGGTCCTCACAGTTGGAAAAAAATTATTCCGCTGTTTACAAATCAATAATCATTGTACTGGAGAAGAGTGTGCAGGTGAACTTATACTTGTGTAAGTCTATGACTTGAGCTATTGTGGATTTGCATATATTGGATCTATAATTTATACATGACACTTGTTTATGACCACACACGCACGTTCACTACTTTGTTAGGTATGAAATGTTTAGGGATTGAACTTGTTCCACTGTTAACCTTTCACCGTTGTTCATTATTATGCATGTTTATAATTGTTGAGGCAATAAAGTGAGGACAATATAGTTTGTATGATACCGTGAGCAAACAAAAATATTGGAGTTCTGTCCGATTTACTCGAGGTCGAGTAAAGATTAAGTATGTGGGAGTTTGATATGACTAGAAATAGACACATATTTTGTGCTTAATTGTATACGATTTGGTATATTTTGATAGATAAATTGATACATATGCTACCTAATCGTATATTCGTATGAATGTAGGTGGAATCGAAGAAATCAAGATAGCAAGGGAGAATAAGGATCAATGAATGCATTCGAGTTGATAAAGTTCAAATTAGACCAAGAAAAGTGCATAAAAAGAGTCAACAAAGAGAAAGACTCGGCGATCGATCGGCATTTATCACCGATCGATTGCCGAAACACGCTGAAAAAGAGCCTGAAAATAGAATACATTCGCGATCGATTGGCATTATTCACGATCGATCGCCACAATGCGTTGAAAGTCAGCAATCGATCGGCAACATCTCGCGATCGGTCGCGAGAAGGTTCTGGCTGAAAAAAATAAGCTAGCGATCGACGACAGCTTGTCCCGATCGATCGCCAGCAGAGTCCAAGAAATTAAGGAAAGTTAGATATTTTACCATCCTGGGGGACTCTAACCCCATGCCTCCCCACCTCTATAAACACAAAAATTAGCCTCCCTAACTCAAAATTCAGACTTTTAATCATAGTTTAGACTTAGACCAAAAATTTACTTTGAAGTTTTGAAGGCAGATTGAAGACTCGACACATAGGCGGGATTGCAACCTCGACGCGTGGCGATTATTCTAGTTTGTCTTAGTTTTTATTTATGCTTTTCATACATTATTTTGTTGTTTTTGCATTGATTATGAGTAGCTAAACTCATCCTCTTGGTTGAGGAAGACAAAAACCATTTGAGTTTAATTTATTCAAGAGATTGTTGTTTTGAATTGATGATTTTTATTGACTATCATAAGTTTTTCTTTTTTTCCTGCCATGATTGTGTTGTGGGTTGTTAGATTAGCTACCTAAAAATTTTTCATACAATCTATTGCTAAGTTTGATATCAAATCCGTAATTGTTTGATTAATTGAATTTGCTAAGCAACTAGGATTGATAATTATCTGTTGTTGAGGTTATTAAATTCCTAGGGAAAACTTTTGACTAGATTAAACATAACTGATGTTTATATTGTTTAGCTTCACCAATACTTGTTCATATGCTATCATTAGTCTAAATCTAAACTACTGTTGTCAGGATTGATTAATCGATAATGGTTAAATTTGAATGATGATTTCGATTTAACTACATGTAAGGTGAGATATGAGTTAAATATTCAATGGTGAATATTCATACATAAAAATTACATATGTGAGAAAATCGATGAATGAATAAACGAATTCCAATGGTAGAGTCGACCAAAACCAAGATCTCTCTTTAATTGATTTATTCAAATTTTGTTTCAATCTTGCATCCTACATATAATACTCTTAAATCCCCCCTATTTCGATACTTGTTAGCACAAAGATACTCACTTCCCTGTGGGGAGCGATCCCTACTTACACTGCTACATTAAAAGGGTTAATTTGGGCGTACACGATAAGCGCGACCAGTAGATTTAAAATCTAATATTTGTGTACACACGTGATAGTCTTGGTGTACTAAACCAATCTTCAAGCACTATGATTTCTATAGTTTCATTACTTTAACATCATCATTCAAAGAACTAACATATACATGTATTTTCATTGATGTCAATCATTTCTAGTTCATTCTAATATTTTATTCCACCATTTCTTTCAACTTTTCGCTTAACAATTTATCATCTCATTATTTAATATTAGACAAAGTTCTTATAAGATCATTTAAATTCCCACGCACATGTATATACCCTTCCATTACGTAGCAATAGGCATTGTATCTCACATGATGCCACATTTCAATTATCACATGCCCTCAACACATCATTAGTTTACAAACTCATAATGACCTTATATTAAACAGAATTTTGTCTCATTCATATTGCTACCTTTTACATGCAATCAATAAAGCTACTCATTTACCATTATCTTATTATTGTCCATCATTGTGGATTAGTGTCAACACATTATCAATTATAGGCATCACATCTGGATTCTTACTTGTTCACGAGTATACATGCACAACATCTCTGTTATTCTTTCGTGATATTTTCTTAAAAAATTCTCTATCATGTACGAGTTGCATCAATCACACCATCTCACTATCATCATGCAAATTTCGGTATTCCCTGCATATTCTACTCATTCTCACAACGTATCAAAATCAAACGACATTTCATATCGCAGATGATTCATACAAGGGAATAAACTATCTTAACTTGCAATGTCTTTTTTACATAGACATTAAATCTTTCTCCCAGTTCTATCTCATAGCCAGTTCTTCATTTATAACAATAAAATTCTTTCATCGGAGATTAGTTTTATAACACCACAGCAATGTTAACTTTGCATACAAAATTCCATACATGTATAGTTTTAAAAATGTTCACTAAGATCTGGGAAATGAACCTGAGCTCGCTCTTAAGGAGCTCTAGAATTCATCGATGCTTCCTCTCGAGCATCCACAGTACGTCCACCTAAACCACCTGTCATGCTTTTACAACAAGGACATGATAGCCCCTCGCAGAGGGGGTCATAACCCAGTACGAGAAACAAGTAAAATCATAATGAATGACAAAGTATCATGCGATGCATGCCGTGAATGAATGCAAATGCATATGAGGGGTATCAAATCTCCAATATCAAGATCCCAGGAGTCCACTGGAAAGATCATCAATCAATTATCAAGCTCGAGCAGGGCGTCGACACGCTAGTCATTATGACACCTCTCTCAGTCGAGTCATCGGTGGTCCATCATCCCTCGTGTCAGGGCGATGTTGGCACACTCGTCGTTATGTCATCTCTCAGCTCACTCTCTCCGCTGAGCCATCATCATGCCCATCATCTCAGACACGCATCACAAATACCAACGAAATGATATATGTATCAACGAAAGAATCGATATGAACAACATGACGTGCTCAATGTCCATACGTGTCAATGCATCATGCAATATCATAATCTCATGTGATGCATCCCAATATATCATGTCATAATATATCATGCAGTTCAATGTATCATATAGTCACATAAGTAGCAAGTAATGACAAGTAAATCATACCCCGAAAATTACATGTCTTTGCCAGACATCGTGATAGAACCGGTTTTCTATGTACCTCCACCGAGTCAAACAAAAAGCGAGAATTTCCTTACTCCTCAAATTGACATCGGGCTATAGTCACCTAACCAAATATCGTTCAAATAGACCAAGACTATCAACATCATTAATCTAAAGATCATGTTCCAAGCCTAATCTAAATTTCAGCAACATTCATCCAATGATAGACCCATAATTCTTTCAAAACATAATTAAATTACATGGGTCCAATTTAGCTTTAAAGCTAACCTTCAATATGACATTTCATATGTTTGACACTTCCCCAAATTCGTTCATATAACTAAGGCAAATTGGGTCTAAACATTATTTATTCAAAACATGGGAAATTCTAAATTGCAGATTGACCACTTTTCATAGAAACTTCATAAATAATTCAACGATATCCAAATGACCTGATTCTGGTGGGAGAATTTAGATAACTCAAAATCCTACAATACATCATTTATTAGATTTAAGCTAATTAGTGTATCTTGAGGTACATTCTTTGCAAAACGTAACAGCCTAAAAACTCGTATGTACCATGTTTTCAGATTGCATAGTTGTTGGTACAATTAGCATAACTTTTTCATATGAACTCCAAATTGAGTGAGGCAAATTCAAAGTGAAATCTAACACCGAATACTACAAATCTTATCAGAACATAAAACTTTAAATTCGTAGCCATTTATTCCAAGAAATTAGAAGAACGCACTGCACGTGACATGCATTCACTTGCAGACTCGATTTGAGCACAGTATAGTAAAATCATCATAATTTTCTAATTTTAACTCCAAATTAGCTGATTTTGGTGGCCAATTAAAGCTAAGTTAAAATACTACAACTTTTAGAAGGGACACAAACTTCAAATTCGAAGGTAATCTATACTTTAAATTCGAAATACCAGACCACTAGTATACTAAAATCTGCATAACATTCTGACAACAAGTTTTCACTACATTTCTCATGTCAAGGCATCAAAATTCGACCCTTAATCGTACATACAAGTTGATAAAACTAAAAAATGATGTTATACATTCACTCCTCTTGAAGATTTGAAGCACAATCCATCAACCTAACTCAAACCAAGCTTTTACCTCTCAAATTTGCTCCAAATTTGAAAATTCTTGCATCCAACTATCACCCTTGCCTTGTAGCTTCTAAATCTTAAATTGCATGTAACATGCACTCACAATTTCACACGAAATTTGGGAGTGGAAAGGGCTGAATTTTCAAAATTCTAGAAAGATGGAGGAGGATTTTAGGTTGGGTGGAAGGAGAGAGAATGTGGATGGTGTTTAAAGCGAGGTGGCTGAATTCTACAAAGTATTGGGGTGTATTTTTAATTCTTTGATGTATTGTGGAATCCATGTGTCAATACATCACTGACTTGCAAGAATAATGGTCCAAAATCATGTATTAAACATGAGTTAATTCATTCGTGGCATGTGTTCTCCAAGTGCCATGTGATCATGCACATGCACTAAAAACATGTTCCACTATTTGCTTGACTCATTGAAGTCCGGAACACCTTAATTCAAAGTTTGTATTTTTAATTATCTGGGTTTGCTTAATCATCGTTAATCCGAATTAATTAGCATCGGGGACTTACAATTCTCCATTACTTCATATCATAAAATACGCATATAAGCATATAATTATCGCACAGCACAAATGCCATACAATCATGTAAAATAGTATGCTATTCAGTTGTCTCAACACATCTCTTGACCCTCAAACTGCCCAAAGTGCCATGACTCAAAACATTGCACAATCATGCATACGCATCATGAGAAATAAATATATTAATCATACTAAGAATGAAAATGTAATTATAAAGAAAAGTTAAATTGTTTCCTTCCATTAGAATAAGAATAAAAGCTCATGTGTATTATACACGATTTATTAATCAAAGAACAAGGAGATGAGAAATTAGTAATTGTGAAGGAAATTAAGTGCTTTTATCTACTCAGTTTAATAGATATATACTAATACTACTACTACTAATAATAATATACAAGTGATAAGTCAATCCCTATAAGTTTTTTAAGATGACACGTAACCTGTTTATATATTAATGTGTTCTCTCAACTTTTACTTAAAGAGTAAACCCATCACAAGTAAACCCATCACAAGGAAAAAGTCTCATTTCTCTCGAGAAATTAAGGCTGTAAACATTAATGAAAACCCCACCCAAAATATCTACATAATCTTATTGCTTATGTGGATAGTTGTCATGTGAAGTAAGTCTTCTTGTTCTCTCAATGTTAATTAGGAAGATCCTTGTAGATGAAAGTTTTGAACCTTCAATTTAAGGGATAAAGCCAACAAATATTGTTGTATGTTGATTTCATGAGTTATTTAGCATAACATAAAACAAATAATTGTTGAAGAAATCATTATTTCAAATCGTTGGCAGTATGTGAAAGGATATGAATTTTTGAAGGAATTTTATTATGTATAGGGTTTATATGGAATGCTAAGAAGTGTAATGGAATCAGAAAGTATTAATTGCTTTGTTTTGTCCCATGAAGTAAGCGACCTACACTTATTATTTTGTAGTTCTTTGTCATTAAGCAAGTGAAAATATGTTGGCTATCCATGATGTTGGTAGCATATTTACATTTCTAATTCATGAATTTATATTACTTATTAGTTGAGGAAAAGATGGTTGAGTGCATGATAGTATTTGGTGAAGGATTATAATTAGTGTTAGTATAAAATCGAAATACCCATGTTCTTGGGATTTTGTATGAATTAATGTTGATTAAGTATTATGTCCAAAAATCCTGACTATATAAATATGTGTAAAATAATGATACAGTTATTAGGATTCTCTAGTATGAACACATCATAGATGAAATGCATATACTGAAATGGGTAGTAAGTTGTGCATTTGATATGCGTTTATAGGTCATAATCTCGATCAGAGCACAAATAAGGCAAATTAAGCAAATCATCGAGATAGATGCAACAACTGTGAGTATATCCTTATAACTTGGCATTTAACTTTATATGAGTATGCGATTTATGTTATATTAGTACATTGAATTGGTTAATGGATTGTAATGAGTATACGAAGGCGTGCAAGAACTAAATTGAGTTCTTAATTGGACATGTTGTGACATGATATTATACGATCTATATGATGTTATCATTATTTTTACCGTATTATGACGATGTTATACATATGATTATGACATGTGCATTGATAAGAGATTAAAGAACTCTGTTATGGCCGCTAATGACCTTGAACCATGTGTTATTGCATTCTGAATACGGTCAGAATTACAGAATCAAAGAATACAGATCATGAATTCATTGAACTCTTGATTATACAGTACAGAGTGCCATGGCCATAATCGGGATCACGAATTGTTCTTGGTATTAGCTGGTTCATAACAGAATAACAATACAGATATACATGTGCATCATCTCATTTTATACGAATCATGTGAATTGATGTACAGATTATGATGAATCATGTGATTATATTCATGTGTTTATGTGGATATGAATTATATGCTTATGTGATGTTAAATACTACGTTATTTGAATATGCTCATTGAGTTTGCAATTGATCCAAATGCAAATATTTTCTTTCAGTTGATCATGATTAGAAATCGACTTTAGAAAGTATTTCTACCGTCTTTTGAAGTCATGGATCCAAGGTCGGCTGGCTGACTCTAGTCCTTCTCCCTCAGCTCATCATTTGCATATACTGTATAGGTTTTTGGTTGGGTTGTGAGGGGTACAACCTTGGTTATTTTGGTATATATATGTCTATATGCCTTGTAAATTATACTATTAGAAATGTCTTGATTGGATGATATGAAATTGCAAGTTCCGCTGCCATTAAATGTTATGCTATATGCATTATGTGTATGTGTTATATGTAAGGGTGTCACACAAAGAGCTAACCACTACTTTGATGTCACTAATATGAGAACCCTATCTCCTAATCACATCATTAGTGCATTTATCATTGTTCATTATGGCATACATTCATATCATCTATAAATTCTCATACATGCTTCTTTATTATAACATGTCTTCCATAAAATTTTGAACAGAATTCCTCTCAATTCTTGACAATACTCCATTCATATAAGTATACACTCATTAATGCACTAATGACATATTCTCAATTCATCATGCAATATTTACACCCATTTAAATTGCATGAAACACTCTAATGAAAAGAGAATTATCAAGCACAATTATACAAACCATTAAACATGCCAAAATGCTCACTGACGAGCATTGAACAAATGATTGTATATCTATTTGTATGAAAGGCATTACTTCATACCGACACTGGTACCTCGCTCCTGGAGCATCCTCACGCCCCATTCCGAACTCATTTCCCCAAATCAATGCCGTACATGTCCACATGTTTCAACAGAAATAGCCCCCACACAGGGTGAGCATACCAACAACATAATCTCAATATTATCGTATACGCAATTAATAATTAAAGAATATAATGCTATAATTTAAACAGATACTCCCTGAGTATACCACAACCATGTGACAAGTCCCAAACTGTTCATGTTCTTACAATATCTAGAATCATCAACTCCAAATTCAGTTAAATCATCAACACTGATTTACTGTAGACGCATTCATAATCATTAGTGCTATTGTAATGAGCAATTTATCACCACAATAATTACTGAAATTACTTATATTTCAGTTATCAATTAATCACACAATCTCATCATAATACATTTTCCTCATATCACATCACCCGCTCAATAGCGGCGGCACCATTACCCATCGCCCGCTCAATAGCGGCGGCATCATAATCCGTAACCAACGCACGCTCAATAGCGGCCTCACAATAGTTTATCATGCACCATAATATCATCTCATGGTTCTATCACAAATCATCTCGTACAATAATATTTAAAATTCTAACATGAATTCTCAATCCATTAAGCTTACCACATAACCAATTTCCATGATTTTATGAATCAAATTTCATAATTAATAATACGCATACCTGCTCGTACGTCACTACGTACCCTAAAGTCGACAGCGTGATTTAATCATCCTTGATCTCTGGAGGTTCATGAAGTCTCTATTTTGAATGTCAATTCAATATTACTCAAGAATACTTCCAACAATGTCATCTTTTACCTACTAAATTCGTCATGCATCGTATCGTGACCAATCATAATTACTGAACTATGTATACTACTCAAGGCATCACATTTTATTCTATGTTCATTGAGTTATCAATTAACCCGATCGAGTAGTACATCTTACTAAAGTTCAACTAATGCCACTTCATTTTAATGTGTAATATCTTAATTGGAATGTAGAAATCAAGAAGAAAATCTACCATAAATATTACATTCCAAAATCCCAACCATTAACAATTTTTTTTAAAAAACAACGAGCCGCGATCGATCCCCAGTCTCCCGCGGTCGATCGCGAGAACCTACTGCCAAACTTCACTCTTCTACGACCGATCGCCGAGAACCCGCGATCAATCTCCAGACCTCCCGCGATCGATCGGTAGCTTCAGGCGATCGATCACTACAACTGTTCATCGCCTTAAAAATCCAGTATTACTTCGTGATCGATCGACGCTACAGCTGCGATTGATCGCGACCTGCTATGTTTCGAAATTTTTTTGCTTCCATGGTGTTTTTCAAAACCCAAACTCAAAACTAACACCCACAATACTTCAAAAACTCCATTAAAGCACATAAACTAAAAACATCAGTATAACAAATTCTTCCAAAAATCTCAAACTTTAAACCCAACTCAAAACATAACCAAAATTCATAAAATTCCTATCAAAACCAAGACAATAGAGAGGGGAAGAAGATTACCCAACTATTTGGTTGAGATTCCCACTCCAAAACCGAGCCTCGTCGATTTTCCTTCAATAAAAAGAGGGGAATGGAAAGGGAAATGGGGAGAAGGAGGGAGAGATAAAGAGCCAAGAGGCGATGTGAGAGAGACATAATTATTGAACACCGAGTCCACTTGGTATATATAGTACCAAGGCTCCAAAAACCCGAGTCTACTCGTACCAAAACTCTAATATAACATAAGTGTTCAATAAATTACTCTCATACACTCAGTTATATTTCGAACCTCACACCAAAGTTCCCCAAACTCCAACAGCAGATTATAATCCCCTAAAATCTCAATTCAGTAATTCTCATCATTACCACCATTAATTCTTCAATTCAACAATTATGATTTAAACATAATAATTAGTCTCATTCGATTTACTCCAAAACTGAGTCCGGATACAAATGTCACTCATTCATAATTACCTCTTAATTATCACATTTTCTTGATTTAATTAAGGTAATTAAGTTTCATGCATCACAGAGGAGGTGGAAAAATGGGTTGCATCTTTTGCTCACCGATAAGGCTCGGATCAGACCTTCCCGAGCCAGGGGTGTCATGCCTCGATATGACGTATACATGTGTCATATGATTATGGGGTAATTATGATTAATTACAGTACGAGGTAGACTCGGGTTCGGATTGAACCGAGTGATAATCGATGTAATAAAAGAATGAATGACTATGAGGTAACATAAAACAAGAAACATAGGAGATATGTGAGTTGTGAACAAATATATCTATGTTCTTGAAATATTGATGCATGTCTTATTTTATATGCAAGAGAAGGAAGAGACATAAAATGTATAGTGGGATAGTACTATGTCATGCATTGAACATGAAATTGAGATAAATTAGATTTACATGTGAATTTGAATGTGGTGTGTATGTGAGTTAAATTTAGTATGCATTTGCGAGGAGTTGGATTTGTATTTGTATGCAAGTGGGAGAGGAAAAGAGGATGTTAATTCAGATTTCCAAACACATACAACACCATTTCTCACCTACAAATCTCTACACAAGCACCTCTCCAAACCCTTGGTAGTTCTTGCATCTTTTGCTTGGATTTCACTTGGTAATCAAACTAGGAAGTAGAGTGAAAGGAAATCATAACTTCTTGGTAAGGAATTTATGATTTCAAGCTTGGATATATAATTGGCTATGAATTATATGAATTGAAGTACCAAGTGTTCTTAGTTGGAATTCATACTTGTTATCATGCAAAGAATTGAGTTGTATGATGAGAGAAACATGTTTATATGTTACTAGAGATTGCATGAAACATGTTTAAATGTTTATTTTTGAGTTGTAGGAGACACATCATAGTGATAAGCTCAAAATCGCTATGTTCTGAATTTTCTGGACATCGGCGATCAATCGCGAGCCTTGTGGCGATCGATCGCCGATAACAGAGCAAAAATAAGGAGGTTAAAGCATGTGGTGATCGATCGGTGAAAACATGGCGATCGATCGCGAGAAACAAAACATTTTGGCGATCGATCGCGAGGTAGTGGCGATCGATTGGTGAGATGTGGCGATCGATCGCCAGAATCAGATTTTGAAAAATGTTATATTTTTGTAGAATTTGTTTTTAATGCCTATGATAACATGATATATTGTTGGTATTGTTGTAGCATCATCACAGGGGACGGGACAACGAGGCGGTTAGACAGTGACGCATAATTTATATCGTTTGTGTCGCAGAACAGGTACGTTTTGACGTACGAGTATATGATATTGTTGTGATGATGATGTGAGCATGGTATCATATGATTATTGACATCATATGCATGTGCATTCATGATATTATATTGTTGAGAGGGATGCCACGATAGATGTGTAGCGTATGCTTTGGCTGAGATCGGTGCCACGATAGATATGCCAGTGTTGGGTATATGCTTTGGCTGGGATTATTGCCACGATAGGTATGCTACATATGCTTTGGCATGAGAGATATACGCCGGTTGGGTATATGCTCTGGCTGTTATAACATGTTAGGACGGTACTATGATATGTGCTGCTAATATGAAGATGTGAGAGGGTTCCACTGACATATTGAGCTGAGATAGACATATCATATTGGTCTGGTTATAACAGGATGAGGAATGAGACATGTCATGACATAATTGCATTTGATGGTGCATGTTACAGGACAATCACATTTGTTATTCATAGTGCTTTATCGTTTATGTATTTAATGATATCGCACTGGGATGGTTGTTTATCTGTACTCATATTGTGTGATTGTTTCTGTAAGGACTCATAGACGTGGGAGGACGGGATTGTGAGTCTATTCCGCTGCGAGCTGAACCACTGCTTAGGAGTTTTGGTCTAGGTTGTTTTGTTGTATATATGATGTATTTAAGGACATGGTTTTTGTCAACTTGTAATAACCTACATAACTAAACTCTTAATCAGTATATGTTTTACTTAATTCTGACTCGCATATGTATAAATGAACTGATACATAACGGATTAAGTAACGAGGACCCCACAAGGGGTCTGCACCTCATCTCATCCATAGCCTTTTGATCAGCCGATGTTCTTAGGCACTCCAATATCTCAGCCAGCCGTCGAAAAATTGGATCCTTGATTAGGTTAGTAGCCTTGGTATATTTCACAGGTAATCCAGGAGAATCGGTCCGGCAGAGCCTATCGATTGGGGACTCTGGAGGGAATCATTCGACACCCCCACCTCATGAGGTGCCAGAGAGGTGACCACCTCCTCCGGGTCGAAGTCTCAATTGATTTACCAGTCTTCCTCCTCTTGCGAGATAGAGGCATGGCACTCGTGCTCCGCTCCGAGGGAAGGTTGATGACTGAGGCATGTGTAGGAGCCAAAGGGGGTGACAGGATGCGCATGTGAGCTGGGGACACAGGAATAACCTTTCCTTTTACCTTCTTCTTCTGAGAAACCATGGCGGAGAGCATCTGGTTGAACGACATGGCTCCTGCACAGAGAAGCAAAATATATAAATAAAATCGCAAGAAAAATGATAGGGAAACAACAAGAGGAAGAGAGTTCAGGTAAGTGATGACGTACCAGAAGGAGGACTAGCTGGGTAAGAGCTCAGTGTCGACCCCCTATAGTCGACATAACCCTTTTGTAATATTTCTTCTTTATATCGATGTGATAGAGGACGGCTCTCGTGAAGAGAGTCTCTCCAGGCCATGGGGCAAGAAAAAGTATGTTTTTGTCCATCCCTTGTGAGAACTCGGGATTTTCTCCAAAAACATACACGACGGCCTGGACCCAAAGTAGAATAGGCCAGGAAATGTGGTGTTCTTGACGTTGAAAAAATAATGCAGAAGATGAGGAGAGAAGGGGAGATTCGGGGATTGAAATAATGCAGCAGTTGCGGCCATGCTCTAGTAAGAGTTTGGAGTGAGTTGGCTGAGGGAGACACATAAAAAACTAGAGAGATTTGGTATAAAGAAGGAATAGGGAAGCACAACCCACTCCTAACTTGTTCAATGAAGAAAGGGAAAAACTCCACTGGGGGACATGGGGGTGGTCACACAACCTAGGTATTCGTACCTCGTGGTCGGGAGGAATTAAATGAGAACGGAGAAGAGGCTCAGCCTCACCCGAAACCCGAGAGCTAAGAACATCGTACCACGGGAGTCCAGCCTGAACCAGATCTCGAGGTTCAACCTCAAAATTTTGTGGGGGTGGTTCATGGCTAAGCCGAGGAGGGACTTGGAGAAGAGGGTGGAGGTAACGATTTTCTCCGCGGGACCGCTACGGGTCGGAGAGCTGGAAAGCCCATACCCCAAGGCATCTTCAGCCAATCCCCAGAGGGCGACCCTGGAGGTTGATGATGTCGAGTCCGATATAAAATAAAATAAAACATAAATAGAAAGCAAGGAACTTACAAAGGTCGGAGCATGCGAGGAGAGCAGGAAGAAGCGAACAGCATGAAAAAAGTGGTGCAAATGAATAGGATTGAGAGAATTTATAAGCGGCAAGAGAATGGGCCGTTTGGGCCCGGCCCATGTGAACGGTTTGGATCGAGGGAAATCAAAGGTCTCAGGCTCAGATGCAAAAACGTGGCAGCCCCACTAATTGACGTGTACATCAGCAGTCGTATCTTAATGACGGCCTGTCAAATCAAGATTTCAAAAATATTTTGGATCTCCTACCATTTCAGCGCGGATCTCAAACTGACTGACTGAGTCGAGGACAACGATACTCTAGCTTGACTAGAGGGGGATACTCATTATACCCTGATATGAGGTCAGTACGATCTCGACCCAAACACCAGAGGCGTAAACCAACCCGACTTTGTCACTAGTGGTCTAGGTCCGAAGGTCCTCAGCATCGAATGTCCTCAGCTCGGCATGCCCGAATGTCCTCGGCACCGCATGTTCTCAACTCGGCAGGTCCGAAGGTCCTCGGTACAACATGTTCTCAGCTCTGCAGGTACGAAGTCCTCAGATTGACATTATCCGAGCCGGTGTCCCAACCTTAATGATTCCCTTAATTTCTTTGGCATCAAATAATACTTCGTAGCATGAGTTCTATTCCTGACAGGGGGGACCACACTCATCAATCAACCAATCAGAAAGTGACTTGTACGAGAATAATATCTCCAAATACTATCAAGATCTCATAGGTGACTCATCGTACAAAGGGAACAATATTGTCGGTGTACCCCATCTCTAAGGCATAGACTCTCAGTTGCAAGCAGTTACATGTTTGTTTTTCTGTCACCATCGCAGAGTATATATATATATATATATATATATATATATATATATATATATATATAGACACACACACACACACATCATGTTTATCGAGGGATGATAATTTTCTCTGCCATTTTTTCTTCCTAAAGCTTTTATTCCCTTTTCCTATTTTAACTTGATCGTCGGAGGGGTTTCACAGGAGAACCTTCTCCGAATCCCTTCTAACCCATTTTCTTTCAGGACAGCTCATCCTAAGGTGAGAAGTGTTGAGGATAATTCAAAATTCTCTAAAGATTACGCAATATATTTTTGTTATACTTAGATATATTGTATATGATTTGTTTCCTTGTAAATATGATTCACTAGGATCTTTTATTATTTTTTATCCTAGAAACATTGATCTATATATTGAGTGCACAATCACCACCAAGATTTAAGGTGGATCAATTGTTCTTCACATGGTATCAGCCAGCTCTTCGGCTCATACCTAAAAATTTCGATCCTCCATGACCGATTCTGCAGCTTCTTCCGTCACTGTTGCTACCGATTCCACCCTATCCTTTTCCACTATGATCCATATGAACAAAACTAAACTCTCTTCCTCCAATTATCTTCTCTGGAAAAATCAAATTGTGACACTTTTCACATGCCAAAATCTCCTTGGCTTTATTGATGGAGCTGTCATACCTCCATCCCCAACCACATCGGCCACTGATGGTTCTATCAATGTCAATCCCAAATTTATCGATTGGCATATGCAAGATCAACGTCTTCTCAGTCTTCTTTTATCCTCCCTTTCCAAGGAAGCCATGGCCGAAATCCTTGGATGTTCGACTTCTCGCACCGCATGACGCGCTCTTGAATCTGCCTTTAGCCATAGCTCTAAGGCATGTGAACTGCGTAACAAGGATGACTCGTTCAGTCATGATTATGTGAGGCAATTCAAATCTCTATGTGATCAACTCGCCGTTATTCATTGTTCCGTTGATGACACGTACAAATCGCATTGGTTTCTTCGTGGTTTGGGTCCAGCATTTTCAAAATTTTCAGCCGCTCAAATGGCCATTTCTCTGATGCCACGCTTTACTGACCTTGTTTCTAAGGCCAAAAGCTTCAAAAAAATTCAGCAATCTCTTGATGGCTCTCAACAGCCTCATGTTGCGTTCGTTGCTACTGGATCTGCACGCTAGACTGTAAACTCGAGCACTTATCGATGACGTGGTCGTGGTGACTCTCACCATGGCCATGGATGGGGTAACTATGTCCCTCGCTGCCAAATCTATCGGGTTGAGGGTCACACGACATATCGCTGTCGTCAACGCTATGAACAATCACGCTTCAGAGTCTGCTAATTTGGCTACTGCATTTAATGCCTCTTGCTCACTCTCCTGTGCATCCTTACCTATTTCCCATATTGGCTCGTAGGCCCTTTCAACTGATATAAATTTATTGGATGTCTTGGTGGTCCCTCACATCACCAAAAACCTCTTATCCATCAACAAACTAACCTGTGATTATCATGTTACTGTCTCATTTACCAATGACTCTTTTCATATTCAGAACAAGTTCACAGGAAAGCTGTTGGCGATCAGGCATCGTGATGGCCGTCTCTACATGCTTGAAAAGGGTCATTCGGCGCTTGTGTCTGCCCTTCATCATCGTCGATTGATTGGTTCCTTTGATTTGTGGCATGCTCGTCTAGGTCATGTGGCATCTCGCATTCTTTCATTATTAAATAAACAAGGACATCTGTATGTTACGTCCTTACTCCACAATCCCTCTTTATGTTCTACATGTCAGTTAGCAAAGAGTCATTGTTTGTCATTTATCATTAATGAACAACGTTCGCCACATGTTCTTGATTTAATACATTGTGATATTTGGGGAACTGCTCCTGTTATATCTACGTCTGGTTTTTCTTATTATGTTGTTTTTTTTATGGATGATCATTCGCGATTATCTTGGTTTTATCCTATGCGGCGTAAATCAAATTTTCATGATATATTTATTACTTTTCACACATACGTTGAAAGCAGCTCTCTAGCTGTATTAAAAACTTCCAGAGTGGCTGTGGCGGTGAATTTACAAGCTCTCGCTTTCAGACATATCTTAAAACTCATGGCATTCATCATCAGTTATCTTGCCCCTATACGCCTGCACAAATGGATGCGCTGAACGCAAGCACCGACATATCATCGAAACAGGCTTAGCAATGCTATTTCATTCACATACACCTACTACTCTTTGGGTTGATGCTTTTAGCTCTGCTTTCTACACCATCAATCGTCTGCCTTCTCTGGTGCTTGCTGATCTATCTCATTTTCAAGTTTTATTTGGCGTTGCACCAAACTGTTCTAATTTTCATCCATTTGGATGTTAGGCTTTTCCGTGTTTATGAGATTATGCGCCAACAAAGTTCTCTCCTCGCAGCAGGCCTTGCATTTTTATTTGTTACAGCTCTCAACACAAGGATTTTCGTTGCTTGGATCCTATAACCTCTCGGATATTTGTCTCTGGGTATGTTCAATTTGACGAATCCTCTTTTCCATTCTCCAGCTCTTCTAGCTCCCGGCCCCTGGCCTCTTTGGATTTTAGTTCATTCGTCAAACTAGGCTTGCCATGCCTTGGCACCCCGCGTCCTCTTTGTCGCCTCCACTTATGCCATCTCCACCACAACCACCATGTCGGATCTGTCCAGTTAATGTTCCTCCTTAGTCTATTGCTACTGTACCAGCGTCGTCTCAGCTTGTACCTCAACCATTCCCTAATCGTGATGCATCACATCCTATGGTTACTTGTGCCAAGGCTGGTATCTTTAAGGCTCGTCATCCTAGTTGCTTGGCTGGTCTTCAAAGTTCTACTCTTCTTCATAGTTTGCTCCATCAAACAGAACCCAAGGGATTCAAGTCTGCCGCTAAACATCCTGAATGGTTAACTACTATGGATGAAGAAATTGCTTCTCTCAAGACGAATTCTACTTGGGATCTTGTTCATCGTCCTCCTAATACTAATATTGTCGGTTCTAAATGGGTTTTTCGCACAAAGTTTTTATCTGATGGTTCTGTTGAACGTCTCAAAGCTCGTTTAGTTGCTCAAGGCAAGACTCAAGTCCCTGGTCTTGACTATACCACTACCTTAGTCCTGTTGTCAAATCCTCTACAGTTCGTGTTTTCCTCTCTATTGCTATTATGCGTCAATGCCCTCTTCATCAGCTTGACATCAAATTTGCATTTCTAAATGATTTCTTTTCTGAAACAATTTATATGGAGCAACCATCGATCTATATTGATCCTTGCTTTCCGCATCATGTTTGCCGTTTAAAGAAGGCTCTCTACGGTCTGAAACAAGCTCTTCGTGCTTGGTTTTCAGCGTTTTAGCGACTTTCTTATCAAATTGGGCTTCCTTTGCAGTCGTGCTGACACTTCCTTATTTATCTTCTGTCGTGGTCTGCCTTACTATACCTTTTGGTCTATGTTGACGATATTATTCTCACTGGAAATGACTCATCTCTTCTCCGCAAGTTCATTTCTCATCTTCACTCGGAATTTGCAATCAAGGATCTTGGCAAGTTAAATTATTTTCTTGAACTTGAGGTTACCTATACTGCTGATGGCCTTTTCTTAAGCCAAACTAATATGCACAAGATATCTTGGTGTGTGCTCAATTTCAAGACAGCAATCCATTCTCCACCCCTCTCATCATCGCGCAACGCTTGAATTCTGAAGGCACGTCCTTCGATAATCCCACGCTCTATCGCTCCTTAGTTGGTGCTCTGCAGTATCTTACGATCACCCGCCGGATCTTGCATATGCTGTCAATTTTGTCAGCCAGTATCTTCAGTCTCCCATTATTGTTCATTTTCAGGCTATGAAGCATATCTTACGCTATGTCAAGGGCACTTTATCTTTTGGATTAAGCGTCTCTCGCTCACCATCTTCACATGTGCTATGCTTACTCTGAAGCAGATTGGGCCAGCTGTTCTGACAATCATCGTTCCACCTCCGGCTACTCTATCTTCATCGTCCCCAACTTGGTTTCCTTGAGTGCTAAGAAACAACCAATTGTCTCTCGCTCCAGCTGCGAATCTGAATATCGTGCTCTTGCTCATATTGCTGATGAGGTTGTTTGGCTCACTAATCTACTTCGTGATCTTCGCCTCTTACAACCGGTCCAACCTACTATTCTATGTGATAACAAGAGTGCACTCTTCCTTAGTCAAAATTCGATTGCCCACAAACGTGCCAAACATATTGACATTGATTACCATTTTGTGTGTAAACTTGTCTCTACTGGCAAAATTACTACACAGTATATTCCATCTACAATTTGCTGATATTTCAACAAAAGTCTATCGCGTCCGATGTTTGGCTTCTTTCGTTCCAAGCTTTGCATTCGGCCGAATCTCATGCTTCGCTTGCGGGGGGGGGGGGGGGGGGGGTGTTGACGATAATATAAAATCCTCTAAAGATTAGGCAATATATTCTTGTTATACTTAGATATATTGTATATGATTTGTTTCCTTGTAGATAGGATTCACTAGGATCTTTTTTTTATTTTGTATCCTATAAACATTGATATATATATATATATATATATATATATATATTACAATCACCACCAAGATTTAAGGTGGATCAATTGTTCTTCACAGGAAGAGCTATTGTTCCTCTGGAAAGACACCCTACCAAAATCCCAGATAACATATTTATATCTTTGAATAAGATAATTATAAATTGAAAAATAATTACAAGCTAAATTATCTTTTTTAAATATAACTACTATAAATTAAAATTTTGAACTTAATACCAGATATAATTATCCACCAAAAGATGATTCTTTTTAAATAATTTATGATGTGTATGTATGCGACTAAATTGGACATTACGGAGACTCGGCCTTGAAAAATGCTTCTATGCACCGGGTCTGATACGTACATCAAAACACATATAAATGTATCTACATATATGTATATATTTGTTATTTGTATGTGTGTGGTGCACCAAAGAATATACCATCGGCCCTAAGCATCGAATGTAGGGTCGAGACAATAAATAGGGGTTGTGGCTTATTCTGTTATTCAGAAATACACACAAAAACAAAATTTTTGAAAAAATATAAAAATTACCTCTTGAAACTTTATGTTAAAGCACAGAAATATCTAAACAAATTTCAAGATGTCAGGATGAAGTTTTTGAGACCCTTAAATAAAAATCGATTCAAGTTGTTAGTTCTGATGGTTTTTTGTGAATTAGAATAAGGCTGCAGCAGCAGGATTCGTTGAACCAGGTTGTTGCTTACTAGCCAAATAGAGTATGTAACTCTTATTTCTGAATAATAATAAAAACGCATTTTTATTATTACTCCTAAATCCTAATACCAAAGACTCCCAATAAAGTAAAATTCCTATGAATATTAAAATATAAATATTTATCTAGAGTTTTTGATAAGTACTAATCATCTTTATCTATCATTCAACACTCTCCATCAAGTTGAGTCAGATATATTTATAAGGTCTTCAAATTTAGGATAGTGAGGAGCTTTTGTCAAGATGTTATCAAAATCTGTTTGAAACTTCCTCATCTTTCTCGGAGTCTTGCTACTTTTCTTGGAGTCTGCGCCAGCTCCTCTTTTGGAAGTCTGCGTCTGCTCCTCTTTTTGGAGTCTGCGTCTGCTAGTATGCGTATCATCCTCTTTTGGGAGTCTGCGTCTCATCCTCTTTTGGGAGTATGCGCCTTCAACAATAGCTTTGATATTATCTACTCCCCCTCAAGTTTGGCTATAGATGTTATGAGATCAAGCTTGCTGATGAGATATAAGCACATGAGAATCCTCACGGATCGGTGAGTACCGCTTTCAAAAGCGGTGTGAGGCAGCAACTGCTAAGATTTGAGGCAGGAGGACAGCGCCGGCTGCTGGAATTTATGCATGAAAGACCATGGCGGCTGCTACTGTGCTGGCGATGAGAGTTCACCAGTGAGATACCCGAGCTTTCCGTGACAATCTTAATTGATTGTGCATATTGCACATAATTCCGACCATTAAGATTATGAGCGGTAAACAGGAATGCTTCACTCCCGGATAGAGTAGTGAAGGATCCAATAGACTTATCGAGCATGTGTTCACTTGCTGATCTGGTGGAACTGAGGGAAATGATGGGTAGCTGGATAAAAAAGTCTCATGGTATAATGATCTAATGGGCCTGAAATTTGGGCCCAAATATCTCCCAGAGTTTGCGATGGAATGGGCTGAGAAACCTAAGACCAAGGATCGCACAAAATTGCGAACTGAAATTGGTTGACAAGCAGGCGCATAAAGGCTGTTGGACCATTTGAAGAACATATCTGGTTTGCACTTGCGGAGAGATCTATCGCGCGGAGGAGGCGATCGCATGGAGGAGAACAGTCGCAACGGATGGGCTAGGGTTCTCTCGCAGAGGTTCGACCAGCGATGACGATTAGCATGCGCGGCTAGGGTTCCGACGGCAAGGGAGAGTGCGCACGGAGAAGACTGGCCGTGTGGTTGAGAACGGCCTGGACGGGTCGCACTGCTGGGATGGGCCGCGGCTTGTGACTGGGCGCGAGCAGACTGAATTGAGCGTCGATTTGTTAGTCGCGATATAAGTTCTGTGATGAGAAATCAATTGTTGATTGCATAATACGTGCACATTGGTGATTGGTATTGCACTTGACCGTGGAGATAATCCAAAAAAAATCCAAGATCATGCAAGTAGAATCTGAAATTATGGTGCACAGGACTTGAGCATGGCTGCTGCTACAAGTTGCCCTATGGCTACTGTTTGAAGGCATAGCCGCCGCCGGCTGAGTTGAGATAACAACAACTCACCGGCGGCTAGGATTTGATAAACTTTAGGCTTAGTTTTTCAAACTTGTTTGCTACCATGTAGCAAAACAGAATTAATAGTTTTATAGAACCGTCGTTAGACCCACAATGTTGTATGGGACGGAATGTGTATGCTTCGTTGGATGTGCGGTAAGACTAGAAGAGATAAAATAAAGAATGAAGATATTTGAGCTGAAGTAGGTGTAGCTTGTGTAGAAGAAAAGATGCAAGAAAGTCGCTTATGTTGGTTTGGACATGTTCGACGTAGGCCCAATAGTGCATCTGTGCGTCGAGTGGAGTATATGGATTTCGGCCAGTTCACGAGAGCGAGAGGACGACCGAACATGGCTCGAAGTTATACGCAAAGACTTGGAGTGCAAGAGGATTACAGAAGATATGTTGACCGATAGAAGCGTTTGGAGAAACTGACGCATATGTCCGACCCGACTTGATTCTCTCTATTGTTTATGTAGTCTACCACAATTCATTAGGATTAAAGTATTAGTTGTTGTTGTTGTCCATTCAATCTCCTAACCCTCTTTTAAGGGTGTAAGATAAGCATGTGTCAACTCATGAGCCGTTTGGCTCGTGCTCAATAATTGCTGAACTTCAGCTTTATATGATTGCTCAAAAGCTTATGAGCAGGCTCGAGAGCTTTTTAATAATATGATTACTTATTTATATATTTATTCCAGAGTATATACTATATCTTGATTAACTACTATAGTTATTTAGAATTAATTAAAATAGTTTTATTTATATTATTTTTGTTCTTCAAATATGGACACAACATAATTTTCAAACACAACACAGGATGCCCTTGTGCGCACTAGATTTTGGATCAGATCAACTATAAACTAGCATAACGAGCAGCTGAGCTGGACTCAAAAATTCATGAGCCTGGATATGAGATTGAAAAATCTTAAAACCTGACTCAGATCTTGACCCATTTATACCCCTATTCTCTTCTTACGTTGTCCTGCAGCACCAAGCACTGTTGGTGGCTTAAAACCACCTCGACTCAACTCATTCACATGCCAATAACTAGCACTGCTAAAGCATTTCAATTGTTGTTTAATCAATGGAGATTACAAAATTAACTCTTCTATGTGAATTTATTTGGAAAACTGCCTCCTAATACACTCCCATAATTCCCCCAAAAGTTGATTTCAACCTTCAGTTACCAGCATATAAAATTACCTTCTGCTTGTAGGTATTTGCAAGATATTTATTCACTGGCATCTGGAATGTCTTTGCACTGACAGCGTCACTTAAGCTCTTATCCTTTCGTGTTATCTTAGGGGCTGTAAATGTTGAATGTTTAGCAACCAATACACTAACTTGACACTATATTATGTTTCGGCGCTTGGTGCTTATAACTTTGTAATGCTGAGAGTATCTTTGAATAATGACCGGGGCACTTAAGTATAGTTGAATGAATTATCTAGTTATTATGATACGATAGGGAAACTTTGAAACGTTTCACTTGTTTTCATTGTGTTTCTTGGGAAATAAAATCTCTGTTCTGACTGATTTTTGGATGGTGTGTTCTATAGTTTTTTTTCACTCCTGTTGGACAATAAGAAATAAGCAAGGCCGCCTTCTTCTCATTTTTTCTTCTCTGATTCTGTTCATTTTTCTTGTGACATGGTTCCTTAGATTTTTGTCTTTGGTTTGTTTTGATGACTCAGTGAAAACAAGCCTAGTCTAGCTGATGCTGCCTTGGGAAGAATAGCGCGGGGAACAAAGGTTCTAGCTGAAGGCGGCTATGAAAAAATATTTCGACAGACATTCGATACGGGTCCTGTCATGGGGGTTTTGTATGTCTCTACTGCAAAATTTGCATTTTGCAGCGACAATCCATGTTCCTACAAATCTGGTGACAACACCGAATGGAGCTATTATAAGGTATGCTTTAATGTTCCATTGCTATTTGTCTCGGTACTGAGTAAAGTAGTTATAATGTAATAATTCAGCATTCCTTCTGCAGACGCATTTTATGTTTACCTTTTTGCCTCGTGCTATCATATATCTATTTATCTTCGCATGTACGTCTCTGTAGCACATATTTTTGAACAGGTGGTTATCCCATTACGTCAACTCAAAGCCGTGAATCCTTCATCGAGTGGGGCCAATAAAGCAGAAAAATATCTCCAGGTTATCTCTGTTGATAACCATGAATTTTGGCATATGGGGTTTTTGTATTATGATGGAGCAGTGAAATGCCTACAAGAACGTCTTACAAGCACGTGACATCGAATCAGTGTAGATTCTAGTCCAGCTGTCCAGGTTCCAACCTTGCTTCACTATAAAATCCTGAGTATTTTTCTATAAATTATATGTCTGTGTTGAGGTACCCTCTGGTCTTATACTTGAAATTTATTTAGGGTTAACATTTCTTATGGGATAAGATAGAGGTAATTAAGCCGTTGTCATTGGATCAACGTACTGTGTTTAGAACAAAGCACAAAGTGTTTTGTCAGTTTTGCATATTTTCTGGATTAGTTCTTGAATACTTGAGCCTATATGCTTGAATTTGAATCCCTTACTCTCCTTTCTGTGATCTTGCTCGTTTGATATCCGGTCATGCATGCAAGCATTTTGCACACCTTTTAATATGAATTTTTTGAACTTTAATTTGGTCTTGAAATTATTTAAATTTTCTGGTATATTATGAAGTAAATGTAATGTGAAATTGCTAATAGTAAACAGCACTCATGATCTATTCCGAAGGATACTTTGATAATATGTTCCTTGTATATCGAACGAATTAAAGGATGCATATTTTTTATGTGTCGGTGAATGGCTACTCAATGTGTGTGTGTGTGTCTGTGTCTGTGGGGTAATAAATTTGAATTCTATTTGATAACGTGAGGATCCAAAGATGCGCCTTCTCAAAATAGGTGGGTTGGGTTAACATTTTCCCAACCTATTTGAAAGTTGGTCAAAATGAGTTAATCCGTTTGAGTTATAGGTTGGGATGGATTGGGTCGGCTTTGGTGGGTTAAACTTGGAAGTTAGACTTAAAGTTTTATATGTAAATAATAAGAAAATGTAAGTATTAAAACAACTGTATTCGAAAAGGATCAAATATTTTATAGATTATTGCAAAAAATTAAAGAGGGAGATGATGAAGAAGGAGAATATGAAATGGTATAATATTAATGGTTGATAAATTTTGAAAACTTTGTATTATTTTATTTAGTTTTGTTAGATTTTGTTAAATTTATGCATTTTTAAGTTTTTCTTTATTGAACTATTTGTTTAAACTTTATAGATAATATATGGATTATTAATTATTTTAATTCAATAAAACCTAATAAAATTATACATTTTTTGTCTATTTTTTATTTTTTAGTGGGTTAGCATATCGGGTTAGGTCGGGTTGGGGGTTTTTCTAACCCATATGGAGGTGGGTCTAAACGGGCTAGCCCATTTGGCTATGGGTTTTAGTGGATTGGGTCGGGTTGAGTTAGATTGACTTAAATTGACAGCTCTCAGATTTTCATTGCTAAAAATATTTAATAGTATTATTAAATATTTGACTATATTTAGTGAGATACGGTGATGGGCATAAAAGTTTCAGCTTTGTGTTTGTTTGTGGACTGGATTATAGGGGAACGAGCATTTGAGACTGTCAAACCAAACATGGCGTTAATTTTTTCTTTAGCAAGTTTTATCCTTATATAAGTTTTATTATTTATAGGTTCATCATTTACAAAATGGGGCCCTACTTTTTCAAAACATAATCATCAGCTATTATATTCTCTGCAACTCTCACATGCTTCGGATTTTTGTCAATTTTCATATTATTATTTTCACTATTTTTTTGTTGATTGAGATAAATATCTGGAGTTGGGACCATCAATTATGCGAAATACGGTGGTAGAAAGGGCAAAATGAGAGGTGGGTGCACCTCACCACCCCATTCCCCTTGGCTTCATATTGTCACAATCTTTGTTCCATTTTTCCCGTAATCTTGTCCCCTTTTATATCTAGCACGGAGATACCCTTTTGGACCCTCACCTCTATTCATTTCTAGAGATGTCAAACTGAGCGGACGGCACGGCCCATTTTGCTACAGTGTCGTGCCGGGCCAAGGGGGTAACAGCAGGTACCGGCACGGCACGTCACTGTAGTTTTTTTAAAAAACAAATTAATTGGCGATCAATCGTCACATAATTGACGATCGAATGGCAGTAGGTTACAGACGTGCTTGGCGATCGATCGTCACATAATTGACGATCGTTCGCCGAAGCGTGCTTGGAGATCGATCGCCACATAACTGGCGATCGATCGCCGAAGGCCCAAAGGTAAAAAAAATAACAGTTCAACGGCCTTTTAGTTTTGTTAATTTTTTTTTGTTGTTGTTGTTGTTATATATAGGTGTGTGTTGAGGAAACATTTATCCTCTCAATCTCTAAGCACTATATACTTGAAACGATATACTCTCGATTTGTTCACAGGAAGAAAGAAGTTCGACTTATGTTTGCCAATACAAGCACACACAACAAAGTTAATACTCTTCCTAGCAAATATTTGGTAACTTTTATATTTGTTGCATTAGATAATTGTAGTTATATACATAATGGTTGATTCATCTTATAATGTGAATTATGATGATGAAATTGATCAATTTCAAGAAAATGAAGAAAGCACACCAAATATTCAATCATCAACTAGAATAACTTCAAACAAAAAGAACTAGTAATGTATGACAACAATTCGATGTAGAACACGTTGAGGGAAAGCGATCAATGACATAAAAGTTTGTAAAAAAATGTAAAAAAGATTATGCAATGCTTCTTCTTCTGGTGGTACAAGTCATTTACTAAGACACATGTCTAAACATGAAAGAGAACCAACTGATGGTAAGCAAACTACTCTTTCACAATTCGATACTAGTTGTAGTAGTAGTTCAAGTTTAGGTATTTTCACTTAATATCGAAAGAGATATGAGTTAAATACATTATATGGGCGGAGAAACCTTTTTCAATGGGGGCGGATGCGAAATTCACTAATTATATTCATTTAGTTTTGCAACCTCCACATAAATGACGTTCAAGGAATACTATTAAATCAGATGTATACACAAGTTTTAATGAATATAAAGCGAATTTAATTACGTATTTAGGTAATCTTTCTTCGAAAGTAGCACAAACAAGCGATATTTGGACAACTTATCTTGGCAATGCATCATATCTATGTGTTACAGGACATTGGATTGACGATAACTGTGTGTTACATAAAAAAATTAGGTTTCACAAAAATTGATTGGCCTCATACGGGTTGAGTTATTTCTAATGCCATTATGCAAGTTACTAATTAATATAATATTAGTAATAAAATATTCTCTATTTCATTTGATAATGCAATTTTACAGGTATTGTTGAACCGATGGAGTATAAATTTAAAAAATAGTGGAAAATTATTCTTATGTTGAATTGCTTGGCCTCAATTCTTGTACCTAGATTAAAATTATATAGTGTAGAAATTATAATAGAATCTTATTACATCAACAAGACTTATAAAATGTTAATATTAATCAAGAGAAAGAGCGCATTAATAAGTGTTTGTTTGCTTTGTTTTCTTGGTATGATTATTCTAGATCAATTCCAGTAAGAGAAAGTGATAGTAGTGGTGCTAGTAGTAGTAAGGATTCTATGTGGACAATGTTAAGAATAAGGCAAGATACTACTTCCGTTCTTCTAGTTCTAGTTCTAATACATCTTCATTTACTGAGCTTCAGTTATATCTAAAACAAGTCATAAATTTCAGTGAACAAGAATTAGAAATTTTTGATGTTTTGGCATGGTCGAAAGACAATGCTATACTTTGGCCAGTACTTTCCATCATGTCACGTAATCTACTAACTCCTCCGTTATCCACAGTTCTATCGAAGTCTTATTTTAGTGCAGATGGAAGAGTCATTGATGAAAGGAAGTAGAATGAAACCAAACACTGTGGAGATGTGTATTCTTTTAAAGGATTGGTTGGATGCTGATAGCTACTTACAAGGTTTGGGAGGACATGATGTTTCTTCGAATGAAAATGAAGAAAACTAGAATATATTTTTAAACTCTTTTGTAATTTCTGATTTTGTTTTGTTCAATGTAATTTTTAGTTTTTCAATTCGTAGTCAATATTTTTATTTTGCAAGTATATTGTGACAGTCTTATATTTTATTATACCATTATTATATTTAAATCATTAAAATTAAACGAAAAAGATTTAAAAAAAAATTGATTCACGAGCCTATGGGCCATGCCGGGCCTGGCAAAAACAAAGACTGGTCGTGCTAGGCATGGCCCGTCTCTGTTGCGGCACGGCCCGTTTGACATCATTATTTTTCCACAACAAGAGTTGTATCAGAGACTGAGTAAGATATAGCCCTTACTTAACGAGTCTGTGTCGCATAATGTGCCCTTCTTCTGGATTTTTTTTAATTGAATCATGACAACGTCAAATTCCATTTCTTGAATCCAACTTGATAGATACCAAGTGTGTAATATTGGGTGCAACCAGGAGTGGGTATATGGGAAAGATGGTGCAGACATACAGGGATTTACCCCAGTAAATGAAGGTGACACCGGAACGGGAGAACTGAGTCTCCATAGGAGAGGAGATCACGAAATAGTGTTGACCGATCAAAGCCTATTTTGTTATTCCTTTCTTTTCGGCGAGCAGACGATGATTGTGTGTGGTCTTCGTGGATACGCCTTTGATAGAGCTGGAAAGCCTTTCTTCTCGTACGATCCGGAGAGAATGCGGTTAACAACTGGGCTTGATCAAATGGGCTAAAACCATATCGTGGGAAAAAGCCATATTGTTCAGTTGAAGAAGCCCCTTTCAGAACTCACTTTGTTCCGGGCTACACACTTTTGGATCTTTTTAGTACCCTCTTAATTGAGAACACTTTTATGAGCTTATCAACTTCTACCTCTACCTACCGCACAACGTTCTGTTGCTGGTGGGTTTGTGTTTCTTGTGGGGGGCATTTTACCAGCAAGCATAGAATCACTTGGAATTTGCTGCTATAGATATTAATGATGTGGGTGGGAAGGATAGAGCTCCACTTATTCTATACGGATACAGATATTCCTTGTCGTTATAATCTTGATATAGTTCCAACATGCCTAGTCTTTTAGACTCCTATGTTGGGTTTGGAACCCTGTAGGGAATGAAGAGGGGCCAAGGATCTTCCTCTCAACAGTGCTTTTTGAGGCTCAAATCTCCTCCATGAATAAGTAAGGCCCCGTTAGCCTGGGCGAAGATGGGGATAAAGAGTAAGGATTGAAGCCCCCTTAGCTCTGTCAGGCACTGGACAGGGGTTAGCTTTGTAAATGTGTAGAGCCAAATGCAGTGTGGTATAGTAGTAGGCACTTCCAGGCCCCTTCCCCGCTACTGGATTACTCCAGTGCTTCGGGTACTACAGACCCTATGCCATTGCAGTGGAGCTGTTTCATGAGCAGGGGGCTAAGCACAGTTCTTTGAATCAAACGTTGAATTGTTTTCATAGTCTGCCAAATGAGCTAGTCAAGTGCCTTTAATTGAAAGCAAGAGTTAAGTGGTCACGAGCACAAGTCATACCTTCAGTTAGTAGCGAGTAGTCTTTTGACTTAGTAGAAAGCCTTTTTTTATTCTTACGAATAGAACATGGCCATAGGGGGTGGATACCACTACTATCTATAGAAAAACATCAGGTGTGAATCTACCGATCTATCTATCCGTATATAGAATCCAGGATGCCTTTTTGTAAAATAAAAAAATTTCTTTTATAGATGTTGAGTCAGGGGGTGGGGAGCTTGAAGAGCGAAGCGGGTTGCGCTAGCCTATTCGTTTTTTAGCAGCAAGCTACGGTCTAACGACCACCTAACCTAGGTTCGGGCGAAATATAGGCCAAAACTTTTTCAAATAATAAAGTAAGCTTTCAACCCCCTTTACTTTCTAGTAAAGGGCACAGTGAACTGTAATTGTGAAAAGATTGGACGATCTGGCCAAAGAAGGTGATAGCCCTGTAGATTCGTTCCCATGGTTCGATCCTTCCCAGTAAAACGCGGCGTGTTCAAATTCTGATCGCTTTTACGTGAGAAAGGGGGACCACCCTCTAAGCCTAAGTATTCCTCAATGACCGATAGCATACAAATACCATAAGGGAAAGGTGAAAAGAACCCTATTTAAGGAGTGCAATAGAGAACCTGAGTCCGATGCGAACAATCAGTCGAATGAGCGGAGCCTTTACTTTCTATTAGTAAAGCGCACTCACTCTAACGGCATACCTTTTGCATCATGGTCAGCGAGGAAATGGGAACAGCGGCGTAAGCCATTAGGTGTAGGCACTTTCCAGAGGTGGTATCTTCTAGTTCTTCTTATTTGACCCGAAATCGATCGATCTAGCCATGGGCAGGTTGAAGAGAGCTCTAACAGGCCTTGGAGGACCGAACCCACGTATGTGGCAAAATACGGGGATAACTTGTGGCTAGGGGTGAAAGGCCAACCAAAATCGGATATAGCTGGTTTTCCGCCAAATCTATTTGAGTAGAGCATATGATGTCGATGGCCCGAGGTAGAGCATTCAATGGGCTAGGGTGGCCCCATTTCGCCTTACCAACCCAAGGAAACTCCGAATACAGGCCTAGATCGTTTGTACAGACAGACTTTTTGGGTGCTAAGATCCAAAGTTGAGAGGGAAACAACCCAGACCGTACGCTAAGGTCCCTAAGCAATCACTTAGTGGAAAAGGAAGTGACTGAGCGATGACAACCAAGAGGTTGGCTTGGAAGCAGCCATCCTTTGAAGAAAGTGTTGAGCCTTAAACGCAGTATTGAGTTTAATGCTTAATTTATCTCCAAGTTATTTATGAGTTTTGATTATCAACAAAACTTGTGTTTGTTATACTAATGTCTCTACTTAGTGTATAGGTTTAATGATTGAAGAAAATCAATTGTGAAAAGTATGGGCAGGATCGCCCCAGGCGATGGTGCTCATCGCCCCAGGCAGCCAGGAGGACAATTGTCACGCACATCGACTGTAGCGACGTCGAGGCCCGCGCGCAGGGCGCGTTCGCCTGAGGCGATGGCTTGATCGCCTGAGGTGTTGTCTGGAACGCCTGAGGCGATGGGGACTTTGTTTGAGGCGATGAAGATTTTTGATCAACCGAAGCTACGGTGTTGTTTTTTGGTGGTGATCGCCCGAGGCGATGTCCGAGGCGATCTTGGAGTGATTCAAGCCTTAAGTGTAGCAAATGCTAGTAGGAGTCTTGGGTGCCTCCTACACTATAAATATGGATGTTTTGGAGTATTTTGAAGACAAGAAGCTAGACTATAAACTACAAGAAAGCTTTGCTCAATTCAAATTATTCTAGCATTGCAAACTTCATACATTTGTGTTGTATTGGAGCTTGTAATTCATTTCTTGTGTTGGAGTTTTGATTCTTCGTGTTGGTACACCGTGAATGTTTATTTGATTTATTGTAAGGTCCTCCAACACCGACGCAAGTTGGAAATTGTAAAAGTCATCAACAAGTAAAGTTGGTGCAAGTGTGTGGCTATCCTTAGAGCCCTTAAGGCCAAGAAGACTCGTGAAGAGTGGTTGACTCGTGAAGAGTTGTTTGTGGCTAACTTGGAGCCCTCAAGGCCAAGATTGAAGTTATTCTAGTGGAACATCGGTTAAACATTTTCTAACCGGGAAGAGGAGACGTAGGCGATTCATCGCCGAACTTCTATAGCAAATTCTCTTGTCATTTATCGCTTTATTTAATTTACGCATTTATTTAGTACTTCATTTATTTATTGTTCGATTGACATCAAGTCTTCCGCAGCGCAAACCCGACTTATTTATAAATTCATTTTAAAACGCTAAAGTAGCCAAGGAACCTCATTCACCCCCCCCCCCCCCCTTTCGGTTCCAACAGAAAGCGTAATAGCTCACTGGTCTAGCTCCATGGCACCGAAAATGTATCAGGACTCAAGTGATTCAACGAAGCGACGAGACCTTGAAAGCTGCTTTTCAAGTGTCAATAGCGGAACGTTATGTCGATTGTGGAAGGTTTTTTGTGACAAGACCTGGAGATATCAGAAGTGAGAATGCTGACATGAGTAACAAGAAATCCTGTGAAAAACACGATCGCCCGCCAGTGGAAGGTTTTCTGGGTTCAGTCAATCTACACAGAGTGATCGGTCCCTAGGGAACCCCCGAAAGGGCTGTCGTCCGATGGCTACACGGAAGTGATGAAGTTGCTTTGACTATAGAGCCATGCCTGACTCTTGGAGCATATTGGATTATCAGATCGAGGGCTGCCTGTCTTCCCCTCACTCTCATTTCCCTAATATGAACCTTGAGTCATTAAAGCCTTTCTGACTCGACCTGGGCCAGTCGCATAGATCGCCATGGGAGCCTACTCCTGGTCCTCGATGCCACGACTGTCTTCAGTTCTTTCCAAACCCGTCTTTCTCTCTCCCTTTTTTCTGAGTGGTTCATTCATGCCTCTTCCCGAAAGCTTGATTAGATAGGGGAAAAGGTGAAAGAACGGAATCCACCTATGGATTTAATTAACCTCGCTTAACAACAAAAGAAGAAAGATGAATTGAAACAAAGCCAGCAAGCCACTGCGTTCTCGGAAACCCGTCTCTCTCTAGCTCTTCTCTTTACTTGTAGGAACAAGGAAGGGGCTTGTCTATCGAATACTCTTTTGTCTTGTTTATGGTTTATTGAGTGGTTCTCTATTCTCTTTATCTCCATCGAGTAGGATTCCCTACCTCTATAGTGACTATTTGATCCAACCATTTCTTCTATGGCTATGGTTGAGAAACGTTTTGATATTATCCTCGCCTTGACTTTATAGAGTGAGATTGAGACATGTATCTAGTTCCGACTCCTTCAGTAGTATCATAGCTAGTAGACCCACTTTCATTCGGAGTTAAATTCCAATGGATCCTTGAGCTTAAGTTTTAGATCAAGTATGTGACCCAACGTATCTCTTTCAATTTTATTATACTTTCAAGATATTTTTTATAAATTTTCTACTTAAAATTTCCAAAAAATAAAATAAAATCATGTGAGTTGAATAATTTTAAAAAAAATCATATTTTGACTTTTCAAAACAGATCCACCTCAACACTATTGAATGATATTTAATTGAAGCATTCACGTGTTTGAAAATAGGAAGATTACCCCAATTTGATTTGAAAATAGACATTTATCTCACGTGGTTTTAAAAATAGGCAGATTACCCCACGTGGTTTGAAAATAGACATTTTATCCTCTATGATTTTAAAAATAGACAATTTATTCCATTATGGTTTACAAAAAATGGCATCCATAGAGTGTGTGTTTTGCACTTATTCACAAACTATGAGGGAATAAAGTGCATATTTTCAAAACCACATAGGGTAATCTGTCTATATTCAAAACTACATAGGGGTACAATGTCTATTTTCAAAACTACATAGGGATAAAATATCTATTTTTAAACTATAATGGGATAATCTGTCTATTTTCAAAATTGAGAGAGTAATCCACCGTTAGCCCTGAAATTACAAATTCAAACTTCAGGAAAAGAGGAGACATGGAAGTTGGAGTGTGTGCATTATTGAGCGTGACGTACAGTTTTTTTTGCCTATTTCTCGTGTATCTTATCCCTACCACCCGGGGTCCAACTCCACAAATCCTGAGCCTCATTTTCTTATGGCCCATCAAGTTAACACAAAATTTCAGGTCTCGTGAGTCGTAAAAATCCAATAATATGTAAATAATATAAAACATGCAACATAATAATATTTTATAAGTAATTCATGGACATGCATTTGTCTTTCACCTCTTTACATGTGTTCACAACCACGAAGAGAACGAACAACTATACAAGCATCCCAAAGCAACCGCAATATATGGTAACAATAAATAAGTGTTGTATATACCTTAATTACAAGGAAAACTCCATTGGAAATAGTAGAGAGAAACTGATGGAAACTATTTGATGTTAGTATCTTTGAAAAATAATGTGTGCTTATCTGTACTCTGAATTTTATGATTTGGGGGAACTGATCATGGCTTCGGTGGTTTATCTGTTGGAAATTATGAAATTAATAATGAACTCGCGATCGATCGAGACTTATGCCTCAATCGCATCGCAAGCAGCAGTGAGTTGAAAAAAGGGGCGTGATCGATCGCGTAATATTGCGCGATCGATTGCGCCCTTCGCAGGGTTGCGTGTTTTCGCCTTTGACTGTGTTTTTCATGATTGGATGCTTCCAAATGGTGTCTCTGGATGACACTACTTGGTATAATATATAAGAAACAACCCTTGAACAAATTAGAGTATGGAATTTTTGAAATTCGCATCAGATTGAAGATCAAAATTTGAGTAATTTTGTGGATCTTCATCATTGTTTAATATTGAGTAAACCTCTGTGGTTTAAAAGATTTGTGATTTGAAGTGCTCCTATCACAAATCATAGTCGTTGTATCTTGGGAGACAAATTGTCAATTGAACTGTAAGCACCGTAGCGGGGCAATATTGTCATAAGGACGGAGATTTCAAATCTCGCCTCGACATTTCTACTATAATGTCATTTGTTGTTTTTGTTTGCTACTTTCCTGAGATACACACCCATAAACTTTTGTACAACAATCTTAAGACAATATTAGCAACAAATGGCTTCGTCGAGTGCAAGAACGACTCTACTTCATCATGGTGAAAGACCTGAAATGTTCAATGGGAACAATTTCAAGAGATGGCAACAAAAGATGATGTTTTAATTGACAACCTTGGGGTTGGCAAGGTTCCTCAATGAGGATGCTCTTACTATTATGGAGAGTGAAACCGACAACCAAAAGAGGGATGCGGTTGATGCGTGGAATCAAAGCGATTTTCCGTGCAAGAATTATATTCTCAACGGACTGGACAATACAATATACAATGTGTATTGTCTAGTGAAGACGTCCAATGAATTGTGGCAATCCTTGGAGAAAAAGTATAGATCCGAGGATGCCGGCATGAAGAAATTCATCGTTGGGCGATTCCTGGATTTCAAAATGGTTGACACAAAGTCGGTGATAGCGCAAGTGCAAGATTTGCATGTAATCATGCACGAAATTCATGCGGAGGGAATGGTTCTAAGTGATTCATTCCAAGTGACGGCAATGATTGAAAAGTTACCTCCATCATGGAAGGACTTCAAGAATTATCTCAAGCACAATCGAAAAGAGATTAATCTTGAAGACCTTGTGGTTCGCTTGAGAATCGAAGAGAACAACATAATTTTCAAAAGGAATGAAAATTGGCACCAACATGAAGCACGAGTGAACATGCCGGAGCAAAGTGCAAGTTTGACGGCATGACCTCCAAATCTGGAAAGGTGAAGAAGTTCAAAGGCAAGTGCTACAAATGTGGAAAACACAATCACATGGCGAAAGATTGTCGCAATACAGACGTTCGTGGGAAGGCTATGGATCAAGTAAATGTGACCGAAAAATATCGTCTCTCAAATGATTTGGATGATCTAGTGCTTACCTCTTAATTAAATTGTGTATCTTTGAAAGTTGTAAACTCCAAGAATTGAGTGATTCTAAATAAATGTAATGATGATATTTGTTGAAAGCAATAAAATTTAGTTATTACTTCTTGTATTGAATCTTATGGTTTGTAGCATGATTCCTAGGATCATTTAAACCATAGTTCGCAGCACAAATTGTAATGTTAATTTATTGCTTGTGTGTGCACTAAGTTTACAAAATCGTCATTCATTTTTTAGAAGAATCGTAACGTCTCTAGAGTTAACTCACAATGATGTTTGTGATGGAAAGATTGTGCAAACTAGAGATGTGAGAAAAGTAATTTGTTACTTTATCAATATCTGCACACGATATTGTTGTGACTTATTTGTTATGAAGCAAAAAAGAGACCAATGAGGTGTTTAAACATTTCAAGTATGAGATTGCAATCAAATTAGCAAATGAGGTTTGCTATCGGAAATTATGAGTAGATTATACTTGTGTTGTCTAAGAATTTGACACTTAAACTTGAGTTTGCAAGACAATAAAATTTTGAATTCAAGTTTCTATGTTTTGAACGCTTAAAACACAAGTGATGAATCAAAGCCACAAATTTTGACTAGGCGTTGTAATATCTCATTTGGTTCATTTTGAATTTCTAAGCTAGTACGCTTATAACATTAATTTGCAAGATTTAATATCTTGAATTCAAGTTTTCTAGGTTAATGCGCTTAAATTGTAAAGTGTGAACCGAGTTTGAGAATATTATCCAAATTGAACTTTTATAAGCAAGTACGCTTAAAAATCATAAATTTTAAGAAATAAAATCTTGAATTTGGATTTGTAAGACGATAACGCTTAGAACTTGAAACACGAAAGTTTGAACGTCGGTGCACTTCGTTACTATCCCGAAGTTGTAGGGTGTTGCAATTCTATGAGTCAATCATATAATAAGTATCACATTTAGGCAAGTACGGAAAACCTTGTGATTAAGAAAAAGAGAGTTTCCAATAATATTTGAAATGTGGGGGTGCTTGGCTAAACTAGAAATATGAAGGCTAAAGTGAAGTCGTAACAAACGTCAAATAAGTGACATGAAGCGTTTGACAAATAATGTTGTCAAATAGATCAGTGGGTGTGATAAATGTGTACACTCCTAAGCATATGTATCCTTGTGTATTGATGATATGCTCATTAGAGAAGCAATTTAGAAATCATCAATTAACAAAGAAAATTGTTAACGAGACATTTTTTAAATGTATACATCAAGAACAATACTTGGAATTAAAGCTTCCAAGACATTTGAAGAATAGAAGCTCAAGGATTAATTCGAGTTTTAAATCTTAAGTTTTGCGCTTAAATTTCAAGTTTGCAAGAATAGAATCTTGAACTTGTAATTTTAAGAATCTGTGCGCTTAAAAATTTGAATTGTGAATTAAAGTTGAGTATTTCCTCTGGTCTCGAATTTTGTAAGAAATAAACGCGTTAACAACGCTTAAAATTCGATGATGGAAATATCATAAAAGGATAAAATGATGCAAAAGAGGTAATATGATTACCAAAACTGAAGATATAATGTTGTGGAAAATTCTCTATGTAAAACATATAAAGTTTCTCCGGCCGAGTCTCTTTATAAGTTGTTAGAGAAAATTCATATGCATGCAACTAAAATGTGTTGCGCTAAATGCTATATGACAAAATGATCTATAATGGCATAATCATGAGTGATTATGTGAAATAGCAGATCCGCATATGAAATGGTTAACCGAGAGATTGTGTGGAAGTTTATCGAGGGGAATTGAGTTAAACCCTATAATCAAAATCTCATAGTGGATACCAAACTTGTTGACTGGAGATCCCAAGATCCAGGTTCAAAAGGGACAACTAAATTATGAGATTGTATAAACACCTTGGAGATCAATCTCCAACCCATTCCTATGATACGGGGTGTAGCCTGTAAAAAGGGTACGAGGATAGGAAAAAAGCATTTAATGATTCCTAAGACATATAAGAATATGTTGGAGTATAGCGGGATACTTTTCTAGGAGATCACCTATGTGAATGCAAAGTGTGGCCGCTTCAAATATGGAAAGCACTTATGAAACCAAACGTGGTCCAAGGTCGGAATGTAAACAACCGTAAGAAACCAATACGAAGGTTAAAGTTGTTATGGTGTGGGTTCAATTGTCTCGATTTACACTAACGACTAAACAGGTCAAGACTATAAGTTCACTATTAAGTCAAGTAAATCCGATTGAATACTACTACGAAAGATTCAAAGCCGCAAGCTATCTCTCCAGATGCCATATAGTTTGTTTAAAATGCTCAATTGTATACAGGCATTAATTTAATTCATGTGGGGGATTGTTGAAAATTATGAAATAAGTAATGGACTCGCGATCGATCGAGACTTATGCATCAATCGATCGCGAGCGTCAATGAGTTGAAAAAAGGGGCGATCGATCGCGCCCTCTGCAGGGTTGCATGTTTTCGCGTTTGACGGTGTTTTTTTCATGATTGGATGCTTCCAAATGGTGTCTCTTGATGACACTACTTGGTATACTATATAAGAAACAACACTTGAACAAATTAAAACACGGAATTTTTGAAATTCACATCAGATTGAAGATCAAAATTTGAGTAATTTTGTGGATCTTCATCATTGTTTAATATTGAGTACTTTTAAACCTTTGTGGTTTAAAGGATTTGTGATTTGGAGTGCTCCTATCACAAATCATAGTCGTTGTATCTTGGAAGACAAATTACCAATTGAACAGTTAGCACCGTAGCGGGCAACATTGTCTTAAGGACGAAGATTCCAATCACGCATCTATATTTCTACTACAAAGTCATTTGTTATTTTTGCTTGCTACTTTCCTAAGATGCACACCTATAAACTTTTATACAACATTATCCTCCTTCCTGGTCAAAGTCTTGCGTTCTTACAGTGATTCACCTATTCATTCCACCTGGTTGTACTGATTCACCTATTTGGCGGTGATACTTGTTATCTGTTGTTTTCGTGGGATCATATTTTCATTTTCTCTGGAGTCTAGGATTGATGGTATTGTTGTCTTTTGATGTAGTTGTTATGTTGCTAACTTTTAGTTAATATATTAGCTGTTAAAAAAATGAGTGAAGTTGAAGGATCTTTGTTATTTGATCCAATTTGTGTTAGGGTTTTCCCAAAAAAAAAAAGACTTTATTAATTCTCTCATATAACTTTTTTGTGAATATAAAATCCGACCATTTCGTTCTTAGATAAAAAAAGAATGGGTCCATTTTTTTCACGCGCCAACTTTGTTAAAGTCATTTCGTATTGTTTCATTGCAGATAGATAGTGATGTACTGTACTGTTAGGCGGTGTTATGCTCATAGGATTAAATTAGGTTTAATTAATTATCCTGAATCATCCTTTGTTCTTCTCGTGTATTGAGAAGCCCGAAAAATCAGGGAAGCCCGTGATTAATTGAATAAGCCATGGTTGTAGCATCCCTTTATGGTGGTGTGATGTCTATGCAAATCCATACAGTAATGAAGATTGAGAATGTGGTTTTACACCTATACCCTTTTGAGTAGGTGAATCCCTGAAAATTTTTTATAAGAAATAAATTTATAATAAATAATAAGAAATAAATTTATAATAAATAATAAAAACAACATAAATTATAGAATAATAATTAATAATAAGAAACGAATTAATAATAAAATAATACTAACACATAATATGAATTAAAATAATAATAATAATAATTGTATAATAAGAAATAGATTTATAAGAATAATAATAATTGTATGTATTATTATTATTAGTCTTATTACTTATTATTTAAAAAATTAATATTAAAAGACTATTGTTATTATTCCATATATTTTATCGTCAAGATTAATTTTTTTGTTATTTATAAGTTCTATTCTAATTTCCTTTAATCACTAAAATAATAGTTTTGAATTTAATTTTAAAAATGTTTAATATGTATATATATATATATATTAATAAATTTATAAATAAATATTTTATCGAATCAAAAAACTATTCTAAATAAAATAATATGGAATACTATAATGATTAAATTCAAAATCATTCAAGGGTATTTCAGTCATTTTACTATCTACTTTACATCTATACAATATTTAATCATCTATACCAAACACATTATTATCATTCCTTGTGTTACTAATCATAGACACCAAACACAAGATTATTTATCCTTACTTTAATAATCATCTCTTTATCCATCAGATTTTCTATCATTCACTTATCATATCCACGAACCAAGCGCACCCTTAGGGTACGTTTGGCTGGCTGGATAATAGCATGATTAGTTAATTATCATCCTTCATCCTATTCTTCTCAGGTTTTAAAATACCCGAAAAAATCTGTAGGCCCGTGATAAAATCGAAAAGTTAGGTATAAAGCATCATAGTTGGGTCGCGTGATGCATATGCAGTAATAAGGACTGGAAATGCATTTTTACACAATTGCCCTTTTCCAAACTGTTGAAACCCTACCAAAATCACATATTTTCCAGCTACTACTGTGTTCTTTTCTCGAACGATGCTGCGACAATGAAATGAAAGAGAATTGAAGTCCAGTGGAAGGAGGAACAAGGGTCCCTAAATGTAATTATATATCGTTTGAATATTTTCCCCGAGGAATTTAAAGCTACTGTCCACCTTTATGAACAATGAATTTATTGTCTCACACATCTTCCATCTTCATTGGTTATGATATTTTTTTCTTCTTCGCAATCGAAATTAATGTTATGTACTATATCCTAACATATCTCACCATTTGCACATATCTGTTAATTGTGCTATTGTGCTGGGAGTGGGGCTGCAGTGGAGCAAGTGGAACCATGCTGCAATTCTACACTGATGATGCTCCACGACTCAAGATTTCTCCCAATGTTGTGCACGTGATGAGCATTGGTCTCATAGATTTTGTTGCAATTCTTTGTCGTGGGGAAACCAAGGTGCTGCTACATAAGATTAGGATGCCTCTTACATGTGTAGCTGTTCGTTTTCAGAGAATATTGGTTTTTTGTTTTTACATATTGGTTTCTTCTCGTGATGCAATAACAAGTTTTTTTGTTGAAGAATTGTTATTTATGACTATATAGAAGTAAAAGTTTGAATTTCAAAATTATTTCCAAATTCCTTCCCCTCTCTTCCTCTGCGGCGTCGGCGCATCTCCATCATCCACCATCTCACATTTCACCGCCGTCGTTTTTGCACCGATTCCATCCCCATTCAGCGACCTGACTCCGACTCTCTCTGCCGCAGACCTTTGTGGATACAGATGGGAGTTTCGGAGGATAAAGATGGGAGTTTCGAAGGCCATCAATACTAGAATTAGGAGGATTTGTTGAGGATTTTTGTTGGCCATGGTCAATAGAGTTGCCGCAACAGCCAGGGCCAGTACATTATTGGAGAAGATGCTTAGAAAAACTTAAATAAGCAAAATAAGAATTAAAGAAGCATGGGTGCCTGGCGTTCAGGTTGGAGAAAGAACAAAATGCAGTTATGTTGCGGTTTGGGTCTCGGAGAAGATGAGAAAGAGTCCAAAATTAACGATGATGAAAGAGAATTAAAAATGAATAAGAAAACAATTAATCTATAAAAATGACGTAAAATTGTTAGAATAATAAAAATTTAATTATCATTTTTATCTATTAATTCATTTAATAAATTTCATTATAAATAGATATTTTGGATGTAATTACGCAAGTAGTAATAAATTATTGATGAATTCATTTTTTAAAGAGAAACAAACTAATATTTAGTTTTATTTGCAATTAATATATATATTTGTTATTGGTCGTATATATCGGGATTCTGATTGAGATTAAAAGATTAGTTGATGTTGGTGTAGTTGTTGTTATTCAGTTGTAAAATGGAGATGTATATTTTAATAATTTATATAATAAAGATTGTCATGTTTTGGTTCAAAAATACAGTTGGAATATTTAATTTATTATTTAAATAAAATTGAGGGTATTTTGATTAATAATAATTAATTAATATTTTATTAATAATTAAATTACATAAATAATTTTATTTTGATTATTTTAAATTTAGTTGGAATAAAATAATAGAAATAAGTGCAAAATCTATTTGAGGGTATTTTTGTTATTTTAGGTATAAAATTAATTTATACCATCTAATTGTCAAGAACACCAAACACAATATTACTTGTCATATTTTATTAATCATACGAAACAAACGCAATATAACTTATCAATTAGTTTACTTATCAACTGTTATCCACTTTTTAATCTATCCATCACTTATCCTATCCTCGAACCAAGCGCACCCTTACCATCAAACACTCCATCACAGTTAGAAATATATTTCTGTATCATTGCTGAATGCAAGATTTTTGGGGGGAAAAAGGCACAAAAAATATAAAATAAAAATTTTAAGGGTCAAAATATAACTTATGATGGGGCAAAATATACTTTTTAAGTGGCAAACTACAAATTTTCAGGGTAAAATTACAAAAAGAAATTTCTAAGTAAACTTTTTTTTTTTGGCAAGGGGGCACTTGCTCCTCGTTAAGTCCGCTCCTGCTCATTGTGTTGCAAACAACTTAAGGTGTTCTAGAGATTTAACGATTTTTGGCATTGATAGATTTTTATTGACTTTTATAAAATATCATGGAGGTATAAAAAGATTTCCGTAGACTCTTTTCGACTTTTGCATATAATTCTATGTAATAATTTATATATTTGTAAATAAATATTTTTTATATAGAATTATGTATATTTTTTGTAATTTATAATTATGTCTAAAATAATATTTTAAACTAGCAACTGAATAACCTCTTCAACTTAAAATAAAATTTTTATCTATTAATGTAAATGAATTTTACCTACTTAAAACTAAATCGTTTTGATTTATGAATTTTTGCCTCCAAAAAAATGTTTTCCTCTATATTTCCTGCTTATTTTTATCCCGTCGAACTGAGGAACATAAGCAGTAGAACCACAAATTTTTACCTAACGAACACACATGGACCATCAGTAAGATTCGATTAATTAAATTCGTGGAATAAATATAAGAATGAAACTAAGAATTCCATAAAATCCGACTTACCTCAACGGTGATTTTTGGAATCTCACCGAGAATGCAAGAAAGAAAGCTTGGTTTTTGGAATCTCACCGAATAAATATTTGAAAATCAAAGCAACTGTTGAATACTATATCAAGATAGAGCAGCGGTTAGGATCGGAATTTCCGATTATATGTTTATACCATTTGGGTTCAAATCATTCAATTCGAAATACATGTTTTATTTCTTGTTTTCCAAAATTTTATGTTTCTTTAAATCTTAGGATATCTCGTTCTTTAACCTTAATCTTCCTGGATGGTTCTGATTACGGTTTGACTATTTAATTTTCACAAAAAATTTAAAAATGTGAAAATTCCTTGAATGCGTTTTTCTTCATAGAATAATCATAAAATCACGTAAAAATAATTCAAACTCGAAATAATAAAAATATGCAAAATATATTTGTTAAAAAGCTAATCATCTAAGTTTGATGTTTTAATTCTACACCAAAACATTTGTTTTAAATTTAAAAAACTAAAAAAATATTTTAAAAATACCCATGAACTGCCTGTTATGGGTCGGAATATATTGGGTTAGTTACTATTTTGGCCCATCGAACCGGGTCAATAGGGTTAACGATCCGGTTAGTTTTTTTTTCTTGTTTTTTTTTTTAAACAGACCGTGTCCCTGTCTACTTATAGCATAAAATATTATTAAAGAACCAAGATATTTTTATGAATTCAAAACAAATTTTTATGTCAATTTGTATATCTAAAATTATTGTTAAATAAACGAAAAAAGTATATTTTATAGAGATAGGTGATTGATGATAACAAAAAACCATCGCGATTAGATAAAACAGGATGGAATATGAGGATCAAGCAGACGAACACGAAGAAGAGAATGGGTTGCCACCGAGCCCACTGGACGCCGCTTCGCTGCCTCGCCGGAAGCCCAGATACAAGGAGTGTCTGAAAAACCATGCGGTGGGTATAGGTGGCAAGGCAGTGGATGGCTGCGGCGAGTTCATGGCAGCCGGGGCTGAGGACACCGTGGACGCCCTCAAATGCGCCGCCTGCAACTGCCACCGCAACTTCCACCGGAAAGAAAGCTACACTTTCAGCCACCACCACCACCATCAACAGTTACTCTTTACCCACCACCCACATGGCCATTTAAGTTTCAAAAGCCCCACAGGCTACCTTCATGTTGCACCACCACACCAAAAAATGCCTCCGCTGGCGCTTCCGTCTTGCTCCGGCGGCGGAGGGTCCACAGATGAAATGGAAGACTACTACTATTCAAACCCTAGTGGCGGCTCCGGGGAGCAGAGGGTCAGAACAAAGTTTACACAAGAACAGAAGAATAAAATGCTGAATTATGCAGCGAGTTTAGGGTGGAGAATTCAGAAGCAAGATGAAGAAGCGGTGCAGCAGATCTGCAATGAAGTTGGAATCAAGAGGCGTGTGTTCAAAGTGTGGATGCATAACAACAAGAACACTTTTGGTAAGAAAATTTAAATTCGGAAGACCAAAGAATTTAAAAAAAAAAAAAATCAAATGGAGAATTTAATGGAGAAGCTGCATCATATGTTATGTTGTATTATTTTCTGATTTTAGTTAGTTAGCAGATGGACGAGGTTCCTTGATCAAGATCAATTCTTCGTAAGTTGTGTTATTATTTCAACTTTAAGTAGTTAAAGAAACATTTTGCATATGTTGTATTGTTCCCAATTTTGTTGAATTCCATGTTCGGTTTTTTTTTTTTCTGTTTAGCATTTCCACATCATCTTTGGAGTTGAATATATATTTAATTAGTCTTCCCTTTTCAATCTCTCATGGATCATCAATTAGAGGTGAAACTCTTGATACAGTGAAGATGATTTTAAACAAGATTAGAGAATTTTTTTTTTTTTTGCTTTTTTTTGATATGGGGATCATGACTTTAAACAAGATTTTTGGGCCACGGTCCAAATTTAAACTCAAGTTGTTTCAAAGGATCATGTCGTATAAATTTGTAATCTTTTGGGCATTTCTAAATATCAAGTCTTATTCCTATTTTGGCATTTTTGAATTCCGGGGTTTTAGCCCCGATTAGAAAGGTGCCGGAGAAACTTTCTAGTTATGAATCGGGTATAGAACCAATGGGCGACACTTGGTTACAATTTCGAATGCAGTGCATCTCCTATATTATTTTAAAATTATTGAATCCAAAAGTAATCTCCTATATTATTTTAAAATTATTGAATCCAAAAGTAATAAGTTGAAAACTTTTCTGTGGAGTTGGGATTCCCAGTAAACATTAATGAGGTAAAATCCCTTTATATTCGTAAATTTGGTGGTAAAATTCTGACATTAAAAATATAAAGGCATTTTTGTAAATTCAACAAAGGAATTTTATGGTAATCACCTAGGGAAAGAACGAGATTACGTAGATCTTTTTCTATATATAAAATACAATAAGAATAATATAGTAAACCAGTGTCTTGGATCTCATTCTTTATTTATTTTATTTTTAAGCTATTACTTAAATATTATTTAATGTAGGTAGAGACTTCTTTGATTTTGCAAGTAGCTAGTTTTGATATAAAATAAAACGTTGGGAAAGCTTTCGTTTTATTCCTCAAATTCTTCCCCATTTGTTTGTTTCGGTCTCATTTCTATACACCTGGTCTTACAAATACCAACACGCATACAAATATATATATAGATAAATATATATATTTATGTATCTTGATCTTTACAAACACATGATTTCATATAAGTATTTTCATGTTTGTCCAACCGTGTTTTTCATGATGTTCCCAAGGGAGCATATGTGGTCATAAATGCTACTCAAATAATGGTCGCATTTTTATGTTGTTGTCTCAAGGGCCAATGTACACCAACCCTTCACATAAAATATATTTTTCAAATTATTTTCTTATATTATAAATTAACTTTAACATAACATATCAATCAAACCTTATCATTATATTGAAAGATTTTAAACTATTAGATGAATATTAATTCAAATATAATTTGATACTTCTTATTATATATTAAATTCTTATATAATTACAATTATATTCTAAAAATTAAAACATTTTAGTCATTCTTATCCAAAATGCTTGTAAATAATTTGATGGACATGTGGCCCAGATCGTTCGTACGTGTGTTAAACACCGAATGTTTCCAGCTTCAAAACAAAATCTAACATAAAATTTCATCTTAAGACATATGAACTGTCTGTGTTCCCACAACGAAAATCAATGATGATAAAAATGCAAGTAGATCGATGGACCACAAAATTTGATATTTATGAAGAATCATTTTTAAATTTTCAAATATTAATATATATTTTTTAATAGCTAAGAAAAGGATTAACGAGTCTTAAACTCGACCGACACATTATTAATTAAATCTGTTCATCCAAAACTAAATAAATTGAAACTGGGTGGGTAAATGATATATAATATATTTTGAAAGGTTGTGGTGCAGACTACTGCAACAGTAATAACAAATAACAAAATCCAGGATATTATGTTTTCTTATAATAATATGTACCATGGATATGTATCTACTCCTCAAACTTGTCGTCTCTTTCTCAGTTTATCTCTTCGATTATCCACATTTGTACCTTCACTTGTATTGGAAAGCATGCCACATACTTACCCGTACTCTGGGATGCATGGTTTGAGGGGATTGGCCCTTTCCTGGATACAGTCATGTGTTCTTACTGTGATTCAATTTTTAATTTCACCTGGCTGTCTCGTTTTCACTCGGGGGAGGTGCTTGTGTTATGATGGAAATCTGGTTTTATATTCTAGTTTTATGTGGCTGTTGACTGTGGTTTTCTTGTTTGCTGGTATTTCTGACGTTGGTTGGTGTACTTGCCAAGTTGCCTTTTCTAGTAAATTTATATTAATTTTCTGTTTAAAAAAATAAGAAAGAGAAAGATTCTACATTTATGTCCTAAAAATCTGCCATTAAATTATTTGGTTACTCTTCAAAGTAGAACCCAAAAAACAAACTAAGGTAATCATAAGTTACGCTTAAAAAATATGTCGTTTTCATTTTCATAGCAATTTAAAAAAGGAAATTAATCTTTTCGTGTTTATAAATGAGCCATCATGTCCATACTGTTCCACGCATGTAGGGATGGCAATGGGACGGGTCCAAACCCAGACCCACATTATACCCGCCCTGCCGAGGTGGGTCTGGACCCGCTTCTACCAGGTTTGGAAGTGGGGCGGAGCGGCTCCTGGAATTGGCCGAACCCGCCCCGCTATACTTTTTTTTAAAAAAAAATTTTGATATTGATTATATATTTTACTTCTTTGATTGAATAATAAAGTGTCATTATTTAATTTTATATCAAAATTCATGTGTTCATGTTAAAGAAGTTGGACATTTTGAAGGAAATAAGAGCAAATTAATAAATATTTAGTAGTTTAAAGATAGTTTTATAATGCTTATTATAAATATTTACTAGATAAAACGTGAAATTTAATCACAAAACTCAACTTTTGTGTTTCAAAATTGATTCTAAGTAAATTTTTTATAAAAATAAAAAAAATATGGAATCGGCGCGGGGCGGGTAAACCCGCCGGGTTCGCGGATCTAAGAGGGGTGGGGTGGGTCTAGGTTTATGTGTAACGGGGTGAGTCTTGGGATTGGCTAAACCCGTCACATACCCGCCCCGTTGCCATTCCTACACGCATGGTACCAAACATTTTTTTTATAGCTAAAATGAAAAATATTATTAATCGGGCACAAAGAGTTTATCACCCATAACATGAACATCAAAACATAACTCCATTAACATGCAACCTTAAGATGTTCAATACACCAAATTCATTTATACCAAAGCTCCTAAGTCCTAACAAACTAATATCACAACATTATGCCTGACAAGAGCAACTATAACCTTCTACAGCAAATCCTAGGATTCATAATCTACTCATTGAGAGAGTACGTATCAACATTCTTGACATCTGCTGAAACCCAATTTCAAGAGAGCACTTGTATTTCTTCAAAGATTCTTTCAGCCGAGATAGATGCATCACCCTTGAAAATTATATTGTTGTGATGCTTCCATATATTCAATACCACAAACCAAAGTGATGTTCAAAGGTCTTTGGGGCTGCTTGGATTGATTAAACCAAGATGTTGAACTAGATTTTTCTGCCGGACTCGTGGTACCAAACATGATTAAACACCAAAAGTTAATATCCGTTAAATTACATGCATTTTTTTTTGTTCCATCTATAATTCATACAATATAGGCAAAACTAAATCCTCAATGTAAAATCGAATAATTTCAAGATATTAAAATATAAAATTATTATTTGAAACATCTCTGAAAAGCTCGACTTTTCAAGTGAAAGTGATTTCGACCATGGTGTCAAAATTTGGAGGGCATGAATTCAAGAGTCTTGGAGCACAATTTTCATGTCTTATTAGAGCTAGTAGCGGATTAACCCCCCGTGGTTTTGAAATTAGGCAGATTAGCCGACTGTAATTTGAAAATATGTATTTTACCCTATTGTGGTTTGGAAAATAGGCAGATTACCCCCATGTGGTTTGAAAATAGACATTTACCCCATGTGGTTTTAAATATAAACACTTTACCTCCTTGTGGTTTCAAACAATGGCATCCATGGAGGGGGGTACTTTGCACATATTCAAAAACTATAAGGGATAAAGTGCCTATATTCAAAACTATGGTCGGGTAAAGTGCCTATATTCAAAACTATGGTCGGGTAAAGTGCATATATTCAAAACCACAGGCGGGTAAAATGCCTATTTTCAAATCAAAGAGGGTAATTGCCTATTTTCAAAACCACAGGAGGAATCCCCCACTAGCTCGTCTTATTAAGTTGGCCTTTGGTATTGATCATCTAGCCACATTTGTTATCCAATATTCTACAATAGCACAATTATGTTTTAGATATTACTTATTAGCTTCAAGAATTTTATTTGCCACCCTTTACATATATGTGAAAACATACTTAACTTTTCATTTCGTTTTCATGTTCTTAACCGTATATGTATACTTGATCAAGTTACGTATCTTATTTTCTCACAGCCTTCTGGAAAAGGCTTCAATCTATAAGCTTTATGAGATAGATTAAGAGATGGAATCCAACAGTAAAATGTATATATAGAACCAATATATTTATATATTATTGCTTATACATATCACATACGATTTTATATATTATTTATTACAATGAAACAATAGATATAAAGCATCTCCATTTTATTGGATCTAAAGTTGTGGCACACACTCGAATGCCTTATTCAAATATCACACAAATCTCACCAAACCCTAATATTTCCATCCAAGATTTAAAACTTCGTTTTTTAGCCCTAAATTCATGCTTTTTCCGGCACGACCATGTTTCGTACTAGAATTAACATACCCAATAGACTGCTTCTGATGGACTTTCTCGACAAAAATCGATGGTTTCGATTCTTTTCGAAGACTCTTTTCCCAATTGAACTTCATTTGATGAGGAGTGGCAGCATAATATCCTCCAACATTTTGCTGAGACTTACTAGCACTAGCGAGTGTTGGGCGATCTATCCTGGAACCCTCTTTCTTGATTTCTTTGACTTGGACTATGGTTTCACCTTCCATTCGGATGTTTATGTTCACCTCAGACATATATTCTCTGGTATTTTTTTGTTCCTTTCTGTCGAAATGATTTGGTTTCTTGTGTCGATAGAGTTTATGTAACTTTAGGGCTAGATGGTATATACCATCTTTGATCTCCTCTTCCAAATCCCTTTCCACGTCCATTACAAGCTCCTCTCGAATCTTCAACTGCTCGACAGACATTTTAACGATTCTTGACGTATCTTTTCTTCCCGAAAATTTCCAAGGTTTAATTCGTTACATATGATAGAATGAATCATGCGAGTTAATAAATATATGGAATATGTAATAAAAGAGGACGTTTGGAAAAAAAAGAGCTGGTTTATTAATGCTAGCACACTTAGGAAAATTAAACAGTCGTCAAGAAGTGGTCGAATGACTTGTAGTTTTGAAATTGCACAACAGCGCAAATAATATAATTTGAAGTGGTGAGGTTGTTTGGACTTGAGGGATCATTGCTATTAGATTTATGTCGGTGAATGTCAATATATTTTCGTGCATTTATATTTGATATTTGCATGATTATAAATGAATCTAGCGCAATCGATCGTCCCCGGAGACTCAAGTTACAAATCCTTTGGTTGTTACAACTTCTAGAAATCAAACTCCACATCTTCACCAACCCTAACCCCATATTTTATATTAGATGGTATTCAAGATTCTATCTCAATGGATGTAGTTGTGGTTTTAATTTACTTCAAAATGATTGTTTTTTAGTGAACACATGCTTCATATCGTAAAATCTTTCAATCCAAATGCAGAAAATATATATGTGCTCAAAGTATGAATAAATTATAATATTACAAACCTGAACCTGTGTTCGATGTTCCCCCGCGGCCCTTGTTCAAAATAATTTGATTAATATAGAAAAAGTTGGTTTTCTTTTTCAGTATACTAGATTTTTTCAAACGTGACAAATTTATATTAAAAAAGTAGGATGAGAGAGACTTGAGACCTATTACCTAATAATGAAGCTGACATAACATGGAGATTTTTAAGGTATAGATGACATAGTTGATGTTGTTTTAAGGAGCCAAATATGTGCAATAAATTAGTATTTGGGAGAAATTTTTAGCGAGAAAATGTGCTTTGTTTTAAATAGTTCTTAACTTGGAAGGCATTTGAAGTTTGGGGTTGCCTTAAAGCACCATCCAAATATTGAAAAGAGTGATATATAGTCTCTCGTGTTGATGTTAATGTCTACAATTCATATCCATTCAAATCAAACTATGAACAAAGTGGAAAAATAAATAAATAATGAGGCACGTGTTAGCTTTGTGATGCCGTTGTATAAGAAAATAAACTTACTCATATGCTAACAATTATAACTTTTGGCATGGTAAGCGATTGACTCTAAGAATTGGCATCAGAGTGATATCATGAGTTTGAGCCTATCTAGGTCAATTTACAGGGATTAAGTAGTTGTGTGTGGGGGAGGGGGGGCAATGCTTGAAATTACACGGCATATCATTTGTGCGCTCGTAGACGAAATGTCAATCACCATTTATGACATAACAAGACTGGCCCATTGACAAGAGCTTAGTATAATGCTTTGTGCTGAGATTGTAAAAGAAAATAAAATTGTGTATCTAATAACAGCTATAGCTTCTTTTGACAGTGGTAATCGTTTGATCCTAACAAAACTATTTATTTTTATTTAACCCTTACGTGATGCTCATGAATTATTAATATTGCATCAACGTAACATTGAGGTAATGATTATACTTATAAATACAATCATAAGAGGATTTCTAATTTTTGAAATTGATGGAAGACATGATTTGAAAGTTTTTGAGGTGGACACCTCTTACTCTGTACATTGTAGGCCCAAACTATTTATTTGGGCCAGAAAGCCCATCGAACAGCCACCTTCATTGATTATAGGGAAAATTACTAAAAAATCCTACAGTTTGATCCACATTTCACTTTGCAACTATTGTTGAAAAATTACAGTTTGCATTCTCAACTTTCATGAATTGTAACAATTTGCATCCTCATGACTCGATTTGTGTTTTTATCGAAGATTCATCGCCGCATTCCATCATCGCCTTGCATATTCAAACTTAGAGTCTCTTAAGTTAGTTATTGCAATTTTTTTTAAAAAAAATCAAAATAGATATGTGCGGTGTCAAAATTCTATTTTTCGAAATCAAACAACTAGGGAATTTCAATACCCAAAATATTCTTTTTATTTTTAAAAAATTTACAATAGCTAGCCTAAGAAGATCTAAATTTGAATATTCAAGGCGATGATGAAATGCGACGATAAATCTTTGATAAAATACAAAATCGAGTTAATATGATGCAAACTGTTACAATTCATGAATGTTGATGATGTAAACTGTAATTTTTGAAATAATAGTTGCAAAGTGAAATTTGAACCAAACTATATGATGTTTTTTTGTAATTTTCCCTTTGTTATAATATAAGCGGATTTCAAGAACTGTGTGATCCAGGGTGGACGGTTGATGGTGGGTTTATCGGAATATGACTATGATATATGGACTTCATACATGCTGAGTGCAAATAAGTTTATCCTATCGAATCAGTAAAAAAAATAATTTACATCTTTTACGAAATTAAAGAATCATTAATTACCATCCGAGGCTGTTGTCTGGTCAAATTTCCTCCTTTTGTTGTTGGGACTAGTATTTGAAGAACTTGGGCATGAGTTAACTGTGGTTCCATCACTTTTATAGCTCAAACATGCTGCATCCAAAATGCCAATTGGACTCTGGGGTACTGATGATGAAACCGAGACATTAGCCACATTTGCACTAGGAACTGTCCCACTATTTGATGTCAAATCTTGAACCAATTCAAGGCATTTCACTACTTTTTCCTGCAAAATTGAAACCCCACATAAAAAAATTGAAGAATTTAAATAAACCAGTCATATTTCCTTCATTCCCAGTAGCCAACAGTGTACTCTCGATTTTATGAAAATTTGATATCACTGACCAAGACATGGGACAGAAAATGTCTTGTACAAGGTTTAAATACTTGAGACCGATGAAAATTAGTACCTTGTCTACTCCTATGAAACGAGGCAGGGCCTTATCAATGTCCCTTCCATGTATTCCTCCTGAAACATATATTGCCACTGCAGCAGCTATTTCAGAAGGCCTGAATCCCAAGAAATCAATACCTACATTCAAGTTTCAACCAACAAACTGAATCAACACTACATTTTTAGTATGCCATATTAATCAAGAATAAACTGAAAAATGAACCTTTGATTGTGCTTAAAATGATTTGAACAGATCTAGAAATCAATAGCTCGGGTGTAAACTCGATATCATTCATCTTTCTAAGGTAATAATCTATGTAGTTGCACGGTGTATAAGCTTTCATCCTCCACTTCAAGTATTCCAACACCACAATCTCCATTCTTTGCACAGTTTTACCTTGAAACACGACTTTCGTCTCCTCAGCCTGTGCCTTTCACACATGAAAAGACATCAGTCACAGTTACCCTTTCAACTGAAAGTAACATCAAGTTTTCGTATATGATCAAAATATCGGATCACTTGTTCAAAAAGACAATCCAGAGGTATGAGACTCAGCATTTGCCGTCGCTAAAAAAGACATAACCAATTAGAACGATACAACTCAAATATTTTAATCTTATAGCGGTGCAAATGGCACATTTCAATCGATATGTCACCTAGGTAGCCCGTTGTCACACACGATAACAGGGGCAACTGATGCTGCCAATAAATGGGATCACTTGGTAAGTAGCTTACCTGTATGTCAAGAGTAGAAGGGACATTCACCTCCTCCACTTTGGCTGCAAGTAATAAACAGGTTACAGCTACTAACTGAGTTGTCCATGTTTTACCACCCTATTCATGCCAAGGTAAACATTTTGTCAGGAAAAAATACAAGACTTTTAGTACTCAGATGGAATTAAGAAAAACAAAACCCATTCGAAAGAATAAATTCAATAGGTTCTTACTTTTTCCAATGAGCACACAGGCATGTTATATACAGATAGGAACCTATCCAAATAGTTAACAGCCAAATAAAGACATGATTCTCCAAATTTGTGATAAGCACAAGCCTGTAAAGCACAAATGAGACACAATAATTCAATCAAATATTTACAAGATAAATACTCATTATTCGTTTATTTCAAAGAAAAGGGTAAGATTGAGTGTAATATCACACTTCTGTTGATATTCTCCCAAGAAGGCATTGAACGAATTACCAATAATCAGAAAAAAGAACCAACGAACAACGGATGCGACTCTGTTTTAGATGATTTTATCCTTTGATGTGGGAAAAATTCCATTTTTGAGAAAATCATTGGAAAAATATGGGAAATCAAAAATTACCACAAGCACTTTAAAAAGGCTGATCAAAATGAAAAACCCATCAAGCAGATGAACAACTACAAAATATCTAAAATTCAATTTGATCAGAAAGAATGAAATTAAAAAAAAAAAAATTCAAATTTCCAAAGAATGGCAATCAATTAATTCACCTTATACATCCAATCCAAAGCTTCTTTTCTCAAACCCAACACAAACTCCCCACCCCTCAATCTTTCAAGATACTCATCTCTGAGCAAGAACTCCCTTTCTCTCTCAACCATCCAACCAATGTGTTCTGCACTCAGGCATGGCAAATGAATCAACGGCCCTGATTCTGATCCGACATTGCCAAGACCCAGTCCAATTTTCCCACCGTTCCGATGGTTTTGTTCAATGAAAGGATTAAAAAGATCATCATATTCATCGTCACCTTTAAAGCAAAAGCCACTATTTTCTTCGTCACAAAGCAAGTCTTGCTCTGAACAGTCAAAGCTGTTGTAATCGGCCATTGGGAACTCGCCCCTCAATCAGTGTGCTTTTGTTGTTAATGAAAGTTGTCAAAATCTCAAAAAGAACGGATTTTTAGGTGAACTTTTCTGCATGTCAGTGATTTTTTCATCGTTTGTGTACATATATTTGTATGTGTGTGGAATTGGTAGTGTTGTAGAGGTACTTTACGAAGCAATATATTTGTGTCGGGTCATTTTTAAAAATATATATACGAAAATATTTTCACTTCAATAAAAGTGTAAGGTTGAAACATAAGGAAATAAACAAAGGGGGGTAATTTTTATTTTTTAAAAAAATTGTAAAAAACATTAAAGAAAACTATTTATGTGAACATCGCAATTTGAAAATTATCATGTAAATTTGGGAAAGTGAGTGAATTTTTGTTTGTGGTCAATGGTCTTAGTAAAAGAGTGAGTGAAATACATCATCATAATAAAGATTTTAGCTGAAATAGATGGATTGAAATTTAATATAAACATTATGGTCCAAGAGGGTATATTTTTATTTCCTCCAACGATTTTCACAATTTTGAAAAGTATCCACTTTTTAAACTTTATTTCCTTTTCAGCCTTGCTTTTCTTCAACTTACCACATTTCTCTATTATTTTTGTTTTTTGTTTTTTATTTTATTTTGCATCTAAAATCTTTTTCTATACAATAAAACATTTATAAATTAATAATAATGGGACCATGAATTTTATTAATTTAGAGAGGTATTAATTAATTAATAATTTATCAATTTAAAGAGTGAAGTGCTCAAGGAACTTACATGAGCCAACTTGTGAATAATGTATTCATGAACTTGAGATGTCAATCATATGTTGAATTATCCAGATGAAAATGATGAATTTTTAGATATCTAAAAGCTAGGAAGAATCCGTGTCTAATGTCATTGAAAATCCTGTTCATGATGAAGTTGATGATAATTCAGTACTTTCCATACCAAATCACGCGAAAGGAAGTACTAGAGGCAATAAGTTTTCACATTTTTTTGTTGCAGTTCGAGTACACTGTTGGGTTTCCGTACCCCGGCGCCAGATCCAAACGCAGCGGAAATAATACAATAACAGATCTGACCCGGGGACGGTCGATCGCGCCTGATTCATATTTAAACATGCAAATATTGAATATTAATGCACGAAAAGGAATTACCGTTCACCGATGTGAATCTGATAGCGGTCACCCTCTAGTCCAACCAACCTGACCAGATCTACAAGCACAACACCAGTGCTAGTGTGATGTCGGCTTTTCTATGAGAGAGTGTGTATAGAGAGGACAAAACTACTTAACCCTAGAGATGAACATATATTTATAGGAGTTTGGGTCATTTATTTGGCTATGGTTATTAGGGTCCAACGGGCCAACAATTGGCCCATTGGCTTGTAGGGCATCTAATGCTAACAATCTCCCACTTGCCCAAAAGCCAACACAAAACTGCAAACTCATAACCAAGTAATTCAATCAAATTGAATAACTTGACGTACTACCAAAGTACATAATTATGCAACATAAATATATCAAATGTTTTAATTTTAGAACTTTCTATAGATGAAACATTTTCAAATATAGAAACTCCACTAAAGTGAGGAGCTTTCAGAAATTAAATTCATCTATTCTAAATCACTCAATATGAGCACTTAACATTTAAGTCTCAATTCTCATCAATAGATCAGCGACCGGTTGATTGTGACCCAGCGAGGCTCAAGTGTATCATAGCAGTAGGATCACAACCTTTGTGATTTTAGAAGTTAAACAACTTCTTGGGCTTACCCTGAATGCCCCATTGCCAATTAAACTCCTTTTAATAGACAATGGCTGAAATATAATTCCAGCACAACCTACCGATCGTGGGTAGCGCCTAGCATCTGTGCTTCACGAAGACCTAGATACAAATGACTAGCAACGTACGAGAACCTGTCAGTCATAGTTAGCGTGCAGTACATTCCTTTCACTCAATATGTCCCGATTGAATCAAGAGCATTGGTTGATCGAGACCCTTTATGATTTCAATAACTATGTATTTGTTTCACGTTATATGATTCATTTGTGTGCGTATATGAAAAACTCTTTTTTCACAAGCACTACCCACTCTGGCCAGAGATTCCTCGAATCATATATAGAAAAACACATAGGACATCCTGGTTCATCAAGACCAGTGGTGAATCCCCAACGACAATCATAGGCCTCTGACAGCATCACTGAATACCCAAAATAACAACTTTATGACCCGCATGTGATCAGTCATTAAATCAAAGTACACAGCTATCTGTCAAGACCTCAATGATGCCTCGGGTCATGAGGAGTAATGATGCACAACTATGACTAGAAATTCTATACTCGACAAGTGGTAACCACTTATAGAATTCCGAGTAGGGTCGTTCAGTGAACTCATTCCTAATGAGCACCTATTCATGTGTGATGACTTCTCCAAGCCAACGCCGATGAAACGCGGCGCACTACACTAGACACATCATGAATACCAGTCTCTAGCGAGCATATATCGATATCCCATTCTCGAAGGCTCATCGACCAGGAACATTTAGAAATCGCAGTCGAGAATGTATTTCATGGTCACCATCATATGCGTAACCACATTCTATAGACTATAGCAACTTCAAGGACTTCATCAATACATCAAGATGCATGGGTAAACAGATGAAGAAGTGCCATATATATTAATATTCAAACAAAGATTTGTCATAATAAGATTATAAGTACAATCAATCAACTATTGATTTACTTAATCATGTATGACAACAATATCTTTCACTTTCTCAAAGCCAACTACTCATGTGTCTTAAGACCACCTTCCCAAGATGTCTGACAGACACCAATCGTTGTAAATGCTTTGTTAGTGGATTCGCTATATTTTCTGTTGAAGCGATTTTCTCGATAATAATGTCGCGTCTACCATCTATCTCATTAGATGATATTTTCTCAATATATGTTTGGATACTGATGAGATCTTGGTTATTCATAATAGCTCAAATGTTGTCACAGTACCAGGGACTGTGTCAATCGCACTAGAAATTACACCCAACTCTTGGATGAAATTTCTTATCCAAACTGCCTCTTTGCTGCATCGTATGCTGCAATGTATTCAGCTTCAGTGGTGGAATCCAAAGTGATGTCTTGCTTGGAACGTTTCCAAGAGACATCACCATCATTGAGCTTAAATACAAATCCGAACATTGATATGGTATCATCTACATCCGACTGAAAAAACAGCATCAGCTTATACTTCAACTTTTATTTCACCACTTACAGATCCAAAAATCATGAACGTATCCTAAGTTTTTCATAAGCACTTGAGGATTATTTTCACAATTTCCAGTGATCTTCACCGGGATCTGTCTGATGTTTGCTCATTACACTAAGAACATACATCAGGCCAAGTACATACCATAGCATACAATGTGCTATTAAAAGTCGAAACATAAGATACCAATGTCATCTTTTCTCTCTCCTCTTCAATTTAAGACCCATTGACTCGAGAGATGAATACTATGACATATTGGGAAGTAACTCATTTTTTGACTATTCTATGCTAAACCTTTTTAGCACAGTGTTTATGTACGTAAATTGAGAGATCTCAAGCATCCTTTAGATCTATCTCTATAGATCCTTAAGCACGTATGACGCTTCTCCCAATCTTACATGGAGAAATTAGTAGATAATCATGCTTTAATTGATTAATCCAATACCATTCATAATGAGTATGATATAATCAACTTAAAGCATCACAAATGTAACCATGCTCCCACTAACCCTTTTGCACACACATGTCACTTCCGGATTTTTAACAAAACCAAACACTTTGATGATGTTATCAAACGGAGGTTCAAACTTCGGGATGCCTTCTTAGGCCCATAAATGGACCTCTGGAGTTTGAAAACATTTTTCTCACTCCAAGAAGTTGTAAACACGTTTGGCTGCTACATTTCTACCTCAATGCCACCACTGAGAAATGTTGTGTTCACATCCATTACTCATATCTCATATTCATAATATAAAGATATAACTAATAAAATTTAAATAGACTATAGCATCATAACCGATGAAAATTTTCTCATAAACAACTCTTTGCCTATGAGAATAACTGTTTCTCACCAGTCAAGCTTTGAAGGTCACTACCTTCCCATCCACTCCAAGCTTTCACTTGTAAATCCATGCAGCCAATGGGAACAATTCCCAAAGATGATCTACTAAGGCCCATACCTTATTGGAGTACATGGAGTCCATTTCAGATTTCATGGCATCTTGCCAATGTCCCGAATCAATATCTGACATCGCCTCCTTGAAAGTCCAAGGATCATATCCATGGTCTATTTCTTGACTACTTTCAAGGAGTAGATTCATTCTATCAGGAGTTCTTGAAACATTTTCAAATCTCCTTGGTGTGTGTAAATCAAAGGTTGTGATTGACTAAATTAATTTCACTGTTTTCACTTTTCTAGTGGTTTGTGGTTCTTGAACCCTTTCAAGTTATATTATTTTGTCATCCTTTCTAATAGAAACATTTTCTCTAGAAAGATTGCACTTGCGAAACAAACTCTTTGCCTGCAATTGATAATATAATTTCCACAAAATAACATAAGATGGATCAACTATCCAACTCATCTCCCACTGGCTGCTTCACATAAGCAGAACAATCTCAAAATAAAAATTTTGATTATTTTTCAGTCCATATCATATATGGAGTTTTGGTCACTGCATTGGTATGAATTATATTCAACAAATATGTTCCTTTAGAGAGTTACTCAGAGAGAATCACATTCTCTTTAAGATAACTCAACATCATCTTGCACTAACATTTAGTGCTCCACATACGTCCATATGAATCAAATTCATTGGACATTCAGCATATGCTAAATATATGTTGGATTTAAGTTATCATTCTTTTTATATTCTTTGAATATAATCATACTAATCATTCATAAGTTCACCAGATTCAATAAGACATGCATTCTTAAAAATACTGCAAATCACATTCGCATATTTAAAAGAATATCATTATCTATCAAAATAGGAACAATGTTCATGATTAAATCTAGAACAAATGAATAATTGCTCAAACCAGTTCCTAACAAGTTCAAGATTTATATTAAATAAATGTTTCAAATAGCCTTTGCAACAACTCTTGCTACAATGCTTAGCCTCAGGTAGGTTTCACCTTCCTAGGGCTCTCTACTTCTTCACATCACATGCAACTCTTTGCAAAAATGCGAGCACAACTGGCAGCATATACCAAAGAAGTAGAACCAATAGAAACATTTAATGTTAATATAAAACATACCCTTTCTAGAACGCTTCTAGTCCAGGTATTCCTTACAATTTTGCGCCAGTGACCAGCAGTGAAAACATAGATGCCTCTCCATTCATAGTTGCTACTATATCCTTTTTCGTCTTTTGAGGTTGGGAACCATTTCCCTTCCTCTTCTTTATCCTTGAAATACCATTGGTAGAAGATTCGACAAGAAGAACACGTTTCTTCTTTTGAATCAAGGACTCATGAGTTTCCAACATTTTTACTATAAGATCAAATCTACAGCCAGTTAATGAGGTATTATCACATTCAGATTTTCCAATTTATCAAGAAGAGATATTTTTCTTACACCATGCTCATAGACCGAAGCCCCATCTTGCACGTGAAATGAAAATAGCTCTTTTGAAGTCACGAGTCTCAGTAATCGTGTCCGTTCACCAAACAACATTTGTAGGTGTTGGAAAATATCAGTAATGTGAACGAGTTTCTCATATCTGTGTTGAAACTCATTGGTGACATTGATGCTATCATATAGCACCTAGCCGAGAGATTATCGTCCCATCACTTCTCAAGTGTGGCAATCTCTTCATGAGACGAACCGGGAGACACTTCAACAGGAGGCTCCCACCAAGGGTATATAACCACCTTTTAGAAACAAGCACTATTTTAAAATTAATAGTCAATCAGAATAATTTGGTGCGGTTACTTTGTTTGTATCGAGAATTGATGCAATCGGATTCACGGCAATCACAATACTGAGAATAAACAGAAAATACATGCAAACCGTCTGATTATTAATTAATTCAAAAACTATGGACTTTAGTTATTGAATGCTCCCACTAAATTTTTCGAATTCATTACCCTCATGACAAATGAACGGAAAATCACATTTTCTTAGTGGGCTTGGAGTCCAACTAGCTCATGAAAACCCCGGACGTGGGCCCACCGGCTTCATGATACTAAAGGTAGATCACAATTGCATCATATGCAACCCCCAAGATATTTGTCTCGCGATTGGCATAACCCTACGTGGGCAGGACAATTATGCCTTCTCACGTCAAACTAACCCATCCCATAAATGGAAATGTCACGCCCAAAAGACCCCACGTGGGTGAGTAATCTAGAAGGTTAACATAACCACACCCTTAATTAAGTGGCAGTTAAACTCACAGCTTTCCCATGCCAGATGCCCCCCACGTGGGTGAGTAAGGCAATATGACACAAGTAGCGTCTCATGGCTTAACTGTTGATGGAAGACAGGAAGCAACAAACCCTTTTGAGCTCCCATTTTCAGTTTGATATTAAAAGTTTTGAATCATATTCAAAAGAGGGATTTAATTTATTTTAAAATCTCATCATTTGTTTGTTTGTTTGCCGGATTCATGCAACTATGTTTTATTCATGCAATCATTTGTACTAATAAAACATACAAACAAACACTTATCATACATCACATGCATAATAAAAATAAATATGGACGATTACGGCCTTTTCCTAATTGATCCACGTGAGCCATACGTGGATCACAAGTCTGTCTAAGGTGATGCAGGTATGTAATGCAATCCTATTACATTTTTGCTTCCATTATACATGTCTTGATTCTTGGTGCTCCGTCTTCAATCTCGATCTCCCACTAATTCTAAAGATTTTACATTTAAATCATGCAAACAAGAGAATAGGGATACAAATCCGGGGAGGGATACATCAGAAAATAGAGAGAGCAGACTCGCAGGCCTGATAACCAAAAATCACAATAATAATGAAACAATAAAAACCTAAACATTCACCTAAACACATTGGTCAAGACCCGTAATCATCCATCATGCAATCACAACATATGTAATTAAACATTAAACTAAATAATTACATCATATGTAATTGTACTAATTACATCACATGTAATTAGATCACAATAATTAATTTATTCTATCGTTTCCCACTAGTCGCATCATTAATTGAAAATAAAATTAACAAATTAAATAAAACCATTTTATTTAATTTCTAATTAATTAAATTTCAATTAATTGGTAAAATCACTATTTTACCTTTTAACCATCATATTAATCAAAAATAAAATTAACAAATTAAATGAAACAATTTCATTTAATTTCCAATTAATTAAATTTTGAGTTACTTGATAAAATCAATATTTTACCTTTTAATCGTAATGGTAATCAAAAATAAATTAACAAATTAAATGAAACATTTTCACTTAATTTCTGATTAATTAAATTTTCAGTTACTTGGTAAAATCACTATTTTACCTACAAATCATAATATTAGCCAAAAATAAAATTAACAAATTAAATGAAACATTTTCATTCAATTTCTAATTAATAAATTTTCAACTAATTGTAAAATCTCCATTTTACACTTAATAAATTAAAAATCATATTTTTAATTAATTAAGTTTATGATTTATTATTCAAAAATTAATATCCGGATAAAACATCTAAAATGACCCAAAATAATTTATGGACTCCAAACAATTTGGATCCAAAATTAGAAAATCAATTTCAACCCATATCAAAGCCACATCTGAAAAATTGGCCCAAAAACTTTTAAAATTCGAAATTTGGCCCAAAAAATTTGAAAATCCGAATTTAAAACCCTAGGCACTATTCATCAACTTCCCCACTCCAAATTAGGGTTAGGGTTTCGTTAGCGGCCGCCGCCCTTCACCAGCGCCGCCGCAGGCCTCGCATCAACGTCGGAAACCTGCCTGTCGTTCTCGCGCAGAATCGTAAACTCGACTGCGATTTTCACTCCAGAGACGACTGCTACGTGCGTTTGAAATCTCTGGTCCGCGATACACATCTGGCGCGTAGTCACAGGTTTGCGAAGAACATGACCGCACCATCCTTCGCAGGCAGCGCATGGCGTCGGAGAACAATTCCCTGCCACCGCGTGCGCCGCTGCGCAAGGCTGGTCGGAACTGCTCCTCCTCCACGAAAAGCGATGCCCATTCAGTTTTGGGTTGAATTAAAACTCTTTTTAATCCAATTTCTATGTTATCCGGACTCCGTAATTTTTGAAAATTCGAACACGATTAATATTGATTGGAAACGATCTAATTAAAATAATTATTGATACATGAATCAAAGCGCAACCTGGCTCTGATACCACTGTTGGGTTTCCGTACCCCGGCGCCAGATCCAAACGCAGCGGAAATAATACAATAACAGATCTGACCCGGGGACGGTCGATCGCGCCTGATTCATATTTAAACATGCAAATATTGAATATTAATGCACGAAAAGGAATTACCGTTCACCGATGTGAATCTGATAGCGGTCACCCTCTAGTCCAACCAACCTGACCAGATCTACAAGCACAACACCAGTGCTAGTGTGATGTCGGCTTTTCTATGAGAGAGTGTGTATAGAGAGGACAAAACTACTTAACCCTAGAGATGAACATATATTTATAGGAGTTTGGGTCATTTATTTGGCTATGGTTATTAGGGTCCAACGGGCCAACAATTGGCCCATTGGCTTGTAGGGCATCTAATGCTAACATACACGACTCCAAAACTTTTCAATACAATAAAAAAATTAAAGATTCCAGAAAAAAACAAACATATTCTTATTTTACTAAATTGTCCTAATTGTGTTTGCAATTTTAGAAAATTATTAATTTATGATATTAATGAGACTATAGATTTATATCATGGTCTTTCTAAAAATTATTATCTTATTAATTTATCAAAAGTACTAATTTTTTAAACTGGTCCAAGTTGGACCTGGGAAAATATTATTTTAGAGAGGTTATTAATTTATCGAGTATTAATTTGTGGAGGTTTTACTGTATTTCATGTTGCTTCTTATATTATACTATTTGGAAATTCATCAAGTATATATATATTATATATATATATATATATATATATAGTGTGAGGGCCCGATCCTAATGTAGTGTTTAATTATCACACAATGATTAATTTGCGTAAACAACGGAAGATTTATTTGAAATGTCTTGTCAAATGGCCCAAAAAAAAATTCGTTTTTAAGTAATACATAGACAATGATAACAATATATATTTATAGTTACGTATTCCATTCACTGACAATACATTATTCATTTATCAACATAACACTTATAGTATTTGAAAATGTTATAAGTCAAATACAACATACACGGGGCATACCTCGGTAAATTTATTTTCTTAAAAGTAGAGTAATACTACTGGGAAAAGAAAACAATGCATAAACATGAGCTCGCTCATCACGGAGCTCGATTATCTCTAAATTTATCACCGAAAGCATCAGAACCTTATCCTCCTGCAAACCCTGTCATGCCCGAACAACAAAAGACATGGCAGCCCCCTCAAAGGGGGTCAGTACCCCAGTACGAGAAATAAATAAATCATGTCAAGAATGACAAAGTATCATGCAATGCATACCATGTATGAAGGTGATGTATGAATGGTTACAAAGAATCGAACTCAAGATACCAAATATCGGAGTCCATAGAAAGGTATGATCAATCAATGTCAAGCTCGAGCAGAGGGTGACAACACACACACTTTGCGCTAGGAGAATCATCCCTCGTGTCTAGGTTCGGTAGCAACACATGTGACTACAGTTGCTACCTAAACTGTATGTCATTGTCATGCCCTTCGTCCCCGACAATCAGAGTAAATCAACTCAGTCATCATTAAGGATATCAAAGAAGTGGATAGATCAATATGATATGCCCATGAATCATCTATGCATCATATGACATATGCAACTCAATATGTCATGCAAACTCATGTGAAATACATATCATGTAATTCACATATCATATAGTCCAATGTATCTCAACATATCATATAGTCACATAATAATCGCATAGTTGCAATTAAATCATATAAATCAATTAATGACATGTAAAATCATACAATAGCATCATTACACGTCTTCGTCAGACGTCGTGATAAAACTAATTTCTACGTACCTCGGCCAACGCTACATCTATCGAGTACTCCTCGAATAAACCTCAAGATTTGTTAACCTTGTCATATACACCTCAATTATATCATCAAAGTGTTCAATTATTTCCAATATCAAGTTTATAATCCAAACATTGACCCTTAGGAAATTTCTTAAAATTTCAGCTTACATGCTCATAGTAATTGGCTCATATATTTTACAATACTTAACCAAATTACATGGGTCCAATTTAGCTTGAAAGCTAACTCAAAATTTGACAATTCATATGTTTGACATTCCCCAAATTAGACCATTTATCTAAGGCAAATTGGGTGTCATGCCTCGATATGACGTATACATATGTTAGATGATTATGGTATAATTATGATTAATTACAGTACGATGTGGACTCGGTTTCGGGTTGAACCAAGCACGATTAATGTTATGCATGAATGAAATCACATAATTAACTTCTAATGTGTCTTGCCTTTAACATGAATTTGGAGAGCATGTGTATTTGCATTTGGAGTGCATGTGAAGAGGTGGTTATATATTACAATAATCAGCTTGTCTTCACACAATACACCATAAGTCACCTAGTAATCTCTACACCTTTCTCTCATTCTCTTGGACTTGTTGTGGGAGTTGGCTTGGCAAGAACATCAAACAAAGATATACTTTGGTAAGGAAAGTAGAAGTTCATGCTTTGGTATCATAATTTATAGAGATATGTGTTTCATACATCAAACTTGAAGTATATGGACTTAGTTAAGGGAAAAAGGATACATGTGATTTTATGGTGTATGCTTTGAATTAATACTTGTTCTCATGCAAAGATTTTGAGTTGTATGAGGAGAGAAACATAGAAAGCTTGCATAAAACATGTTGTAATGTTGAATTTCGAGTTGTAGGAGAAGGGCTAGGAAGATAAGCTCAAAATTGCCATGGTTTCAAAATTTTGTCTTCGACCGATCGATCGCTAGACGCGTACCGATCGATCGGTAAAACAGGGGAAAAGTAAGGCGGTGTATGTACCGATCGATCGCTGAAAGCGACCGATCGATCGGTGAAATGCCGTAGCATTTTTGAGAAATTCAACTATTTAAGCGATCGATCGCTGGCTTTTGACCGACCGATCGCTAGGGTTACTTGTTTGGACCGATCGATCGCTAGGGTGACCGATCGATCGGTAGACTTAAAATGTATATTTTTGTAGAATTTGATTTTAATGCCTAGGATAACATGGTATATTGTTGGCATTGTTGTAGCATCATCTCAGGGGACGGGACAACGAGGCACTTAGCCAGTGACGTCTAATTTATCTCGTTTGTGTCGCAATACAGGTACGTGTTGACGTACGGAGTATAGATATGATGTGATGATGATGTTATGGTTTTGATATCATATGATTTATGTTATCTTGTGTCATATGATTTGTAGTTTCATATGCATGTGCATACATAGATTTCATATGATTGGGATGGATGCCTTGATAGATATGTGTATATGCTTTGGTAAGATCAGTGCCTTGATAGATATGCCTGGTGTGGTATATGCTTTGGCTGGGATCGTTGCCACGATAGATATACTACATATGCTTTGGCTTGAGAGATATACACCTGGTGTGGGTATATGCTCTGGCTATTATCACAGATGAGTATGGTACTATGATATGTGCTGCTAATATGAAGATGTGATGTGGTTCCACTGACATATTGAGCTGAATAGGTATATCATATGGGGCTCGTGATAATAGGGTAATTGATGAGACATGTCATGACATAGTGCATTTGTGGATGCATGATACAGAACATTCATGTTAGATGATTTATTGTGCTTTATCATTGATATTGATATTGTGTTTTGATATTGCACTGAGATAGTTGTTCTCTATACTCATTGTGTGAATGTTTCTGTAGGGACTCATAGACATGGGGAGACGGGATGTGAGTCATTTTCCGCTGCGAGCTGAACCACTGCTTAGGAGTTATCTTGTAGTAGGTTTTTGTTTGTACATGTAATGTATAGTTGGTTAGGTTTTGTAACAACTTAACTAGTACGATACTCTTAATCAGTGCATGTGTTTACTTAATTCAGACTCACGTATGTATGCTTAATGGTTACATAATGGATTAAGTAACGAGGACCCCACATTAGTGGTATCAGAGCAGTGGTTCGAGAACGGGGTGAACATGGGTAGAGGAAGTGTATTAGGGAGTTACCTAAACACTTTGAGAATGGTAATAGCATGTTAGTATTTGGAATATGATGGTATTCTAACATGTTATATACTTGTGAATGTTATTGTTAACCCTTGATCTACAGCTATGACAGACAGAGGGTATCATGAGGATGTTGGGGATGCCCTGAGTGGCAATGCTAGTGTGAGGATGGTGCCTGTGCCACCACCACCGATTGAGCAAGGGCCAGTGGAACAGGTACTGTTACCTGGAGAATTGACTTTGACACAATTTCTGAGTTATCAGCCACCCAGGTTTGAGGGGACTGAATCAGGGGAACTGTCAGAGGAGTGGCTGGAACGTGTGGAACAGATATTTGTGTCAGCACCGTGTGCCAAGACTGCTTGGTTACGCTTAGCTGAATTCCAATTAGCTAAGAAAGCTATGATGTGGGGAAGTCCACAGTACTTGAGTTGAGGGCTCAAGGACAGACAGTTAACTGGGATGTGTTCAGAACGAAGTTCTTGGAGCATTATTTCTCTGTTGCTGCAAGGCCGAGGAAAGAGGATGAATTTACAAATTTGAGACAGGGATTAATGACAGTATCTGATTATGCGGTACACTATTCTTCTTTGCTCCGGTATGTGCCACATATTGCTGTTAACACCAAAGCTAAGATCAGACAATTTGTGAAAGGTTTGAGGCCTGAATTGTTCGATAGGGTAATGTCCAATAACCCTACATCATATGAAGAAGCATTGACTAGGGCTGAGATGGCTGAGATTGCCGTAGGGGTATACAAAGATGTTGGACAAGCCCAACCACCTACATCTGACAGTATGAGACCTAGAGGAGAACCATTTAAATCACCACGATGTGGTGCATCTTCATCTAGGTTTAGTGGGAAACGTTTTGGACCACGGAAATGGGATGACCGAAGAGCTAAGGGGCAGTCCCAAGGAAGTAGTAGTAGTAGTGGACGAGGATTACAATGTTTTAAATGTGGAGGGCCACATTATCAAAGAAATTGTCCATAGTTTGATACGGTGGTTTGTTTCCGTTGTGGGAAGCCAGGACATGTGATCCGTGATTGTCCGCAAGTGGGTGGACAACAGAGGAGAGGACCAATGTCAGAAAATACAGTGCAGCAGAGACCACAGGGTGCACCACAGTCTGGTGGAGGACAGAGGGCAGGACCACCTCAGGCTCAGGTGTATGCACTGAACAGGGAGGAAGCAGAGGCAGCTCCTGATACTGTGATAGCGGGTAAGTGTACTTTGTTACTTATCCTGCTTTTCTGTTGATTGATACTGGTGCATCACATTCTTTTATTGCACAAGCTTTTATTGATCAGTATTGTAAGGACCCCAAGCCCTTAAACCTTGATTAGTGTATTAACCACTATGTGTGGTACATGCTTTCTATAAAATGTCAATCGGGAAGCTCTGATGATACTTAATCATTGCCTGTCAATGAAAGACTCATATGTTTGCCTTTTACCAACCCCTTGGTGCCACTTTTCACATTGTAAACTTTTATAAAAATTTGGGCAGAGTCTCCCCATAAATAGAGCTATCCCAAAAAAAGAGTACAACACATAACAAAATTCCCGGCCAGGGAAAGCATAATACTCAACAGAAAGCAGCAATACTAGTAAATTCCCAGCCAGGGAAGACACCACACATAATACACCAATGACTCTCATATCATTCTAGCAATTCAACCTCTAATTGCATGCAACCTTAAATGAAAGAGAGATAGGCTCATGCCTTTATATACAATCCATATACAAGTATAATCGTGCTCACATGCGAGCATCATGAATATGTATAAATCCTCAGGTGTATATATAGGTACTCTATACGATACCGTGCTCCATCAAGCCCTGGTACCACGATCCTGGGAGTACCTCAAATCAACAGCTCGAGCTCAGCTCCATAGCCATCGATGTACCTGTCCACCTGTCCCAACAGAGACAGCCCCCAACGGGGTGAGCATACCAATACACAAAATCCCATAATCATAATAATGAAATTCATAATTTACAACAAAGGTAAATGCTAATGAATTTAAATGATACTCCCTGGATGGCAACCTCATCCGGGATTCCGTGTACTGTCCCTGTTCTCACAATCATCAAACTCATCAAACCTCATAAATCAGTAAACCAACACATTGATTTACACATCGCATGCCTGATTCTCAAATATCAAAAATGAATGATTCCAAGTTCATATACATGCAAATATAGATATATCAATATCAAATATTGATTTCATAATCTCGCTTTCCATTATACCTAGACATCTCAAATGTCTCATAATGAATACATGATTCTACGAACCTAGACATCTCAATGTCTCACGAAGAATACATGATTCTACAAACCTAGACATCTCAAATGTCTCATAATATAGTCATATAAACCCAGTACCCCTTATATCATGTAAGAGTCATCCTACTCTAGTGTCACGCACGCTACAAGCTGCGATATCAAGATTTGGGTCATTCCTTGGCCATATCAACATATATGTATAACCATACGCAAAACATTCAATGCAATCAAAAACACCTTATGCATTTCACATATATATAGTAATGCTCGTACGTCGCACGTACCTTAAATCTCCGAAGTCCGAGCCAAACCTTGCTCGAGTTCCATGCCCCGAGGAATGATGTGCTAACACGATAAATAATTCACAATTATTTACGAACATGTAACCTATGCTCAAGCACACCAATATCCCTCAAAATATTGTCAAAACACGACAATTATCCTCTTAAAAGACCCGGGGCAGGGTACATGCAGGGAAGGAAATAAATGAGACAATATCGAAATTTGTTCAAGAATGCCCTACAAAAATCGAACCCTAATCTCACAATTTCGAACCCAATTAAATACCATAATTTATCTAAAATGTGAATTAAGCTATCCAAGCAAGAATCAACATCCTTTGACAAAAACCCCCAATTTTCGAACTTAACACCCACAAATTCGAACCCAAACAAGCCCTTAAATTCGAACCCTTAAAATCCTTCAAATTCGAACACAATAAAGGCATGGAAATACACGAAAAAGACGAACAAGGGGTAAGGGAGGTTACCCAACGAAAATCGGAAGCAAAATCGTTCGAAATCGATGAACCCTAACTTTTGGGGATCGACGCCTTTCTGCAAAATCCGAACGAGAAACGCGACGAAACCTTCAATTGACGGAGGGGAAATGAGCGCCTGGACGAGACGAAGCCGTGGGTAGGTCGCACGCGCCGATCGGCGGCCGGACGGCGGCTGGCGGAGCGCCTGAAACGGCGGGGCAGGGGAGGTGACGGGAAAATCACGGCGGGAGGAGGGAGAAGAGATTTGAGTTGAAATGATATTTTTCCTTAAAATTTCGGGTTCAACTGCTATTTATAGCAAAAATACCCCGAAAAAATAATAGCCCCACAAATACATCATGATTCCTTAAAAATCATCTGTTTTCAAAAACTCTCTCTCTAACTCCAAAACCCCCTACCGGTGCTCATACAGCACCCGAGATTCCGAGACACATCAAAAACCCAACTCTTAGGTTTTTCACCCAAATGAGAATACAATCTCAACCTCTGGATCCAACGATCCCAACTACCCACATAAACGAGCCCAGAAGGCCCAATACCTCAATTAAACTCCAAATCGTCACGTAAAACCACTTTAGGGATTATTAATACTCCGGGATTAACACCTATAATCCCTGGTCATCACAATATCCCCCACTAAAAGAATTTCGTCCTCGAAATTAGCACTGGTGTATCACGTAACACCCAGGCTGCACAACAACATGAAGCCATAACCTCGATTCCTGACCATATCAGAATCGTATTAATAAACGCGAGGATACTTACCTCTCATCTAACTCTGAAACAGAGCGACATACCAAAACCAACATAACACCCAAGAGGTAAAACGTACCTCGATGCGGGTCATCCCAGAAGTCAGCCTCTCATGACTGCAAATCAACCAATACTTACGACTGTAGATCGGACAGTCCTCCTTCGATCTAATATAACAGTACGAACACGTCCTGAATGACACCTCAACCGTAAGAACGTTGACCTCGTGTCAAACTTTGGAGTGGAATAGACTTCCAAATCCATCATAACGTCAAAGAGCGTCAGTACAACTCAACGCTAATAATCCAAAAGCAGTTAGTCAACTGAAACTGCAAGGATTCGAATCGCTCCTGATTCTATCGTAGATATCATCCAATGGCATCTTCATCAAGACTCACGATGTCTAACCTACATCGTTACGAGGGAAACACTAGTACAACCACGGTGTACACATACCAAACCTGGTTTCCACTTTCAACTTCCTCCATCGAAGGAGTAGTCGCCTCATTGCAACTTAATTTGGGCAACTCACGGCCACAAATTCAAACAAAAGACATCTCACAAGATGTCCACCTCCGGATGTTCCAAGAATCACGTCCTGATCATAAATAACAACCGAGACTCCGCAGAGTTTAAATTTCTTAAAGGGCATGCAATAAACCCATTGCATCCTCAACGCTTGTGTCGTCAGCGACACTCAACCAATCCGAAATCCTGCCATCCCTTGAAAATCCTCGGATTTAACAATCCAAACTTGGGAAGGCTGTCGCATAACTCGAAGGAAAACACCAACAAGGGAAATACCTTAACCCTCACAAGAAAATCCCTCCTCAAGGGAGTCAACTAACTTCACGATCATTCCTCATAATCATCGTGCCATGGAGATTCCCAATCTCAAGGTGTTCCATATCTCATCAGAGATTTAACCATCCAAAAATAGCATAACTCTGTGCTTGACAGAAAGGAAATCAACAACTAGCATCCGTATACTCACCGGTATACCTGCCTAAGCACGACATCGCATGCATACTCAAAGCACTTGGCTCGGGTATCTACAACATATCCCTAAGCCCCAAACACAACCGTCAATTCTGAGTCATTCCTTACTCAGTGGAGGATGATAATCGACGATTAATAATACACGGTGTGATTCCCAAAATCAACACCACTTGCACCAACTTACCGAATCTTTCAAAGATTCCCAAATAGGTATAATACTACCTCCTTCCTCGCAAGGGAAACGCCATCGAACTCGAGATCCACAAGTCTCGAACCATCGTTCGGAAAAACTGGATACAATAACACCCATTGTATCCCAATACACGGGTTCCTTTAGATTGAGTCAATAACGACCTGATGACTCTCTTGTTGGTACTCCAACATCCTGAGCTGTCCCAGACAAGTCTCCAAGATTAAACATAAACGTATACACGTTTCAGTGAGGCATGAACAACCTTAACCTCAATGACATGGTGACTACTAGAGTCCACCACAATCCACATCGTATCACCTTACGATTTGCCAAACTTGGTTCCAACGAGCAGTGTAACGGCTCTAGCAAGCCCATCATGGTGCTGCACACACACGGCAGACAAACCAGTCGCTGCCTCTTTAGGTTTACCTCAAACCTACCAATAAGACGGACGTTCCACATGGTATAACATACTATGGGAGGAAAACTCAATAGAGTAGTGGGTCTTTATCCAACATTCCTCAATGCCGATACACCCTGGACACTCCAATGTCCCTATGTACTTAACATAACCTGATCCTACTCCCTTAGGACCCATCCTACACCCTCAAGGGTGGTGTGATCATGTCTACCACATGTCACATCGACAGAAAGCGAGTAATTTCCTCCATGATTACTCCTGTCGTCAAATCACATGGCCAAAAGCCATTCCAACGAGCATACCTCAAGGGTATCACCACTCGTAAAATGATTACCCCCAAACATAAGCTGCGGTACAATCACATGTACAGCGCATCCATCCATTCCTCGAGCAACCCGCTCGGTATAAGGGTCACGTCAATCGGTGTCGCACACGCCACCTTGTGCTCGGTACTGGCACCCAAGGCATACCACAGAATACGTATACTCAACGCATCGATCATCGTAACGATGATGCATGTCTAATAAGACATCTCCTACACCATCGTCATCGTCATCCTGTGACGACACATGCCAACTCATGGCATCTAAAACATTGTCAACTAGTGACGATACATGTACATCAGCGTATGTCATCCACTAACATGCTAGTAAAATAGGCATAATAAAACATGTATATCAATGCATGCCAGCTACAATAAAGCTAATAAAATAGCAATATCTCATACCTCATCGCTAGCAATATAGCGTCATACCTGTCTCCGTCGCTCAATAATAGTGCGTAATCAGCACCCATCGCTCGAAGGCGGCAAAATCCTGTGCTGAGTACATAGCGGCAAAATCCCTCGCTATAGAATCGACGGCATGACACCTCGTCATATAATAAGTGGCATGAAACCTCGCTATACACCTGAGTATGAATCATCGTCCACATAGTAGCGGAAAGAGGCATCGCTATCAATACACCTGGCGGAATGAACCATCGCCAATCAATATAGCGGAATGAACCGTCGCTATAAATACACCTGGCGGAATGAACCATCGCCAATAGATATAGCGGAATGAACCATCGCTATAAATACACCTGGCGGAATGAACCATCGCCAATAGATATAGCGGAATGAACCATCGCTATAAATACACCTCGAATTGAGTCACTTATCAGTAGTGTATTTCAATGCTTCTCACTACTCCATATAAGCGGAATCCTTCCTCGCTTCATATGGACCTTAGTGCAAGCATTGAAATCCTCACTAGGATAACATGGACTCGTGAAATATCAGTGCATTTCAATGCTTCTCACTACTCCATATAAGCGGAATCCTTCCTCGCTTCATATGGACCTTAGTGTAAGCATTGAAATCCTCACTTTATATTTCACAATATACATATGCAAAACGATGCTTATCAACATGTATCATATCATAATGCACTATCTTATGCATACCTTGATTTACCTTGTGTTAAATGACTAACCACATAATACATGTTGCCCTTGGGATGCCCGTACATATGTATAATCATCATTCCTTTTCGTATTCCTTATTTCCTGTAACCTGCAACCATCAGGGTTAACAACAATAGCCATATACGCTATGCATCAACATTCAATACATAATAAAAACACATTATAAACGTATGGATATGCAATGTCATGACATCCTTCCTCTTTAAATCCATATTTCATCTTGAGCCCTTATCATTAGTACATTTTAATGCTTCTTGCTACTCCATGTAAGCGGGATTCTTCATCGCTTCCACTGGACTTTAGCGTTGCTACTCCATGTAAGCGGGATTCTTCATCGCTTCCACTGGACTTTAGCGTTGCTACTCCATGCAATGGACTTTAGCGTTGCTACTCCATGTAAGCGGGATTCTTCATCGCTTCCACTGGACTTTAGCGTTGCTACTCCATGCAATGGACTTTAGCATAAGCCATTAAAATCCTTACTAAGATAACTTTGACTCAAGAAATACACCTCTTATATTTCACAACATGCATATGCAAAAACAATGCACAATAACATATACCATAACCTTAATGCACCACTTTGCATTCATCATGTGTCAACAAGACAATATAAAGTACAGGTTACCTCGGAAATATCCCTTTACCGGATTTTCTTAAAAACCAGCTTCCTTGGCACATAATACACGGAGTGCCAGACATCCCTATAAATGTCATCCTATCGTGTTCCACACGATTCCTGCAACCACAATGGTTAGCAATACCACTTTTCATATCATAAGAGCACATAAACAATTTGTTATGTCATACAACATTAATGTCATCATGCATAAATATGTGCTATCAATAATTTCCTAGGCCCTTAACAGCCCCAATGAGCAACCACTGCTCTGATACCACTAATGTAAGGACCCCAAGCCCTTAAACCTTGATTAGTGTATTAACCACTATGTGTGGTACATGCTTTCTATAAAATGTCAATCGGGAAGCTCTGATGATACTTAATCATTGCCTGTCAATGAAAGACTCATATGTTTGCCTTTTACCAACCCCTTGGTGCCACTTTTCACATTGTAAACTTTTATAAAAATTTGGGCAGAGTCTCCCCATAAATAGAGCTATCCCAAAAAAAGAGTACAACACATAACAAAATTCCCGGCCAGGGAAAGCATAATACTCAACAGAAAGCAGCAATACTAGTAAATTCCCAGCCAGGGAAGACACCACACATAATACACCAATGACTCTCATATCATTCTAGCAATTCAACCTCTAATTGCATGCAACCTTAAATGAAAGAGAGATAGGCTCATGCCTTTATATACAATCCATATACAAGTATAATCGTGCTCACATGCGAGCATCATGAATATGTATAAATCCTCAGGTGTATATATAGGTACTCTATACGATACCGTGCTCCATCAAGCCCTGGTACCACGATCCTGGGAGTACCTCAAATCAACAGCTCGAGCTCAGCTCCATAGCCATCGATGTACCTGTCCACCTGTCCCAACAGAGACAGCCCCCAACGGGGTGAGCATACCAATACACAAAATCCCATAATCATAATAATGAAATTCATAATTTACAACAAAGGTAAATGCTAATGAATTTAAATGATACTCCCTGGATGGCAACCTCATCCGGGATTCCGTGTACTGTCCCTGTTCTCACAATCATCAAACTCATCAAACCTCATAAATCAGTAAACCAACACATTGATTTACACATCGCATGCCTGATTCTCAAATATCAAAAATGAATGATTCCAAGTTCATATACATGCAAATATAGATATATCAATATCAAATATTGATTTCATAATCTCGCTTTCCATTATACCTAGACATCTCAAATGTCTCATAATGAATACATGATTCTACGAACCTAGACATCTCAATGTCTCACGAAGAATACATGATTCTACAAACCTAGACATCTCAAATGTCTCATAATATAGTCATATAAACCCAGTACCCCTTATATCATGTAAGAGTCATCCTACTCTAGTGTCACGCACGCTACAAGCTGCGATATCAAGATTTGGGTCATTCCTTGGCCATATCAACATATATGTATAACCATACGCAAAACATTCAATGCAATCAAAAACACCTTATGCATTTCACATATATATAGTAATGCTCGTACGTCGCACGTACCTTAAATCTCCGAAGTCCGAGCCAAACCTTGCTCGAGTTCCATGCCCCGAGGAATGATGTGCTAACACGATAAATAATTCACAATTATTTACGAACATGTAACCTATGCTCAAGCACACCAATATCCCTCAAAATATTGTCAAAACACGACAATTATCCTCTTAAAAGACCCGGGGCAGGGTACATGCAGGGAAGGAAATAAATGAGACAATATCGAAATTTGTTCAAGAATGCCCTACAAAAATCGAACCCTAATCTCACAATTTCGAACCCAATTAAATACCATAATTTATCTAAAATGTGAATTAAGCTATCCAAGCAAGAATCAACATCCTTTGACAAAAACCCCCAATTTTCGAACTTAACACCGACAAATTCGAACCCAAACAAGCCCTTAAATTCGAACCCTTAAAATCCTTCAAATTCGAACACAATAAAGGCATGGAAATACACGAAAAAGACGAACAAGGGGTAAGGGAGGTTACCCAACGAAAATCGGAAGCAAAACCGTTCGAAATCGATGAACCCTAACTTTTGGGGATCGACGCCTTTCTGCAAAATCCGAACGAGAAACGCTACGAAACCTTCAATTGACGGAGGGGAAATGAGCGCCTGGACGAGACGAAGCCGTGGGTAGGTCGCACGCGCCGATCGGCGGCCGGACGGCGGCTGGCGGAGCGCCTGAAACGGCGGGGCAGGGGAGGTGACGGGAAAATCGCGGCGGGAGGAGGGAGAAGAGATTTGAGTTGAAATGATATTTTTCCTTAAAATTTCGGGTTCAACTGCTATTTATAGCAAAAATACCCCGAAAAAATAATAGCCCCACAAATACATCATGATTCCTTAAAAATCATCTGTTTTCAAAAACTCTCTCTCTAACTCCAAAACCCCCTACCGGTGCTCATACAGCACCCGAGATTCCGAGACACATCAAAAACCCAACTCTTAGGTTTTTCACCCAAATGAGAATACAATCTCAACCTCTGGATCCAACGATCCCAACTACCCACATAAACGAGCCCAGAAGGCCCAATACCTCAATTAAACTCCAAATCGTCACGTAAAACCACTTTAGGGATTATTAATACTCCGGGATTAACACCTATAATCCCTGGTCATCACAAGTATCATATATGCTCGTCTCCACTGTTGATGCCTCTTTATGTTTCGACACCCATGGGAACTCCTATGATGACTTGTCAGAGTGTGTCTGATTGTGATATTCAGTTTGAGACTGATTATGGGCTAGCTGATTTGATTGTGTTAGACATGTCCGATTTTGATTGCATCCTTGGAATTGATGTGTTGAGTAAATATCAATCTGTTGTGGATTGTAGTCAGAAGATAGTGAGATTTCAGTCTGATACTGGAACTCAATGGTATTTCTATGGCCAGGGATCAAGGGCAATGATTCCTTTAATCTCAGCAATCCGAATGTCACATTTGTTAGAGAGTGGACATGCGGGTTATTTGATTTATGCCCTTGATATCACTGAACAGAAACTAGGAAGGAAAGTGGAGGAGATACCAGTAATTGCAGAATATGCGGATGTGTTTCCAGAGGAGATACCTGGATTCCCACCGAGTCGAGAAGTGGAATTTGGTATTGATTTGATACCGGGTACTTCTGCAATTTCACGGGCTCCTTATCGGATGGCACCAACTGAATTGAAAGAGTTGAAAACTCAATTGCAAGATTTATTGGACAAGGGGTACATACGTCCTAGTGTATCGCCTTGGGGTGCTCCGGTCTTATTTGTTAAGAAGAAGGATGGGACAATGAGATTGTGTATTGATTATAGACAATTGAACAAGGTAACGATAAAGAATAAATATCCTCTTCCTCGTATTGATGATTTGTTTGATCAGTTGCAGGGATCAAGGATTTATTCTAAGATTGATTTAAGGTCAGGATATCATCAAATACGTGTGAGGGAAGGAGATATACAGAAGACAGCATTCAGAACTCGTTATGGACATTATGAGTTTCTGGTGATGCCATTTGGAGTGACAAATGCTCCTGCTGTCTTTATGAGTTTAATGAATCGGGTTTTCCAGGAATACCTTGATCGATTTGTCATTGTCTTTATCGATGATATACTGATCTATTCACAGAGTGAGGCAGAACATCTTCAACATTTGCATATGGTATTGCAATTGTTGAGGACACATCAGTTATATGCCAAACTCAGTAAATGTGAATTTTGGTTGACTAGTGTCGGCTTTTTGGGACATGTTATTTCAGAAGAAGGTATATCAGTTGATCCAAAGAAAGTGGAAGCAGTGTTGAATTGGTCAGCACCTACTTCTGTGCCAGAGATTCGTAGTTTAGATTCGTAGTTTCTTGGGTTTGGCTGGATATTATAGACGGTTTGTTGAAGGATTTTCAGCGATCGCCAAACCATTGACACATTTGACACAGAAGGGAGTATCATTTCAATGGTCAGAGACTTGTGAGCGTAGTTTTCAGGAATTGAAACATCGATTGACTACAGCTCCAGTCTTGATCATTCCATCTGAGCATGACAGGTTTGCATTATATACTGATGCATCTTTACTTGGTTTGGGTTGTGTATTGATGCAGGACAAACATGTAGTGGCTTACGCATCACGACAGTTGAAGCCACATGAAATGAGATATCCAGTGCATGATCTGGAATTGGCTGCCATTGTCTTTGCATTGAAGATATGGCGACATTATTTATATGGTACGACGTTTACCATATACACAGATCATAGTCTAAAATTTCTATTCACTCAAGCAGAGTTGAATATGAGACAAAGGAGATGGATGGATCTGTTGAAAGATTATGATTGTGAGATTGAATATCATCCAGGAAAGGCTAATCTTACAGCAGATGCTTTGAGTAAAAAGGTACATCATACAGCTGATGAGATGATTCATTTATCCGCATTGATGACTTCTTGTTGTACTTTGGGTTATAATTTTGATGTGGAACTAGTGCCAGTACGGGTATCAACGTTGTTGGTTGAACCTGACATTTTTGAGAAAATCAGAACAGCACAATTGACTGATGATGAAGTACAACAGTGGAAGGAAAGGATAAGTCAAGGACAAATATCTCAATTTGTACTTACAAATGATGGAACTTTGAAATACAGAAACTGTTGGGTAGTACCTGCTTCATTGGGACTACGCCAAGAACTACTACAACGTGCTCATTGTAGTAGATACAGTATACATCCTGGAGGGAAGAAAATGTATCATGATTTACGTACACAATTTTGGTGGAAACGTATGAAACAGGATGTGTTGAGCTTTGTGAAACGGTGTTTGATCTGTCAACAAGTGAAAGCGGAAAGACAGAGACCATGAGGTGAATTACATAGTTTGGAAATTCCTCAGTGGAAATGGGAACATATCACGATGGATTTTGTGACTCATTTGCCACGGACGTCTTCTGGTTGCGATGCTATTTGGGTGATTGTTGATCGACTCACCAAAGTATCCCATTTTGTGCCATATTGTATGACGTTTACATATATGAGAATGGCACAGTTGTACATTCAACATGTAGTGAGATTACATGGTATTCCAGTTTCCATTGTATCGGATAGGGATCCGAGATTTACTTCTCATTTCTGGGAAGGGTTACAGACAGCATTGGGAACTGAAGTGCGGTTGAGTACAGCTTATCATCCTCAGACAGATGGACAAACAGAGTGTACGATACAGACACTTGAGGATATGTTGCGTGCCTGTGTATTAGAGTTTGATACCTCTTGGCAAGAGTCGTTGCCATTAGTGGAATTTTCATATAACAACAGTTATCAGTCTAGTATACAGATGGCACCATTTGAGGCTTTGTATGGGCGACGATGTAGATCGCCATTGTATTGGGATGATGTGGATCAGTCTTCCTTACATGGACCGGATATGATTCATGATATGGAAGAGAAAGTGAAGTTAATTAGATTGAAACTTAAAGCTGCTCAGGACAGACAGGCTGCTTATGCCAATAAGCGACGTAGACCACTTGAATTTCAAGTTGGTGACCGTGTGTTCTTGAAAATCTCACCTTTTAAAGGTGTAGTACGGTTTGGTAAGCGTGGAAAATTGTCTCCACGATACGTTGGTCCGTATGAGGTATTGCAACGTATTGGTACGTTGGCATATCGATTGGCACTACCACCGGCCTTGAGTAGTATTCATGATGTCTTTCATGTTTCACTATTGAGGAAGTATGAACCAGATCCGAGTCATGTATTACAGTTACCTGATGTACAGTTAGATACAGATGTGTCGTATGAGGAACAACCGGTTATGATCTTGGATCGAGCTGAACGCAGGTTGCGTAATAAGGTGATTCCTATGGTTAAGGTACAGTGGGACAAACGGGGTGTCGAAGAGGCAACGTGGGAGACGGAGCAGCATATGATGCAACGGTATCCGGATTTGTTTTCTGGTATGAGTTTACAGTTTTATGATACTGTTGGTACATACGTATTGTACTGTTACATACATGATCATGTTTCCCTCGCTTCATGTAGTAGGATTTTTGAGTTGCGTGTCTCTATATATGCATGTTATGTATATACAATTTCGAGGACGAAATTTAATAGGTGGGGGAGAAATGTCATGCCTCGATATGACGTATACATATGTTAGATGATTATGGTATAATTATGATTAATTACAGTACGATGTGGACTCGGTTTCGGGTTGAACCAAGCACGATTAATGTTATGCATGAATGAAATCACATAATTAACTTCTAATGTGTCTTGCCTTTAACATGAATTTGGAGAGCATGTGTATTTGCATTTGGAGTGCATGTGAAGAGGTGGTTATATATTACAATAATCAGCTTGTCTTCACACAATACACCATAAGTCACCTAGTAATCTCTACACCTTTCTCTCATTCTCTTGGACTTGTTGTGGGAGTTGGCTTGGCAAGAACATCAAACAAAGATATACTTTGGTAAGGAAAGTAGAAGTTCATGCTTTGGTATCATAATTTATAGAGATATGTGTTTCATACATCAAACTTGAAGTATATGGACTTAGTTAAGGGAAAAAGGATACATGTGATTTTATGGTGTATGCTTTGAATTAATACTTGTTCTCATGCAAAGATTTTGAGTTGTATGAGGAGAGAAACATAGAAAGTGTTGGGTTTTGGAAACCCGAATAATCTTGGTTTTGATGTTAACAAAACTTGTTATTGTGTTGCTAACATATTTCATCAAGTGTGCAGTTCATAGATCATAATTAAGAGCTTGATGAATTACAAAGAAGTAGCTTGAAAATATCAAGCTGGACCAAGACTGAAATTCTGGCAGAGCGGATTGTTTCGATCATATCTCATAGCTCGGATAACGAAATGGCGTGCTTCCAAAGAGATTGAACAGCCAACTTAAAATACTAAAAGTCATATTTCACAACAGATCGGCTAGTTCAAATGTTATCAAGGAGAAAAGACGCCTGCAAGATCGAGCTGAACCGCAAAGAAACAGCAAGCTGTTACAGCAAAGTCCCTGTCAGTCTGGTGGGCATAACTCTTAGATCGCTTATCGGAACGGAACGATTCAGTATGGGTTGGAAAGCTAAGACAAAGATCTACAAGTCATATTTGTAAGTGAAAGACTGAATCGGACGTTAAGATGGCTAAAAAGCTTCTGCAAGTCACGCCATGTGATGCCTATAAGATCGAGCTGTTACAGCAAAGTCCCTGTCAGTCTGGTGGGCATAACTCTTAGCTCGCTTATCGGAACGGAACGATTCAGTATGGGTTGGAAAGCTAAGACAAAGATCTACAAGTAATCTTTGGAAGTGAAAGACTGAATCGGACTTTAAGATGGCCAAAAAGCTTCTGCAAATCACGCCATGTGCTGCTGCATCCAGCAAACAGACAGCAGGAGCATCGCCTCGTATTTCGAGCATAACTCTCTCATACAAACTCGAAATCGAGCGATTCTTGATTCCGGGGAAAGCTAAGAGAAAGGGCTACAACTTTCATGTGGATCACTTTGCCCAGAAATCAAACAATGAAGAGTTACAAGCAACAGATCAAAGAGCAAGTTTATCAATCTGTTTTTGTATCAAGCTGATCTGCCCATGCTGATCCGGACCAGACTGATCTGCCCTAGACTGATCCAGACCAGACTGATATGTCCAGACCAGCAGACCAGACCAGCAGATCAGAGCAGCAGACCAGACCAGCAGACCAGACCAGTCCGGTCCGAAATACAAACAGCCCAGAAACCAGAATATGACCGTTGCAAGCTCGGGAATAGTGCATAACCTTTTCCAACGGGCATATTCTTGTGTCTAACGTATATATCATTACTTGGGGCTATATATACATGATTTGGAAGCTCAATAACAGCTGATTGAAGATCAATCCAAGCCTTCCAAAGCAAACTCACTTGGGATTCAATTGAGGAACTTTAAAAGACAAAAGATGCTAAATGAAGAGCACTCCTCAAACCTTTGGCACCTCTTACCTTGCTATATCAGATTCATTATGGAATCATTTGTGCCTTTGTATTCACTCTATTCATTGTATATGAGAGCTTAATAGAAGAGTGAATACCATTGTAACGGTTGATGATTTATCACAACCGATGAGAGGTCTTTGTATGTGAGACATTAAAGAACATACGTAGTTGAGTTGCTAGGAGTTCTAGTTGGATGGGGAATTCCCAACTGGATCGGGTTTGTACAACGGGATTGTATAAATCAAAGTCTTCTAGTGGAATCCTTCCATGAGGTGGAAGAAGGGGAGACGTAGAAGGATTACACCACCTTCGAACTTCCATAAACAAATGCTTGTTTATTTACTTTACTTGCATATCTTTAAAATGCCTTTCAAATGAGTAATCGGTTTTAGAGCGGGTTATGTCGAGTGTCTTCCGCTCGGTTTTTGTAACCGAACTCGATATAATCTCTCGGTGCAATTATTTCAAGAACACGAGCTTTTGAAGCTCAAGTTGGTTGAACTCGGGTGTGGAATGGCAACTCACCCCCGAAATCGATCCTGACAGAAAGCTTGCATAAAACATGTTGTAATGTTGAATTTTGAGTTGTAGGAAAAGGGCTAGGAAGATAAGCTCAAAATCGCCATGGTTTCAAAATTTTGTCTTCGACCGATCGATCGCTAGACGCGTACCGATCGATCGTAAAACAGGGGAAAAAGTAAGGCGGTGTATGTACCGATCGATCGCTGAAAGCGACCGATCGATCGGTGAAATGCCATAGCATTTTTGAGAAATTCAACTATTTAAGCGATCGATCGCTGGCTTTTGACCGACCGATCGCTAGGGGTTACTTGTTTGGACCGATCGTCGCTAGGGTGACCGATCGATCGGTAGACTTAAAATGTATATTTTTGTAGAATTTGATTTTAATGCCTAGGATAACATGGTATATTGTTGGCATTGTTGTAGCATCATCTCAGGGGACGGGACAACGATGCACTTAGCCAGTGACGTCTAATTTATCTCGTTTGTGTCGCAATACAGGTACGTGTTGACGTACGGAGTATAGATATGATGTGATGATGATGTTATGGTTTTGATATCATATGATTTATGTTATCTTGTGTCATATGATTTGTAGTTTCATATGCATGTGCATACATGGATTTCATATGATTGGGATGGATGCCTTGATAGATATGTGTATATGCTTTGGTAAGATCAGTGCCTTGATAGATATGCCTGGTGTGGTATATGTTTTGGCTGGGATCGTTGCCACGATAGATATACTACATATGCTTTGGCTGAGAGATATACACCTGGTGTGGGTATATGCTCTGGCTATTATCACAGATGAGTATGGTACTATGATATGTGCTGTTAATATGAAGATGTGATGTGGTTCCACTGACATATTGAGCTGAATAGGCATATCATATGGGGCTCGTGATAATAGGGTAATTGTTGAGACATGTCATGACATAGTGCATTGTGGATGCATGATACAGAACATTCACGTTAGATGATTTATTGTGCTTTATCATTGATATTGATATTGTGTTTTGATATTGCACTGAGATAGTTGTTCTCTATACTCATTGTGTGAATGTTTTTGTAGGGACTCATAGACGTGGGGAGACGGGATGTGAGTCATTTTCCGCTGCGAGCTGAACCACTGCTTAGGAGTTATCTTGTAGTAGGTTTTTGTTTGTACATGTTCCAAATGACTTGATTCTAGTAGGAGAATATAGATAACTCAAAATTATACAATACATATTTTATGATCTTTAAGCTAGTTAGTTCATCATGAGCTACATTTTTTGAAAACCGTTACAGCCTAAAAAACTCGTATATACCATGTTTCAAGATTGCATAGTTGTTGGTAAAATTAGCATAACTTTTGTATATGAACTCCAAATTGAGTGAGACCAATTCTAAATACAATCTAACACCAAATACTACAACCCTTATTAGAAGGTAAAACTTCAAATTAGTAGCCATTTATTCCCAGAATTTCGAAGAACACACTGCATGAAACTCAAATGCACTGAATTTCCAGAGTTAACGCATTTTGGTAAAATGACCATAACTTTTTCATACTAACTCCAAATTAACTGATTTATGTGGCCAATTAAAGCTAACAAAATACTACAACTCATATTAGGGACACCAACCTCAAATTCGAAGCCTATCATTCTCTAAATATTTACCAAACCTACTGCATGTGTCAAAGTTATAACAGATACAACATACAACAACCAAATCTCAACTCATACACCAAAATTCGACCCTTTAACCTAAATCAAAGTTAATAAAACTCAAGATTCATGTTATACCTCAATATATATTGAAGATTTGAAGCACAATCCAAGCCCTTGAGTCAACCAAGCTCCTTTCTCCTTCCAAACTCTTCTTTCCTCCCTCAAGAATGCTCCAAACTAAAATTTCATGTCGAGTTCTTCTTCCCTAACCTTGTAGCTTCTAAATCCTTAATTGCATGTAACATGCACTCACAACTTCACAAGAATTTTGTGCTAACAATAGGGTGAAAATTTCTAAATTATGGAGAGAATGAGGAGAATTCTTGTTGAGTGGGAAGAGAGAGAAAGTGGTGGGGAAGAATGAGAGGCGGCTGAATTTTCAAGTGCTTGGGTGAAATTTTTTATTATTTGGTGTATTGTGAAATCCATGTGTCAGTACATCACTAACTTGCAAGTTAATGATTCAAAATCATGTACTAAACATGAGATAATTTAATTTGTGGCATATGTTCTCCAAGTGCATGTGATCATGCACATGCTCATGTACTAAAAACATGTTCCACTAGTTGCTTGACTCATCGTAGTCCGGAACACCGTAGTTTGTAGTCTCTACTTTAATTTATCCGGGTTTGCTTAATCATCATTAATCCGGACTATTCATAATTAACTAGCAACGGGGCCTTACACTTCTTCCCCTCTTAAAATGATTTCGTCCTCGAAATCGTAAAACTGAGTATAACTCAAAAAAAATTTAAATCATATGAGATGTCTCAATCTCATTCATAGATACATAAGAATCATCATGTATCAGTGACAACTGTTGTGGTAGTGTCAACGATATACCACTGAACCGTCCACAAGGTTCAAAATATCGAGGCAACATCGTACCTCACTTAACGAATCATATCGACCATCGCAAAGGTAATATTTCAGATTTACCTGATTCTCAACTTGAAATTCTAACGATATATTTCTCTTATTGCCATAGAAAACCTGCTTACTTTAAGCCAATTTCATTCATTTTTGCAGAAAATTTATCGTTCCTTACATTTTCTCAACAATATCAAGTTGTGCCAAATATTCCTTATCAATCTCATCTCAGCATATCAGCGATCGACAATTCTGGCTCTACAAAACCTAATAGTTGTCTGGAACTTAAATTATAGGAAAATTCTACTAATGAATAGTGATTTTGTCAGTTACCACTAAATTCATTACTATTAATCGGGACATAACTTTCAAAGTCTGGATAATTTTCTCAGTTTGTCCATCAGCCTGGGTATGATAAGCAATACTCATTGCTAACTTATTACCATGACATTCTGAAAATAGTTTTCGAATTCGGATATTATCCTCGGATCTCTATAAGATACAATTGTTACAGAAACTCAATGTAACTAAACCATATTATCCACATCGTAAACATGTCATTTTCTCATAGGCATACAGAAAATCATATGAAATCAATATCTTGTATTGAATAGTCAATCAATTCGGATTCAACTTGTTTCACAATCTCTGTTTGATCTAAACAATTTGCCACAAAATTCAGAAATTTCTTTCTTCATACCATCCCATCAGAAATAGGATCTCATGAATGATACATATTATCATTCCAAAAATAACACTATGTCATCTATAGTGTGCTTTCTGCAATAATGCTTCTTTCGAATCATTAGGATTCAATGTTATTTACTGATTGCTCAATCGCAACTACCACTAAATGGCATACTAAAATCTAGTTGGTTGGTGTAACAAAACCAATTTCTTCAATCAATGTCTGTATGGGTCTGTCATTCGAGTCTTTCCGATCTTCAAAATCAGATGCAAAGCATACATTGATGCTACAATTGCACCTTGCACTTTTCGATGTAGGGCATCTGGTACTAGTTTCATTTTCCTTGCTTGATATTGACTATCATAGTCAATTCTTTAATAAATCTAGTCATCGCTTCTATCTCATGTTCAACTTTGACTACATAATTGATATTTTAAACTCCTAAAATCAGAGGAAATCATGAGTTGTTCGCCATACACATATGTTTCCACATCTTCAAGGCAAAAATAATGGCTACAAGCTCGAGTCATGAACAAGATATCATGATTCTTTCAGCTTCAACTATCTCAAAGCATATGCAATCATCTCCTCATGATGCATCAGAATGTATCTCATCTGTTTCAATTTATAAAACCTGCTTTCACATTCATCTGACCAAACAAAACTCAAAAATCTTCTTGGTCAACTGGTTAATAGATCATGCTATCCTATAATATCCTTCCATAAAAGCCTGTAATATCTGGCCAAACTCATAAAACTTCGTATCCCGAGTATACTGGTTGGTCTTGGCCAAATTATTACTACCTCTACTTTTTTAGGATCAACATGTATCCGGTGAGATGGTATCGACTATCCCAAAACAACACCCGATTCAACCAAGCTTTACATTTCGATAACTTGATATACAATTTGAGCTTCACGAAGCGTCTGAAGAACCAATCGTAGATGTTCTGTGTGGTTCTTTCTGGATCTCGAATACACTAGTATCCCACTGATGAATATTATTACAATTCCGACCAAAAAGTTAAGGAATACTCTGTTCATCAAATTCATAACTCTACTGGTATAGTTGTCAGACCACACGGCATTACCAAAAATTCAAAATGCCTATATATGGTTTGACCAATTGCCTAGAGAACATTTCCATTTCTGACTCAAACTGATGGTAACCAGATTTAAAATCATTCTTCTTATACTTCGCGTTTCTTACAAACTGGTCAAAATACTTCTCGATCTTAGGCAGTGGGTATTTTATTCTTGACAGTAGCCCAGTTCAACGCCTTTAGTCGATACACATCTTCATAATACTGTTCTTTCTTCTTCACGAACGGCACTGATGGTTCCCCAAAGTGACCTACTCAGAACATATGTACCCTTATCGAGAATATTATGTAACTATTCTTCTAAATTTGTCAACTCTACTGATTTCATTATGTACAGTGCTTTCGATATCAAATCTATTCCTTGGCATCAATGGATAATTAAAATCGATTTCCTTCTCTAGTGAAAATTATATTATTTCCTCAGGAAAAATCTTGGTAAGTTTTATTACCACTAGGATATCAGTCAACCTCGATTTTTCCTGATCAACATGAACTGCTTATTATCAACTATCCCTCATTTTCCAAGTATCGCAACGGTAATATTTCATAGTTGATACTATCAGTATCTTAGCTTGCTATTCGTGGCTATAAGCATTTCATTTGGAGCCACAATACAGGCGAAAATTCACTACAGCATAAAAAAATCATCTCTAATATTCCGAAATTTATCAGGGTATCTATGCCCTCGATACAATCAAAATCATATCTCGACAACACCATTAAATTCAAATCCACAATACTATCATCAAACTAGAAGATACAGTTCATTATTACATGTATGGATAGTATAGTCCATCATTGCTGGTGTATTTTCCAAATCATAATAATCAATGCATATTTAATGCAATGTACGAAAACAATGTTTTTGTCTCAATAAAACTCGTGCAGTGTGATCAAACACATTACATGTATCTGTGATCACCAGTACTGAAGCATTCTAACCTTATCCTCTATCAAGGTATACTCTCTGGCCTGTTGGGAAACCAAAAATAACTATCAGGTATTACCTCTGGTATGCAGGTAACTAAGTACTGCTGGAACTGAGTGGTCGAAAAGAATAACCACTATGATATCTACCCATAGCTCAGGGTATTTGTTGTTATGGTTGCATATGTTCCTGAGCATGTAACGACATGCTCTGGACTGGCCACATCGATGTCAGTTCCTCTTATTCTTTCACATGATCAGTAAATACCTACATCCACAGTGACATCGAAAAGATCTGGTATCCTACAATCTCTTAGCACATCTAGAATTTCTAGAGCTGGATGAACTGAGTGATACTTCTGAAACTTTTCTATGACTACTTGGATTATTCCAAATGATAGTCACTTCATTAACATTTAATCCAGTCCTAGCTACTCCGCACCACATCGGTGTCTTATCCTTCACCCGAAATCATTTGCATGTAATCAACATGGCCTTCTTGAAAACATCTTTTCTCGTGTCAAAAAGAGGGAAAACTCGTCTTCCATCACTACCATTACTCTAGATATTCTCATCTAGAAGAGTTCATATTATAATTTTATTCATAATTCGGACACATAATCTGGAACTGAATTACGACAGTCCCCAAATCCAAGTCCTCATTCAAACCAATACTTGTTGTTTCTTATAACAACTATACTCTACTCTTCAATTGAAATATTATTAGTTTCAATATCCTCAAGTTTTAAATTATCATCTCGACGTGCACCGATTTTGACATAAACTCATACGTATTACCCTGATCTTTCGGACTCAAATTTCCGATGCCAATCGACAAAATGCGTTTTAAATAGTTCTGGTGTCATCCCACTAATCACAATAATTAAGTCCCAAAATGATAAATAAATTTCCCAATAATGGACACATTTATCACTAAGTTATAATTCAATTAACAGTTTACAGTGCCTACAGGTACGCTAGATAATATTAAAGTTTTATATCACTGCTACATATCCAAACAATAATGTCCGTCATAAAATCAAAAACATCAAATATAAATCTCAAGTCATAAATGTTCTCATCGCTTACTCTACATCATCATCCGATCAGCAACTGTCAGTGCTAACAGATAAAATTATCAAAATCTCAAAATTATATGCACACTCAGTATATTTATAATACTCAGAGATATGACATCTAGCTGTTTGGTTCTTAGTAATCCATTACATATCTAAAATTTCATTATCTAACATGTACTCATAGCATGCAAGAGCATAGAAAAAACACGTAGTCATTACAATCGACAAACAATTTCATTTGTTACTAGACTCGGTGTCATAACTCTAGTTCGAGCATATCCCAGATTATGCTCTGATACCATAATGTGAGGGCTCGATCCTAATGTGGTGTTTAAATTATCACACAATGGTTAATTTACGTAAATAGCGGAAGATTTATTTCAAATGTCCTGTAAATGTCCTAAAATTTTTTTTCGTTTATAGGTAATACATAGATAATGATACCAAAAATATATATATAGTTACGTATTCCATTCACACAGGCAATACATCATTCATTGATCAACATAACAACTTATAGTATTTGAAAACTGTTATAAGTCAAATAAATTTATTTTCTTACAAGCAGAGTAATACTACTGGAGAGAAGAAACAGTGCAATAAACATGAGCTCGATCACGGAGCTCGATTATCTCTAGATGCATCACCGAAAGCATCAGAACCTTATCCTCCTACAAACCCTGTCATGCCCGAACAACAAAAGACATGACAGCCCACCACAAAGGGGGGTCAGTACCCCGTACGAGAAATAAATAAATCAATTTCAAGAATGACAAGTACCATGCAATGCATACCATGTATGAATGTGATGTATGAATGGGTACAAAGAATCAAATCTCAAGATACCAAATAATCGGAGTCCAAAAAAAGGTATCATCAAGCAATATCAAGCTCGAGCCAGAGGGGGGGTGACAACGACACACACACTATGACGCTAGGAGAATCATCCCTCGTGTCTAGGTCCGGTAGCAAGAGCGTAACTACAGTTGCTACCTAACTGACTGTATCGTCATGCCCTTCGTCCCCGACAATCAGAGTAAATCAACCTCAGTCGTCATCAAGGATATCAAAGAAGTTGATAGATCAATATGATATGCCCATGAATCATCTATGCATCATATGACATATGCAACTCAATATGTCATGCAAACTCATGTGAAATACATATCATGTAATTCACATATCATGTAGTCCAATGTATCTCAACATGTCATATAGTCACATAAGAATCACATAGTGGCAATTAAATCATATAAATTAATTAATGACATGTAAAATCATACATAGAATCATTACACGTCTTCATCAGACGTCATGATAAACTCATTTCTACGTACCTCGGACCAAAGCAACATCTACCGAGTACTCCTCGAATAAACCTCGAGTCTATTAACCTGGTCATTTACACCTCAATTATATCATCAAAGTGTTCAATTATTTCAGTTATCATATAATCCAAACATTGACTTTTAGGAAATTTTTCTTAAATTTCAGCTTACATGCTCGTAGTAATTGGCTCATGTACTTTCCAATACTTAACCAAATTACATGGGTCTAATTTAGCTTGAAAGCTAACTCAAAATATTACATTTCATATGTTTCACTTCCCCAAATTAGATCATATTCCTAAGGCAAATTGGGTCTCAACATCACTTAAAGCAAAGA